>JAJPUD010003933.1:159080-192829 GCA_023553655.1 Myrmecobius fasciatus
TCTCTCTCTCTCTCTCTCTCTCTCTCTCTCTCTCTCTCTCTCTCTCTGCCTCTGTCTCTCATTCTCTCTCTTTCTTTCTCTCTTTTCTCTCTCTGTTTCTGTCTGTCTCTCTGTCTGCCTGTCTCTGTCCCTGTCTCTGTCTCTTTCTGTCTACCTGTCTCTCTCTCTGTGTCTCTCTCATTGTATTCTCTCTCTTTCACATAATTAACTCCTAATTACTCTTTCTGTTTCTAGTCTCTGGTCCCACCTCGATCTATCATCCACACAGCTGCCATGACAATATTCTATTCACTGACTGCCTGTTAACTCTAGATTAAAATCCAAATATCTCAACTGTCATTTAAAGCCCTTCACAATCTGGCACTAATCTACAACTCCAGCCTACTCCATGTATTCTAAGCTCTACCCAAGCTAGACTAGTAGCTAGTTCTTCTCTAAATAAACATTTTTGTCTCTACCTTGCATTTGTATAAGCCATCCTCCATAGGCTTGATATGAAGATATCTATCTTCAGTTCTCAAACTACTTTTTGTTTGCGTACTTATCTTTCTTCAAGGTTTAATCCCAGGCACCATCTCTTCTACTAAGCTCTCCCTGGTCCCCCTAAATGGAAAGCTTTTGTATCTACATTTCGAAATATATCCCTCTCTCCTACCTATAGACATCCCTCATAACAAAGAATAAAGATGAAAAAGAAAAGTAAGTATAGTCCACGTTCCATACTTAATCCCCCCCACCCTCCATCCTTTTCAATGAAGGGAGGAAAAAGTATTTTCTTGTCTCTTCTTCAGGATCAAGAGCAGACATAATTATAATAGTATTCCATTTTGGCTGGTTTTAATGTCATTTAATTCCATTATTTGATTATTTATGTACATATTGCATACCATCCTACGTCATATTAGTTTCTGAAGGATAATGACTATTTTTCTTTTTGCTTTCATATCCCCACCATATAGTGTACTGTCTTGCATATAGTTGATGTTCAATAAATATCTGTGGGACTGGATTAAGTGCTCTTCATTTAAACTGCCAGGCTCAAGTCTTTAGCCTCAACACCTATGATTCGTGATTTTGTGATCAATCCCAGACTCTTATCTAGATTTTTCCTCCAATCTTTCATCTTTGAAAATGTTATTTGGGGTGGGGGGGGAGCCAAGATGGCAGGGAAAGGGGACATGTCCTTTTCTGAGCTCTCCCCATGTACCTCAAATTAACCGCAAGTCAAGCCTCTGAATTGGTTTTGGAGTGACAGAACCCATGAATATTGGGAGTGTAACAAATTTCCAAGAGAAGATAATTTGGAAGATCTGTTTCAATCAGGCATGGAGGGAGGAGGGCTGAGCACAGGCACCAGAGTGCAGGTAGTGCAGAGACCCAATGTGGTGAGCCATGCCAGGGAATCTACCAGAAGGAATCTACAGCAGTATAAGCTACTCTGTCCTGGTTGCAAGCCAGTAGATCAGCAGATTACTTGTAAAACATCCAAGACAAATACAAAAGGCAAATAGTGAGCCCCTAAACTCCAGAATATCATGGGACCTGGCCACATTAGTCAACACTGACCCAGTGCAGCTATTGTTGCTTGTAGAGGAAGCTTGGACAATCTCTTCTTTGTCCTAAAAGCTGACCTCAATCTTTTTAAAAATGAGCAAAATGGCAAAAAGAACTCTGACCATAGATAGTTTTTTTTTTTTTTTTTTTTAATGGAGAAAGAGAAAAACAGATTTCAAACCCTGAGGACACTAAAAGCAGATTGTCTCCAGATGAAGCTCCAAAGGGTGAAATGAGTTGGTCCCCATCTCACAAGGCTCTCTTGGAAGAAGTAAAAAAGGATCTTAAAAGAGAATTAGAAGAAAAATGGGGAAAGGAAATGAGAACTTTGCAAGAGGGTTTGGAAAGGGAAAGAGAAATTGAAGAAAATTTACAAAATAGATTTAGTAAAAAACAAAAAGCATATAACTCCTTACAAAATAGATTTGACAAAATGGAAAAAGAAAACAACTCCCAGAAAAATAGAATTTGTGAAATGGAAAAAAAAATTCATAGAACAAAACAACTCATTTAAAAATTCAATTGGCCAAATATAAAAGTTTTAAAAAGTAACTGAAGAAACAATTCACTAAAAATTAGAACTGAACAAATTAAAATAAATGACTCAATGAGACATCAAGAACCTGTCAAAAAAAAAAAAAAGAAAAAGAAATAGAAGAAAATATAAAATACCTCATTGGAAAAACAACTGACCTGGAAAATAGATCTAGGAGAGACATTATAAAAATTATTGGACTTCTTAAAAACCATGATTAAAAAAAAAAAGAACCTAGACATTATCCTCCAGGAAATCATCAAGGAAAATTTCACTGATGACCTAGAATCAAAAGGTAAAATAGCCATTGAAAGAATTCACAGATCACCTCTTGAAAGAGACCCCCAAAATGAAAATTCCAAGGAATATCATAGCTAAATTTCAGAACTATGAGACCAAGGAAAAAATATTACAAGCAGCCAGAAACAATTCAAATATCAAAGAGCCACAATCAGGATTACCCAGGAACTAGCAGCTTCCATCTTAAAGGATAGAAGGGCCTGGAATCCGGTATTCCAAAAGGAAAGGAACTTGTATTGCAGCCAAGAATCAACTATCTAACTAAATTGAGCATTATCTTTCAGGGAAGAAGATGGACATTTAATCATTTATTTCTGATGAAAAGACCAGAGCTGAACAACAAAAAAATTTGATCTCCAAATACAAGAGAAGCATAAAAAGGTGAAAAGAATACTTAGAGGGTGCAGGTATAATTTGATTTTACTGTGATAATATATAAAAGAAACTAGAGGTAGAAAGAGGATTGTATTGGAAAAAAAGAGGAAAATGGAGGTAAAATGAGGGAAATTACATCTCATGAAGAGGCAAAGAAGACCTATTAAAATTGAGGGAAAGAAGGGAAGGGGATGAACATTTTTTGAATCTTACTCTCAACAGATTTGGCTCAAAGAGAGAATATTAGACATATTTGGTTTCATAGAGAAACTTATCTCACCTTATAGGGAAGTGGGAGGGGAAAGGGGAAAGGAAAGGGGAAGGCTAATAGAAGGAAAAACAGAAGTAGTAGAGAAAGGTATAAGAAAGGGGGAAAGGCTTTAAGGGGGAGGGCTGTTTGAGGGAGGTGATAGTCAGAAGCAAAATACTGGGGAGGAAGGAAAGGAGAAAGGAAAGAGAAAAGTATAAGTTGGGGTAAATAAGATGGCAGGAAATACAGAATTAGTCATTTTAACATTTAAAGTTTTTTTTTGTTGTTGTTTTTTGCTGAGGCAATTGGGGTTAAGTGACTGGCCCAGGGTCACACAGCTAGGAAGTGTTAGGTGTCTGAGACCATATTTGAAGTCAAATCCTCCTGAATTCAGGGCTGGTGCTCTATCCATTGCACCATCTAGCTGCCCCTGAATTAGTCATTTTAACTGTGAATGTGAATGTGAAAATGAACTCTCCCATAAAAAGGAAGCAGACTGGATTCAAAGCCAGAATACCATAATATGTTGTTTACAAGTAACACATTTAAAGCAGAGTGATACATTTAGAGTAAAGGTAAAAAGCTAGAACAGAATCTATTATGCTTCAAGTAAAGTTAAAAAAAAAAAAAAAGGCAGGGGTAACTATCCTGATTTCAGATCAAGCATAAAGCAAAAAAAAACAGATCTAATTAAAAGAGATAAGGAAGGAAACTATTTCTTGCTAAAGGGTAAAGTAAATATCAGTACTAAACATATATGTACCAAATGGTATAGCATCCAAATTCCTAGAGGAAAAGTTAAGAAAGCTGCAAAAAGAAATAAACAGCAAAACTATAATAGTGGGGGATCTCAACCTTGCTCTCTCAGAACTAGGTAAATCAAGCCACAAAATAAATAAGAGGTTAAGGAGATAAATAGAATCCTAGAAAAGTTAGGGATAATAGACCTTTGGAGAAAATTGAATGGAGACAGAAAGGAATATACTTTTTTTCTTGGCAGTACATGCAACCCATACAAAAATTGACTGTATTAGGACATAAAGACTTTAAAATCAAATGCAGAAAGGCAGAAATAGTAAATGCATTTTTTAAAATCATGATGCAATAAAAATTACATGCAATAAAAGGCCAAAAGAAAATAGACAAAAAATTAATTGGAAACCAAATAATCTATCCTAAAGAATGAATGGGTCAAACAACAATCATAGACACAATCAATATTTTCATCCAAGAGAATGACAATAATGAGACAATATGCCAAAATTTGTGGGATACAGCCAAAGCCATTATTAGGGGAAATTTTATATCTCTAGATACTTACTTGCATAAAATGGAGAAAGAGAAGATTAATGAATTGGTTTTACAACTAAAAAAGCTAGAAAAAGAACAAATTTTAAAAAAAATTGAATACCAAATTTGAAATTCTGAAAATAAAAAGGGGATATTAATAAAACTGAAAGCAAGAAAACTATTGAATTAATAAATAAAACTGAGAGTTGGTTTTATGAAGAAACCAACAAAATAGATAAACCTCTAGTTAATTTGATTAGAGAAAGGAAAGTCTCAAAATGAAAAGGGAGAATTTTCCATCAATTAAGAGGAAATTAGAGCAATAATTCGGAGATATTTTGTTCAACTGCATGTCAATGAATTTGATAATCTAAATGAAATGGAGGAATTACTACAAAAATATAGATTGCACAAATTAACAGAAAAGGAAATAAATTATTTAAACAGTCCCATTTTAGACAAAGAAATAGAACAAGCTATTAATCAAATCTCTAAGAAAAAATCTCCAGGCCAGATGGATTTACATGTGAATTCTACTAAACATTGATAAACTAAAGAACAATTGATTCCAATACTATGCAAAACGTTTGAAAAAAATAGGGAAAGAAGGAGTCCTACCAAATTCCTTTTATGATACAGATATAGTGCCGATACTTAAACCAGGTAGGGTCAAAACAGAGAAAGAAAATTATAGACCAAATTCTTTAATGAATATTGATGCAAAAATCTTACATAAAACATTAGCAAAGAGATTACAGAAAGTCATCCCCAGGATAATATAACACGACCAAGTAGGATTTATACCAGGAATGCAGAGCTGGTTCAATATTAGGAAAACTATTAGCATAATTGACTATACCAATAACCAAACTAACAAAAATCATATGATTATCTCAATAGATGCAGAAAAAGCATTTGATAAAATCCAATACTCATTCCTATTAAAAACACTAGAGAGTATAAGAATAAATGGAGTTTTCCTTAAAATGATCAGTAGCATTTATTTAAAACTGTCAGCAAGCATCACATGCAATGGGGTCAAGCTAGAGCCATTCCCAATAAAATCAGGAGTGAAATAAGTTTGCCCACTATCACCATTACTATTCAATATTGTTAAGAAATGTTAGCTTTTAGCTAGAGCACCAGTCCTCGATTCAGGAGGATCTAAGTTCAAATCTAGCCTCAGACACTTAACACTTCCTAGCTGTGTGACTCTGGGCAAGTCGCATAACCCCAATTGCCTCAGCAGAAAAAAGAAAGAAAGGAAAAAAATATTTTTTTCTCATTTTTTTCCTTTTTGGTCTGATTTCTCTTGTACAGCAAGATAATTGCATAACTATGTATGCCTCTATTCTATTTACATATATATTTTACCATGTTTAACATATATTGGATTACTTTCCATCATGGGGAGGGGAGTAGGGCGAAGGGGGGGGAGATTGGAACACAAGATTTTGCAAGGCTCAATGTTGAAAAATTATCCTTGCATATGTTTTGAAAATAAAAAGCTTCAATAAAAAATGTTATTGGCCCAGTGGGCATCAGAATAGTTAAAGACAAATATAAGGTTATAGAACACCAAGAGAATCCAAAAATCAATTACTCAATCAATAAGCACTTAGCATGTACCCAACATATTGCTAAGGACTCAGGATGCAAAGAAAAAGGGCAACCAAAGCCCATGTTTTAGTACCTGAAGGCACCGTCAGGTCAAATAAGTCATCTCATGAGCAGAGAAGGAGACAAACAATTCCTGTGGAAGAATGATCTTATTATCTTGCCAAATAAAACAATCTTACTGATCAATACACTGAGAAAAGCACATGTTGGTTAAGAATAGAAGGATCCTGGGATGCTCACTATCATCCTGGACTCCTCACTACCATTCATCCAATACATCCATTCAGTTGTCAAATCTTATTTTAGCCTCCATAAAATTTCTTTATCCCCTTTTTTCCATTCACATAGTTACCATGCTATTCAGGTCCTCATCATTTCTTCCCAAAATTATTGCAGTAAATTTCTATTTGATCTCTCTTGCCTCAAATCTGTCCCCATTCCAGTCCATTCTCTACTTCTCAATTATCATATTTTAAGTCCTTTGCTTCATTAATGTGAAAGCTGCTAAATAAATCTTGGGTGATCCTGATTGTGGCTCCACAATATCTAACTTGTTTCTTTCTGGCTCTTGCAATATTTTCTCTTTAACCTGGGATTTCTGGAATTCAGTAATAATATTCCTGGGAGTTTCCATTTTGGGATCTCTTTCCGGATGTAATCAGTAGATTCTTTCAATTTAATTTTATCCTTTGGATTGAAGATATCTTTAATAATTCCTAGAAATATGATGTCTTCTTTCTTTAATCATGGCTTTCAAGTAGTCCAATGATTTTTAAATTATCCCTCTGGATCTATTTTCCAGGATAGTTGTTTCCAATGAGATATTTCACTTTTTCTTCAATTTTTTCATTCTTTTGGTTTTGTTTTATTGTTCCTTGATGTCTTATAAAGTCATTAACTTCCACTTGCCCCATCCTAATTTTTGAGGAATGATTTTCTTCATTGAGCTTTTGTTTCTTTCTTTTTTCATTGGCCAATTCTGCTCTTTAAGGAGGTTAAGGGTTTTTTTTGTTTGTTTGTTTGTTTGTTTGTTTGTTTTTGTTTTAAGCAATTGGAGTTAAATGACTTGCTAATAAGTGTTAAGTATCTGAAGCTGGATTTGAATTCAGGTCTTCCTGACTCCAAGGCTGCTATAAGGAGGTTTTTAAAAATAGTTCTATGCCTCTTTTATCAAGCTCTTAATTGTTTTCCCCATAATATCCTTGCAGCGCTCTCATTTCTTTTCCCATTTTTTCCTCTAGCACTCATCACTTTCTTTAACACTTCCAAGAAATTGGGTTTGGGTCCAATTAGCATTTTTCTGTGAGGCTTTGGTTGTAGCTATTTTTACATTGCCTTCTGCTTCTGAATTTATATCTTGGTATTATCTGCCACTGTAAAAGAGTTTTATGGTCAAGTTTGTTTTTGTTGTTGTTTTTGTTATTTTCTCATTTTTCCAGACTATTTTTTTTTTACTTTGACATTTATGTTAAAGTTTAGCTCTGCTCACCTGCGGATATGGAGACACTGCCTCAGAGTTCAGAATGTTTTGTGCTGCTCTTTTCAGACATAGTTTGGGGGAGGAGAAAGGAGTTTATAATTTTTCAGTCCCTCCAAAGTGGTGTGATCTAGGGAAACATATAGTCATGGCTCTCCTAGTCTGTACTCTGATCTTTACCCAGGAAGGGCCCCTGTACCCCTGCAGCTACAAGTGCTAATGTTTCTCTCATCCCTAGGACTGTTCTCCTGAACCCACAAGTATTAGTATTCCTGTCTGCCTTGCAACTGTGACTCGGACTCCAGCTCCATTGCAGCCAGTCAAAAGCACTCCTCTCTACCCTGAAACTACAACCCAGAACTGTGTATGAATAACAGAGTTGTTAATCAGCTCCAACTCAGTGCCAGCAAAGGGTCCCCTATAATCTCTTTCTGACCAGTTGTCCTACTCCTTAGCATCTGTGGGCTGAGGGCTCCTGAAGCTGCTGCTGTTCCTCTCACAGTTGCTTCTAAGGCCCAACACTAGGGTTGTTACCAGGGTCAGAATAAGCCCCCAAACCTATTGTCATAGACCTCTCCTTCTAACCTAAGTTTTCTTAGATTGGGAAAATGTTTCACTCTGAGATTCTGCTGACTCTGCCACTCCAAAATTTGATTTGAGTAGGCATTTTAAATTTGTTTAGAGGAGAATATTAAGAGACTGTAGTTAGGTCTCTCTGCCATTTTTTTCTAATCTCAATCTCTCAGGTAGATTCTAAGAATCTCTAGAGTAGGAATAATTCCATCTTTGTCTTCCCACAAAGTCTAGCACATTGTAAGCACTTAGTTAATACTTATTGATTTATCGATGGATTATTGTATTAGTGTTTATTGCCTCCTTTTCTCCAGTCTGGCCGAGGTTTCCTTCAGGTTTCTACAGCTTAAGTTGCTTCAAGTTGCTGCCAACTCACATAATAGGTCCTCTGGATGAAATGAGTATTATCTTTCTCACAAATTAATGGGAGTTCAATATGTCTTTATAATAGTTTTGTGTGAAAGAGAAAACAGCTATTAATATCAAGGGAGTTTGCTGATTAAATAACATGAAACAATGTGCTCCCTTTTCCCCTTTGCACAAGGGAACATACATACAATGTCGGAACTGAAGGAAGAAGAGATTCCTGGATTCCATGTGCCTCAGTCTTTTCTGAAGTACATTTAATACTACAATGCAACACAGTAGAGTTTGTTTACTGGGCTGTAATTCATTACCCAAAAAAAGTCCCCTATCTTATGCTGTTGACTAGAGAAAAATATCACTTAGTTTTATGTCACTTGGCAGGTTTCAGTAGATAGAGCATCAGGCCTAGATCAGGAACTTGAGTTCAAGTCCAATCTTAGATACTTGATAGTTGTGTGACTCTGGACAAGTCACTTGACTTATATTTGCCTCAGCATTCACATCTGTAAAATGGGGATAATAATAATACCTATCTCCCCCAGGAGTTGTTGTAAAGATCAAATGAGATAATAATTGTAAGACACTTAACATAGTTCCTGCTGCATAATGAATGCTTTATATTCTTCTTGGACTGAAGCATTGCTTACCATACTAAAAATGCTCCTGATTTATTTCATTTTTAAAAACACTATATTAATTGCAATCAAATGCAGGGAGCATGTGATTTTATTGGTAAAGAGAACCCCCTCTTAGGAGCCTCTTCCATTTTACAATTTATAACCTTCCTTATTTCAGAATAGCCTGAAAAGACTTACATGAACTGATGTTAAATGAAGGGAGTAGAACCAAGAGAACATTGTACACAGTAACAAAATTATGTGATGATCAACTCTGATGGACATGACTCTTTTCAACAATGAGGTGATTCAAGACAATTCCAATAGACTTGTTATGGAAAGAGCCATCCACATCCAGAGAAAGAATTTTGGAAATTGAATGTGAATAAAAACATAGTATTTTTTTAAAAAATAATTTATAGCCTACAGGAGTTACCTGGGGATTGGAAGGACTGGTGACTTGTCCGGAATCACACAGACAGCATGTGCCAAAAGTGGGACTTCACCCAGGCTTTCTTAGTTCTAAGAGTGGTTATAAATCCAATTAGCTACACCATCTCTCTACAGGTACACACAAAATTAAAATATAACTGCTTCAATCAACACCTGATTCACAAATGTCAATGTCTAATATTATAAATGGGGTTGGATGCACATTTCCTCAGTCCCCTCCTTTGTGGTCACTTTTTTTTTGTCTTTCAATAGTATTTTATTTTTCCAAATACATATATTGTGTTCCAAATTTTTCTTCTCTCCATTCCCTCCCTCAACCCCAAGACAGAAAGCAATCTAATATAGGCTAAAAATGTGCAATTCTTTTAAACACGCTTCCATATTTGTTATGGTGTGCAAGAAAAATCAGATCAAAAGGGAAAAAAGAAAGAAAAAAACCAAGCAAACAAATAACAATAACAACAAAAAGGTGAAAACACTATACTAGAATTAATGTCATACACACACACACACACAGAAAATTGGTTGTAAATTCAAAATACAAAATTCAGGAAAAAACTGTTCCATTGTTTTAAGCATATCTCAAGAAATTTAAATGCTTCAGTGTAAATTAACATTTTCAAATATAACTTGAATGAAAATATAAGACTAAAGATAGCAAATACTCATTTAGATATAATATTCATTTAGAATATCAATTAAACATTACTTCACCCAATATAAAGTTCTTAGCTCACAATAAGTAAATACTTTTCTAAAATCATAAATTGTTTACATCTTAATTTCAAATGTAAGTAAATTTTTAAAAGTGCAACTTTTTAAAAAATGCTTTATGTTGTTTGTCCTTTTCTAAATGTGTAACATGGGAAATTAGAATTATTTTTATTATGTATATCATCTCTATAATTTGGTATAATCTATAATTTTCAGGATTCTCCTAAAAATAATTTGGGGTCTTCTAGAAAAAATCATTGCACATATCTGAATAAAAAAAAAATTACAGGAGACTGAAATGATTATATTTCCTATATCTAAAAGGAAAAGACACTAAAACTAGGGAATTTCTGCTAAGATGCTAATGTAAGAGGATGTAAATAGGCTGGATTACCCCCTTGTTATCTCATAACAAACAACTAGAAGTGTTCCATATTAAATAAAACAGCCAAAACTAACTCTCTCTCTCTCTCTCTCTCTCTCTCTCTGTCTCTCTCTCTCTGTCTCTCTCTCACACACACACATACACACACATACCCACACACTCACAGAAACCAAAGAGGAAAAAAATCAACAGAAAAACCTAAAGAATTTATAGGCAAACATAGGTTCTAATATCACAAAGAAATATTACAATTAACAGAATCCCAAGATAAAACTACAAAACAGAATAAATTCTGCAGTCATTATAACTAAAAGTCCAAAGGAAAGAGAAGAAAATAACCACAAAAATCCTAAGAATGACTGGAAGTTCTAATAAAAGAAGTAAGAAGAGATAAAAAGCAAAGTTAGAGCTTTTAATACAAAAGAATTTGAAAGGAAACTTGACAACTTGTAATAAAAACTACAAAACCTTAGGAAATGCAAAGTTTAAAAATGGTAAAACTGAAAGACCATATGGAAGATCTACAATAAAAGCAATTGGTTAGAGAACGGGAGCTCAGAAATAACCTAGTAATCATTGGCCTCCAGAAAAAATATGATGAAATAAAGCCTAAATGCTAGGTATCAGGACATCGCAAAATAAGTTTTCCTAAAAGTATTTGAATCAGAAGGCAAATTACAAATCAATAGAAATTATAAGATGCTCCCAGAGAGCTACCTCAGGTTTAAATCACCAAGAAATGTAGTTGCTACACTCTCTGTAAATGTTGTACCAAGTAACTATGGTCAGAATTCCACAGACTCATTGTTAATAAGAAATGAATGGAAAAAAAATAGACTATGATCCATCAAAAAGAAAAAGGGAAATGACTGTCACCCAAGAAAAAGTTATCCTGAAAAATGAAACATAATTCTATAAAAGGGAAAAGTATGCTTTTACATTCATTTACATGCATTACATTTTTCCATGGAATTATGTGGAGAAAAATTAGTGGGGAATTAGTGGGGAAAATGTGTTTTTAAAAAGGCAAAATAGTTTGATAGTGATGGAGAAAAGAAGAAGGGGGTGGGGGAAATGTCAATAAAGCACTTTAAAAAATCTAGTACCAATGAGAAGAAAAAGGAATTGATAGGGAAACACAGACAAATATGATAGCTTTGTAAATAATGTGTTCAATTTATTTGATACTTTTAAAATTACTCTTAAATTGTTTCAATTTAAAATTTATCATTTTAAAAGCATAAAATTTTAAATTTGAATTATTTTAAATTATGTAATAGATTTGTAATTTCGCATACAATTCTATTTATCTATACTTTGTACATAGATATGTTGATGCTTGTTCCTATTTACTACATTCAGAATAACAATTTTAAAAAAAGAAAATTGACAATCAATAAACCAACTTTTTATTGGAGAATATTCTACTTCTCACATCCAGAGAAAGAACTGATGGCGTCTGCATGCAGATTGAAACATATATTTTCATTTTTAAAATTTTTTTTCTTTTGTTCTGTTTCTTCTTTCACAACACAACTAATATGAAAATAGATTTTACATGATTGTACATATATAATTATACCAGATTGTTTACCATCTTAGGAAGAAGGAAGGGGAGAGAAGAAGGGAGAAAATTTAGAACTCAAAATTCTTTTTTAAAAAAAGAATGTTAAGATTGTCTTTACATTAATTGGAAAAATATTATTATTATTATTTTTGCTGAGGCAATTGGGGTTAGGTGACTTTCCCAGAGTCACATAGCTAGGAGGTGTTAAGTGTCTGAGACCAAATTTGAACTCAGGTCTTCCTGACTTCAGGGCTGGTGCTCTATCTACTGTGCCACCTAGCTGCCCCTGGAAAAATATTATTTAAAAGAGAATATTCCATGTAAATCAGTTTGTTGGGGGTATTTGATGCGAGTATTTGCTGTGTTGAAACAAACATATTAGTATTTTTTTTAAATAAAAGAGTTCACTTTAAACTGATAATATTGAATCAGTCAGTCAAAAAGTATTTATTAAGCACTTGTGCCAGACACTTTGCTAAAATCTGGAAATACAAATACAGGAAAAAAACAGACAGTCCTATTTTCAGGAGTTTACATTACAATGGAGAAGACAACAAATACAAGGAAAATGGAATGGGGAAGACAGAGAAGATATCTACCCCAAATAGGGCATGATGAAAAAGCCTAGAGGGCATCCTGGTGAAAAAGGAAAAAATGGCTGGCTTGGTTGCTTACCCTAACTGGAGATCCTGGGAGAAACCATCCAGTCTAAGAGTGGGACCCAGGGGAAGAAGGGGGGGGGGAGGTAAGAGAGAGATGAGGTATATGCAGAAGGTACTTTTGTGGTGTGAATTTCAGGGATAAAGTTATCTTCCAGAATGAAGGAATTTGTGGACATAAAGAGAAGTCCAAAGAGCAGCCTGGTTAGACAAAAAGAAAGTAATGTCAGTGAAAAGATCTTAATAAAACTAATATAAAGTAACTTAATAAACAGGTATTGCTCTCTTACTATGGGTGAAAACTATACTAGGTTCTGGAAGAACTATAAAGAGTAAATGAAAGCCTTTATGTTTCTTATAGTCTAATAGGAGACTATCTCACATACACACACACACACACACACACACACACACACACTACCAAATCAGATATAAATTTGTAAGAGAGGTAAATTCAAAATTCTATTCATGGTCTGAAGGGGTAGTTAGCTGAGGGAATAAAGTCTTCCTAGTGGTACCCTGGCGGGGGAGGGGAGAAGAACATCTTCATATCAGATGTTTCTAATAAAAATTATAGACACCTAAAAGAAATATATAACATCAAAAGTTATTTTCTAGTAGAAATCAAAGGATATGAACAGATAGTTCTCAAAAGAATTGTAAACAACTAACAACCAAATCAAAGAATGCTCCAAATTACTATTAATAAGAGAAATTTAAATCAGAATAACCCTAAGATTTCAACTCACATACAGTAAATTGGACTTTTTTTTTAGGGGGGTAAGGCAATTAGGGTTAAGTGACTTGCCCAGGTTCACGCAACTAGCAAGTGTTAAGGGACTGAGGTAGGATTTGAACTCAGCTCCTTCTGACTTGAGAGCCAGTCTCTCTCTCCACTGCACAATTTAGCTGTCCCTCATCTAGAAAATTGGAAAAAAAATTACAAATATTATTTGAGGGGATGAGCTCTAGGTTCAAAAATTATCAGAAGCAAAATTAAGTACTGAAATTAAAAATCCAGTCAGACAAACTAGGCAATAACTTTAGCAATTTAGTGCTGGATAAACCCAAAGACCCCAGCTTTGGGGATAAGTACTCACTATTCAGCAAAAACATTGGGATTGGGAATGGGAAAATTGGAAACTAGTGTGGAAGAAATTAGGGCTTGACCCACACCACATATCAAGATAAGATCTAAATGGGTTCATGATCTAGATATAGAATAATATTGTAAGCAAATTAGAGGAACATAGGATAGTTTACCTCTCAGACCTGTGGAGATAGAATAAATTTATGTCCAAAGAAGATCTGGAACTCTTAATTGAATACCAGATAGATAATTTTGATTATATTAAGTTAAAAAATTTCTGTACAAACAAAACTAATGCAGACAAGATTAGGAGGGAAGCATCAAATTGGGAAATCATCTTTACATTTAAGGGTTCTGATAAAGGCCTCATTTCTAAAATATATAGAGAATTGTCTCATATTTATAAGAATTCAAGCCATTCTCCAATCGATAAATGGTCAAAGGATATGAATAGACAATTTTCAGATGATGAAATTAAAACCATTTCTAGTCATATGAAAAGGTGCTCCAAATCACTATTGATCAGAGAAATGCAAATTAAGACAACTCTGAGGTACCACTACACACCTGTCAGATTGGCTAAAATGACAGGAAATGATAATGGTGAAATGTTGGTGGGGATGTGGGAAGGCTGGGACACTGATGCATTGTTGGTGGAACTGTGAATGGATCCAACCATTCTGGAGAGCAATTTGGAGCAATGCTCAAAAAGTTATCAAGCTGTGCATACCCTTTGACCCAGCAGTATTTCTATTGGGCTTATATCCCAAAGAGATCTTAGAGGAGGAAAAGGGCCCCACATGTGCAAGAATGTTTGTGGCAGCCCTTTTTGTAGTGGCTAGAAACTGGAAACTGAATGGATGCCCATCAACTGGAGAGTGGCTGAACAAATTATGGTATATGAATGTCATGGAATATTATTGTTCTGTGAGAAACGACCAGCAGGATGATTTCAGAGAGGCCTGGAGAGATTTGTATGAACTGATGCTGAGTGAAACGAGCAGAACCAGGAGATCATTATACACAGCAACAGAAATATTATATGATGATCAATTCTGATGGACATGGCTCTCTTCAACAATGAAATGTTTCAAACTAGTTCTAATTGTTCAGTGAAGAAAGCCATATATACCCAGAGAGAGGGACATGAAATTTGGACCACAACATTACATTTTCATGTTCTCTAGCTATGTTTGCTTGCATTGGGTTTCCTTTCTCAGATAATTTTTGTTTATGCAGATACGATTGTTCTTGCACAGCAAGATAAGTATGGAAATATGTATACATATATTTGACTTGTCAAGTATTTTAATATAATTAACATGTAGTGGACTTCCTGCCATCTAAGAGAGGGGAGGGGACTAGGGGGGAAAATTTGTAATGGAAAGCTTTGTAAGGATCAATGTTGAAGAACTACCCATACATATGTTATGCAAATAAAAAGCTTTAATAAAGAAAAAAAAATTCAGTCAGAGAAGGGACAAAGGAAGAATCAGGATCCAGGGTCAGAATGCAGGATTTAAAACCTAGATAGTAGGAATGTTCTGAGTTCTGTGAAGAGAATTCTTAATTTGCTACATTCAAATTTTCTTTTAGAGTGTGCCTCATTATGCTTTACTATATGAAACTGGCTCTGTTCTCATGCTTCCTATGTGTTCATTACAACTGAAGAGCTCTCATTGGTACTGCCTGAATTATCTTCTAGAGGCATACATAGAGCCATTTTCTATGTGGAAACAGAGAAGAGTGTAAGAAAGTCAAAAAAAGGTAGGATCCAGTCAGACTATAAATGACAGGTTAATAATGGTTAGACAGGTTAACCTTGAATAACAAGTTAAGAACTTTACACTTGACTCAGTAGGTAGGAAGGAGAAATTGCAGAGGCTCTGGTCTGTGCATAAGGGGAAATTTTAAAAAGAAAAGGTATGTTGTAAGGCAACTCAGAATGAGAAGGAAAATGGTTTCAAACTGTGCTCAAAAGCTATCAAACTGAGCATACCCATTGATCCAGCAGTGTCTCTACTGGGCCTATATCCCAAAAAGATCATAAAAAAGGGAAAATTGTGCACATGTGCAAAAATGTTTGTGGCAGCCCTTTTTGTGGTGGCAAAGAACTGGAAACTGAATGGATGTCCATCTGTTGGAGAATGGCTGAATAAATTATGGTATATGAATGTTATGGAATATTATTGTTCTGTAAGAAATAATCAACAGGATGATTTCAGAGAAGCCTAAAGAGACTTACATGAGGTAAATGAGTAGAACCAGGAAAACGTACACAGCAACAGCAAGATTATATGATGATCAATTCTGATGGACGTGGCTCTTCTCAACAATGAGGTGATTCAGACCAGTTCCAATGGTCTTGTGATAAAGAAAGCCATTTGCACCCAGAGAGAGGACTGTGGAGATTGTGTGTATCACAACATAGTATTTTTACTTTTTTATCATTATTTACTTGCATTTTGTTTTCTTTCTCATTCTTTTCCTTTTTTATCTGATTTTTCTTGTGCACCATGATAATTATGGAAATATATACAGAAGAACTGCACATGTTTAACATATTGCATTAGTTGCTATTTAGGGAACAGGGTGGGGGGTGGAGGAAAGGGAAGAAAAAAAATTTGAAACACAAGATTTTGCAAAGGTGGATGTTGAAAATTATCTATGCATATGTTTTGAAAATAACAAGCTTTAATTTAAAAAAGAAAAGAAAAAAATGATTTCAAAGCATAAAGTGCATATTTTCCTTTAAATTTAAAATGTTTTCTATAAGCAGTTGGATACATAAGTACTTACATTACAGGATCCTTGAATATAATTTCAATCAGTTTCATGTAGACTGCCATATGTTCTATCCTTCTAAAAATAGTAGTGAGGATATGCTTTCTTGAGTATGGTGATTACTCATCCAATCCACTAATTATTTTGTGGCATTAGATGAGTAGGAGTGTTTCTACTTAAATTATTCAAAAAAGATAACCAAACATCATCAAAGTCAGTTCCTTGGCTCTGTTCTGAGGTCACTGCCTTCATGCATACATACAGCTGAACTGCATATTAAAAATCTCTCTTCTGTCAATGACTCCAGTGGAATTACTTTTTAAAAAATTTTCAGCATCTTTTTACATAAATACAGGTTTTTCTTGCCCTGCTTCATTCTCCATATACCTTTTACTAAACTGGGATTTAAAATGCAGTCTAGTTTAATTGGGAAAAAAACAGACCAACCCTTAGTACATAGTAGGCACTTAATAAATGCCTGTTGACTTGACCAGACCACCAAAAGTCTAAACTGTCTTTGGCACTTTATTAGTTGGGTCATGGAAAATGCAGAGTAAAAATTCTCTCTGAATGCCTAGAAGAATGAGGACTTTCAAAATAAATTAGCTATAGCATATATTTTTAATTTTGATGAAAATATTTGGTTGTCTCAGAATTTCTAAGTATCCTAAAGCGAATTAAATTTCATTAATCCTTACCTACACAAACTTCAAGCCCAGAAGAAACATAGCAATATAGTCAAAGCTTCTATGAACCTATTTAAAGTCATAGACCCCATGAACAGTGAATTCTCTAAATAAGGCAAAAGAGACACCATGGTGGCTGAATGCCTAGATTTTGTTTTCAGCAATCTCGTAAGTTATCTTTCTGTGAAAGAAGCTAAGTTATTAAATTTTTATCTCTGTTTTTAAAATCTTTATTTATTTAATAATTTAATCAATTAACTGATTATTTTATTTATTTGGCAAACATTTATTAAGCTTCTACTATGCACATCCCTTCCCTAAGTAGATAAGTGGTGAAAATATATAATTTTCAGAAGAAATTATAAACTACCAATGACCATGTAAAAATAAAATAAAACAACTTACACCCAACAAATAACAGAAAACAGAAGTGACCAATTTTGAAGAACCTAGATCTGTAATTTCATTGGTATAGGAAACTCCTTCTGTAAATGCAGTTTGCACCTTCTCTGTAACTTGGTCTTAGAAAATTACCTAGAGCTATGGTATCAGACTCAAATAGAAATCTGAGGACCTGTTGAAGAACTTTGCTAATATCCTGGCCACCACCAGTTTCATTTTTCCAGCCTAGATGAACATAAGTGTCTATTCTAATGTAAAGAATTATTTTTAAGAATAATATAGCTGTGTGCCCAGAAATAATATCTTGGCAACCACCAGTTTATCTTTTTTTCTCTGTGTGTCCGGACCTCAGATATCCTTGGCATACAAATCAGTCAGCTCCAGCAGCCTCCATACTCAAAGCTTAAGTATCCCACTCTCAGAAAGACACTTTGGAGTATACCTTCCCAACCTGGGAACACACCTCCTCTCCTCAGAAGCATATTTCTCCTCCCTGGGAGCATGCTGCCTCCACAGGAACAAACTTTCTTAGATGAACAGATCTGTCTCTGTGCCTTTAACCCAATGTAGCATCCCTCATGTGAGGTTTATTCAATGTTATTTTGCATGTCTGTGTTGTATTTCAGGTCTTCTTTACCTTTCCTCTGTTTCCACTTTTCTCTATTACTGGTCAATTCAATTTTCCAATGAACTGCTCCCCAGTGTTATGACATTGTTCATGGTATCAAACTCATTAAGACTCATTAAGAGATTTGTTTTTCCCATGTCTCTGACTGACCCATGAGCCATTCATTAGATATAAACTGGATCTCTACACAAGGAGTTTACCTATTGATATGCCCCATTCCTGGAAATCAAAGGTCTATAGGATAATTTAGTGTCCTCCCAGGGGAAACTTCCTTATATCAAAGAACTCCCACAAAACACCTTGAGATCTTATAATAACATAGCATTCAAGACTACAAGAAAGCAGCTGAAGGACCCAAATCAGCCCAGAAATTTCCTCCAAAAATCTGCAGAGCCAAGCCCTAATATAAGGTACAAAATCAAGAAGGAGTTTGTGAGAATGAACAAACAAAAAGAATCTCCCCATAAAGAACTATTAAGAGGATGAGAATGGTCAAGATATAATTCCAGAAAAGAATGACTCCAAAACATCTATAAGCAAAACCTCAAAAACAAAAATCATATTCAGATTACATAAAAGTTCAACTAGAATTCCTGGAAGAGATAATGAAAAGTTTTTTAAATGGGTTTAAACTTTTTTTAAAAAACCAAATGAGGGGAGCAGCTAGATGACTCAGTGATTAGAGAACCAGCCCTGATGGCAGGAGGACTTGAGTTCAAATCTGACCTCAGACACTTAACACTGTGATCCTGGGCAAATCACTCAACCCCAAATGCCTCCCCCAAAAAATCAACAAACAAATCTCATATGAGAGCACTAGGAAAAAAATGGAAAAGAAATAAAAACTAAGAAAGAATTGGAAAGAGAATCAAAAGTTTAGAATAAGAAGTACAAAACTTTACTCAAGAAGCAATCCCCCCCAAAAAATAAACAAAAGAAACAATCCCCTTAAAATTAGAATAGACCAAACAGAAGCAATGATTACATGAGATAATAATAAATATTTAAAAATAAATTTAAAAGATTGAAAAACAAAATATAATGTAAGGTATCATTTAAGAACATATAATTGACCTATAAAACAGGTCAGGAAGAAAAAGTTTAAGCTTCACTGGATTACATGAAAATCATGACCAAAAAAGAACAGTGATTAAATTTTTTTTGAAAATTTTTATATTTTGTTTTTTTTCTTAATTATATGTGGAAACAATTCTTAACATTCATTTCTTAAAACTTTGAGCTTTTGATGCTGAATGAAGTGAGCAGAACCAGGAGAACATTGTGCACAGGTGTAGCTAGATTATGTGATAATCAGCCTTGATAGACTTAGCTCTATTGCTATACATTGATCCAAGACAAGTCCATTAGACTTGGCATGGAAAATGCCACCTGCATCCAAAAAGAGAATTGTGAAGACTGAATGTGGATTGAAACATACTATTTTCATCTTTTTTTGGGGGGGTGCTTTTTTCTCATAATTTTTCCCTTTTGTCTTCATTTTTCTTTTACAATATGACATATATGCTTAAAATGATTATACATGTATAACATATATCAGATTGCTTGCTGTCTTGTAAAAGGGGAAGGTAAGGTAGCAAAAGGAAAAAACATTTTGGAATTAAATCTTACAAAAATGAATATTAAAAACTATCTTACATGTAAATTGGAAAAATAAAATACTATCAAATTTAAAAAAATTTTAGTTCCAAATTATGTCCCTATCTCCTCACTCTACCCCCTCCTTGAGAAGGCAAGTAATTTGAAATAAATTGTACATTTGCAGTCATAGTCATCATATTCTAAAAAATCATAAAGAAAATTTCCCAGATTTTTAAATATATATTTTTATTAGTTTTTGACATTTATTTTTATAAAATTTTAGTTTTCACATTTTTCTCCCACCCTCTTTTCACCCTTCTCCAAGACGGAAATCAATCTGATATAGGTAGTACACGTATACTTATATTAAACATATTTCTATATTAGTTGTCTTGTGAAAAAAGAATCAGAACAAAAGAAAAAAACACAAAAAAAGGTTGGGGAGTGAAAACAGTATTTGCATTCAAATTTCATAGTTCTTTCCCTGGATGTAGATAGCATTTTCCATCATAAGTCTTTTAGAATTGTCTTAGATGAATGTATTGCTATGAAGAGCAAAGTCTATCAAAGTTGGTCATCTACAAAATGTTGCTCTTACTGTATACTATTTTCTGGTTATGCTTACTTCACTCCACATCCATTCATGTCTGTACAGGTTTTTCTGAAGTCTGTCAGCTCATCATTTCTTATAAAACAATAGTATTCCATTACATTCATATAATAACTTTTTTAGCCATTCCCTAATTGATAGCCATTCCCGCAATTTCCAATTCTTTTTCCCCCCAAAGAGAACTGCTATAAATATTTCTGTACAGGTGGGTCCTTTCCCCTATTCTGTGGTCTCTATAGGATATAGACTCCTAGTTCTAATGATATTGATAGGTCAAAAGGTATGAACAGTTTGATAGACTTTGAGGCCTAGTTCCAAATTGCTCTGCAGAATGGTTAGATCAGTTCTTCACAACTCCACCAATAATACATTAGCATTCAATGTTTCCACATGTGAAGAAAATATTTTTCTTTTTTTTATTAAAGCTTTTTATTTTCAAAACATATTTTCAAAACAAGAAACCTTTTTCAACATTAACCCTTGCAAAACTTTGCATTCCAATTCCCTCCCCTTTCTCCCCATCCCATCCCCTAGATGGCAAGTAATCCAATATATGTTAAACATGGCAAAAATATATATTAAATCCAATATACGTATGTATATTTATATAATTATCTGTAGAGAAAGAAGAAATTTGTGTCCAAAGAACTGGAATTCTTAATTGAACACCAGGTAGATAATTTTGATTATATTAAGTTAAAAAAGGTTTTGTACAAACAAAACTAATGCAGACAAAATTAAGAGGGAAGCAATAAATTGGGAAATCATTTTTACATTTAAGGGTTCTGATAAAGGCCTCATTTCTAAAATATAGATAGAATTGACTCAAATTTATAAGAATTCGAGCCACTCTCCAGTCGATAAATGGTCAAAAGATATGAACAGAATTTTCAGATGAAGAAATTAAAACTATTTCTAATCATATTAAAACATACTCCAAATTACTATTGATCAGAGAAATGCAAATTAAGACAACTCTGAGATACCACTACACACCTGTCAGATTGGCTAAGATGACAGGAAAAGATAATGATGAATGTTGGAGGGGATGTGGGAAAATTGGGACACTGATACATTGTTGGTAGAACTGTGGATGCAACCATTCTGGAGAGCAATCTAGAACTATGCTCAAAGAGTTATCAAACTGTGCATACCCTTTGACCTAGCAGTGTTTCTACTGGACCTATATCCCAAAGAGATCTTAAAGGAAGGAAAGAGATCCACATGTGCACGAATGTTTGTGGCAGCCCTTTTTGTAATGGCTAGAAACTGGAAACTGAGTGGATGCCCATCAATTGGAGAATGGCTGAACAAGTTATGGCATATGAATGTCATGGAATTTTATTCTTCTCTAAGAAACAACCAGCAGGATGATTTCAGAGAGGCCTGGAGAGACTCACATAAACTGATGCTAAGTGAAATGAGCAGAACCAGGAGATCATTATACATGGCAACAATAAGACTACACGATGATCAATCCTAATGGAAATGATTCTCTTCAACAATGAGATGTATCAAACCAGTTCTAATTGTTCAGTGATGAAGAAAGCTATCTCTACCCAGAGAGGGGCTTGTGCGATCTGAGTATGGACCACAACATAGCATTTTCACACTTTCTGTTGATGTTTGCTTACATTTTGTTTTGCTTTTCAGGTGTTTTTTTTCTTTTTCTTGTAGATCTGATTTTTCTTGTACAGTAAGATAACTTTATAAATATGTGTGTACATATATATATGCATATATATATAATGAATCTGTCATATGTTTTAACACAATTAACATGTATTTGACTACCTGCCATCTAGGAAAGAGGGAAAAATTTGGAACAGAAGGCTTTGCAAGGGTCAATGTTGAAAAATTACCCATGCATATGTTTTGCAAATAAAAAAGCTTTAAATAAAAAAAAAGATCTAGATAAATTTAATAAAAATAAACAAAAAAAGTTGGATGGCAGTATAATTTTAGAAAAATAATTTGATAGACACCTGGAGATTACTGAATGAAAGTAAAAAAGATAATAGAAATCCTGAAAATCAAAGAAGAGATAAACAAAATTGAAAGCAAAATATCATTAAATTAACAAATTAAATTAAGACTTATTTTAAAAAATAAATTAGAAAAAACGATTAGGTAATTTGATTAAAAAGAAAAGAGAAAAAAACCCAATTATCAAAGTCAAAGAAATTGCCCCAAAGAGTGTTGCTGAATTATATACTAACAAAACTGTCGGTCTAATGATATAAAAGAAAATTTGCAAAGATATTAAATACTCATACTAACTGAGCAAGAAACAGAGGATTTAAATAACCCAATTTTAGAATATGATCAGGTCATATTTTTAATAGGAATATGGGAAAATTATATATATAATCAACTATTTCTATAACAAAAATCATATGATTATATCATTGGATTAAAATAAATTGACAAGATACAACACCCATTACTGTTTAAAAATATTAAACCTAGGAATAAATGACTTTTTCCTTAATATGATAAGTAGCATGTATCTAAAATCAAGAACAAATATTATTTGTAATGGGGATAAATCAGAAACCTTTCCAATATGAACAGGGGCAAAGCAAGGCTGTACATTATCACATTATTCAATATAGTGTTAGAAATGCTAGCTATAACAATAATACAAAAAAAAAAGAAAGAAAAAAGAAATTGAGAGAATAAGATCAAGCAAAAAGAAACAAAATTATTTCTTAGCCAGTACCAAATAGTTTTTGCAAATGACATGATGTACTTAGAGAACCACAGTCAAATGAAAACAAACAAACAAACAAACAAACAAAAAACTGATTGGAACAAAGTCAAAATTTCAGCAAAATTTCAGGATATAAAATAAAATATATAAATACATTCACAACAAAATCTAGCAGGAAGAGATGAACTGAAAAATACCATTTAAAATAACTAGTAATAATATTAAATACTTGGGAACCTACTGTTAAGACACACATAGATATTATACAAATACAATTATGTAACACTCTTTACACAAATAAAGATATGTCTTACTGAGTAGAGGAATATTGTCAATGCTGGGTAGAGCCAATATTAAAAAAAGAAAATATTACATTAGTTAATTTATTTATTCAATTTCATACCAATTGACTTATCAAAGGATTACTCTATAAAACTTGAAAAAATAATAACAAATTTCATGTGTAGGAATAGTTAAGAATCTCAAGAGAACTGATAGGAAAAATGGGAAAGAAGAAGAACCAGATCTCAAACTATATTTCAAAGCATTAATCATCAAAATAATTTGGCACTGATAAAAAATGGAGAGGCTGATTGGTAGAATCAATTTTAAGTATACAATATTCGGAAGCAAATATGCACAGTAACCTAGTGTTTGAGAAACCCAAACATCTTAGCTCTTGGGGCAAAAACTCACCATTCAACAAAAAGTGTTGGGAAAACTAGATAGTAATCTGGCAAAAACCAAGTATAGATCATCATGTCACTATATGACAAGATAAGCTTTAAATGAGTACATGAGGAAGACATAAAGGATGGTATCATAAATACATTAGAGAAACAGAAATTATGCAGATCTATGGATAAGGGAAAGTTCATGCTTAAATAAGCTTTAGAGAGGATTATTGAAGGTAAAATTAACAATTTTGATTATAAATTATTAAGTTTTTGTATAAACAAAACCAATACAGTTAAAATTAGATATTGTCATTGTTGTTTGTCCTTCCTTCTAAAAGAGCACCATGACATCAGGGAGGTGATGCCATGATATGCAAGTGAATAGAAGAGAAGCAGATAAGGTAGGGGGCAGGGAAGGGGAATCTGTTAAAGGTCTCATTTCTAAAAAATATAGAGAATTGGATCAAATTTTTAACACAAGAAGATATCCCAAAAGATAAATAGTTGAAGGATATGAACAGAAAGTTTTTAAGCCATATTTTTAAAAATACTTGAAATCATTAATAATTAAAGAAATGTAAATTAAAACAACTTTAATATCCCACCTCATATCCCTCAGATTGGTAAAAATGACACAAAAAGAAGATACTAAAAAACTTAAGGTCTGAGTGCTGTTCCTAAGTCAGGTGTGAGATGGGAGAAGTCAAAATTCAAAAACATCTGTAAAACTACTCAGGCTACATGTAATGTACTTCAGTGCTTCAGAGGATCTCCTTCTAATGATTTACATTAAAACCTATACATTCCTTCTCATTTCATGAGAATTGTGTCCTTCTCCTAAACTTCCAAAAAGAGTCTACCTAGCATGCTAGGGGACTCCCTCTTGTTTTTTTAATATTACATAGCTATCAGTGCATCATGGGGACCTTCCATTTGTTTTCCTTTACTATATACTATTATGTTATTACATCACTGGACCACCTAATTTTCTGTCCTTTTCCTCTTGAATTTTGTCTTTTACACCATTTCTGGCATATAAGTAATTTCTAGTGATATGCCTATTTATATCTATTATGCATTGTTCCATTGTCCTGTAAGTGACCTACATAACATACATACATAGAAAAATCACAATATGCAGTTGCAGTTTTCATTCATTACTAGTCTTGAACCCTGCACCATTACAAGTCTTATGATTTCCTCTCTCACTGCATTTTTTAATCAATTAATTCTCCTATCTGCCCAGGTGTTCCCTACTGTCATTAATTTCTGTTATCCCTTACTTTCTCACTCTTAAGACATATTTCCTTGTTGCCTTATCTTTCATACCCTCAGTGTGGTCTTTCTTCCATTGGCTTCTCATAATTCACTTCAATTGTAAACTTGGGGTCTCTCTCGCAAGATTGTATTTGTCCTTGGCCCTGCTACTTAAAACATTCTTATCAATGACTTACATGAATCTACATATGTACAGATGGCACCAAGCTGAATAAGAATAGCTGATATTGGGGCAGCTAGGAGGAGCAGTGGATAGAGCACCAGACCTGAAATCAGGAGGACCTGAGGTCAAATCTGGCCTCAGACACTTACTATTTCCTAGCTGTGTGACCCTGGACAAGTCACTTAACTCTAATTGCCTTTGCAAAAAAGAAAAGGATATCTGATGTTAATCATGTATTATTTTATATTATCATGACTTAAGGAAGTGTCCTATGTCCTAAAAGAATATAAGTTCCATGAAGGCAAGGTCTATTTTATTTCATGTTGTTACTCTTCCAGTAACTGTATTTTACATGTAGCATTTAATTAGTTGCTGTTGCATTTATTTTTTATTGAATATAAAATAAAAAATTAAAGGAATACATATAGGTTGGATCTTGTTGATGGGTTAGACCATAGTAAATTAGTAAATTGTTGATGGGTTAGACCATAGTAAATTAGTCCATTACAAGTCTAGTATCATATCAGTTAATGACTAATAAATAATAATCTACTTCACTGATTGCCCCAGAACCTGACTCACATTTATTATGTGATGTTTCACACCAGATGATGGTAGGCACCAAAAGTTGGGGTTTGATCATGTGAAGAATTTGCAATGGACATTCTCTTTGGCAAAAGGTAGATTTATTTAGAATAGGTTAGAAAGAAAATGGAGGGATATAATAGATACTAGGAATGGTAACTATGAAATGGAACAGGGGAGCATATGAAAGACAAGTCCCTTAGTGGGACTCACAATTATCCAATAGAAAGGGAACATCCCATGAGGTTGGGGCATGCCTTTAGCTGGCAGGCTAAATCCTGAAAGGGACTTTGCACCCTAAAAGAGTTTTAAGCTGTAAGGAGCGGAAGTGGGGTTGGGAAGCAGAGTGGAGTTAGAGGAGATATCATATGGCATGGGAGAAGGGGAAGGAGAAAGACAATACAAGGCTGAGTGCAAAGGTGGACTGACCCAAAAGAAGGCAGCAGCCATGGGATGGGCTATAAGTTGTCTTTTAGGGAGAATTTAGCATCAGGAACTTGTCATTACTTGAATTTCTGACTGGATTACCTCTAATGGGTGGGACCACAGAACTAAACTGATTTCAATTATTAGAGTCTCCTTCTAGCCTGCCCTGGGAATAATTTTTATCAGTTCTTCTGTTTCTCTCTGCCCACCACACCCACCATTCAGGACCTTATCACTACTCTTATTCTGACTATTTTCCCAAATGGTCCTAATTATCAGTCCTTAAGAGCTTAAAAAAAAAAAGAAGAAAAAAGGAGAAACTCAGTTGCTACCTCACTAAATAACAGGTGTCTGGGCTATTTTAAGGGTGGGAAAGCTGACAAAGAGTCCTGACAGTGATCCAAGTGACCCTGATGACCAAAAGTCACTAATCCTTTGATAAGAATACTTCATAGGCTAGAGACAGCTTTAGTCTTCACTGCAGTTCTAAAACTGAATACTCTGATGTAACTTTATATAATGTACAAATTCCTGAGAATACTGCTGAACACATGCTCACTACTTGTTGGATTGATTTGGATTCCTGAAGTGCTTTCTTGTATCCTGGGCATCTCCCTCCCTTTTTATTCATAGAAGAGGGAAATAGTTAACATTTTAGCACACGTGTTGCATTAGTAGATAATCAGAGTCGGAGCAGTTAAGAAAGCTTGTATGACAGTACAAGTCTGTCTGGGATCTAACTAGGAATTTTGGGATCTAATTCAGTTAAGGTGGGGGACAGAACTGAACAAAGATCACAGAGTTGGAGATACAAGATTTCTTCTGGGGGAGAGACCTTAGGAGACTGTCCCATGGGAAACTGAAACTGAGATCATGGAAAATATTTCTTGCTACTATCAGTTCTGAGATGAGCTCAGGTGGGATAAGGTGGGCCTCAAGACTCCACCATAGCAGCAGAGGTGTCTCAATATCATCAATGACGTGGAGCACTAAGCTTGCCAGAAGGGAGCACATGACACTGATCTAATTAGATATAGTAACAATGGGATAAAAGGGGGTCCCTCCCAGGTCTGGACCTACAACTACCAGCCCTTGATTCTCTAATCCTTGAATGGGAAGAGAAGGTAGCAAATCCAGGATATGGAAGCAGGGGAAGATTGGAACTGAGAGAAAGGCACCAATGCAATGGAATCCAGAGGATACTGGACAAGGGAGCAGTCATGTCACATGGGAGAGGAATAATAAAAAATGATGTACCATATTGGAGCCTCTTGAAAGAACTCCCTCTCCCAGACCTACTGAATAATGTTTGGAACCGGTAAACTTGAGAAAACATGAACAATATTTTAATTTTCATGGGGTTAAGTGACTTGCAGTGTCTGATTCTGGATATGAACTCTGGACCTCCTAACTGAAGGACTTGTGCTCTATCCACTCTGCCACCTAGCTGCCCCTCAAGAATAACATTTTTATTAATACTAATCTATAATGCACAAAAAGACAGCTAAGTGGTGTAGTAGATAGAGCACTGGGTTTGGAGTAAAAAAAGACCTGAATTCAAAACCAGTCCCTGAAACTTTTTATGTGACTTTGAGTATACCACATAATTTCTGGTTAGAGAAGGAAATGGAAAATTACTCCAGTATTTTTGTCAAGAAAATCCCATGGACCTCTATCCATGAGGAAGGCAGACTTGAAGAGTCACTGGTCATAAAGACTTCAGGTCAGTAAGACTCTGATGCTACTAAAAAACAAACAAAAAACTAAATAATTCATGAAATATTTGGATTGCACATATCATTTTTTGAAATGTTAATTAGTTTTTATTGATTTTTTTTCTCTTTAAAAATTTTGTTATAATGGATGGCTCTATGGAAGGGAGAAATGGAAAGAGTAGGGGGCAGTTAGGTGATATTAAAAACAAAATATATCAGTAAAATATTTTTAATTTTTAAAACTAAATTTTGTAAAATTAGTTTTTAATATGATAAAAAATAAATAGCTGCCAGGCTGGGGTGTGGTTAGAAGAAAGATGTGTGAGCTTTCTGAAAAGATGGTGTAGTAGAGAAATTATTAGATATGAATTCAGAAGACTTGGATTCAAGTCTTGGCTCTACCACTTACTAGCTCTATAAGCTTGAAAAAATAAGTCCTCCTTGCTAATATTCCAGATAACATGGAAGATCTGAGTTCAAAACCTGATTTTAGACACTTTCTAGCTATCTGAACCTGGATAGTCCCTTAATTTCTGTTTGCCTCAGTTTCCTCAATTGTAAAATGGGCATAATGGCACCTACCTCAAAAGATTGCTGTGAGGAGCAAATGAACTACTTGCAAAGTTCATAGCATTTAGTAGATGTTGCATAAATGTTTATTCATTTTCTCTTTCCCTAATTATCCCAAATTCCTTAAAACAGTCCTATATGGCACAGTTCCAAGTTTGTTTATTTATTTGTTTTAACCATCCTCGTTATTCTACTCTAGACATGATATGGCTCATTAATGTTCCTCTTAAAATGTGATGTCCAAAACCAAACACAATATTTCAGATGCGGGTTTGTTAGTACAGAACATAGCATTCTAATCAATGTCCTTGTTCTAAATAAGACACTTCTAGCAATGTAACTTAGGGTCCCACTTTTTTGATAACATTGTTAATACTGTAAACTCATAATGAATTTTGAATTAACTAAAGTCTCCAAGGTTGTGTGTTATTGTTTTAAATGGATGAATTACTAGGTAACTACATGTCCCTCATTCTCAGCTTGAAAAGTTGATTTTTTGATTCAGGGTTGCCTCTTTTGAGTTTAACCCATTGTTCCAACCTGTCAAAATTCTACTGGATCCTGATTTTGGCATCTATTGGGCTAGTTTTAAGTTTCCTGGCATGTGCCCATGTAACAATCATACCATCTCTGTCTTTGTGAAAGGGAGGCGATAACATCAGGCACATTGCAGAAAATAAGGAAACCATCATGAATAATACAGCTGTTGCTTACTTTATGGTTGTTGTTTATCCTTTGCTCTCTAAGTGGACTGTGATGCTATGACATGTAAATGAATTGGATCTAAGGGGTACAAATTCTTCATTGTTCTCTCAGCTGTCATGGTGTGTGCTTAAGACCTCAAGTAGTTTATAATAGAGCCTAAATCAGAGGAATACAGACACAAAAGGAAACACATCTCAGTAATCAGATCCTTAGAGCAGCACTTTGGCCTCAAGTCTTACCTAGCTCTCTTGTTCTCCCCACAATCAGACCTACGAATATAGTATCCATCCAACGATTTGCTCACGATCTCAGAATAGAAGATTGGCCAATTCCTTTGCTTGGGTGACTAGCATCAACTACTGCCTTCCAATTAAATTCATAGCCAAATTACCTACTTTTTTTTTAAATGTGTATTTTTTTCAAGTGACATTTTGAATTTGAGTTGCCTTCAGGATTTTTAAACATTTAATAGATATTAGGCAATTAGGTGGCACAGTGGATAGAACAAGGTGCTTTGGAACTAAAGCTCAATAGAGAGAACAGGGCTAAATTACAAGACTTTTGTCTTGTATTTCTAACATAGATATTACACAGTCACTCCCCTAAATAAGACTTCTGCAAAATCTAGACATAGCCATCCTTGTTGGCGTATCTCAAAATTTTTCAAATCTCTCTGGACCTATACATAATCTGGCTGCAATAGTTGCTGAAGTATTTGAAGCTGCTCCTCTAAGAATTTGAGCTGACAGTGAATAGGCTTCAGATCTATTGTTTTAAATTATACATATAAAGCAGGAAGCCGATATATTTTTTTTTTTAATATTCCCTCCATTCACAAATCTGGCTTGCCTCTACAGTTAGTTATGCAACAGTCAGAAAGTGCTAACTTTGCTGTTCTCCTTATGCTTTCATAACTGATTAAAAAAACTGATTAAAAAATCTTTAAAGAACTATATAATAAGAATCTTATTTGGCCTCTGAAGATAAAAAAATAGACTTTTAATATTTCATTTGATCAATATTGAATAGTTACTATTAAGCAAATGCATTTACTAAAGAAAAGTAGAGAGGATTTGGAGTCAGAAAACCTTAGTTCAGCGTTCTATCCTCCAATTACTATCTGTATGACACTAGGCAAGCTAATTAACTTCATTATGTCTCATCTCTAAAATAAGAATAATAAGACTACTGGTTTTATGGGGATCAAAAAAGAAAAAGCATGTAAAGCATTACCTAAACATAAGTCATGATTACTGCTCTGTCCTAAGCATGGAATTCCTTCAGTGGTAAGATAATTGACAATCATTATTCATCTAGAAATATAACATTAATAATAATTTATCAAATGCTTATTATATATCCAGGGCTACACTCCCCCCTTTGGCTGAAGTGGGCAGGAAGTAATAATAGCTGATATTTGTAAATGTATGTAAAACACCTTACATATATTGTTTCATTTAATCTTCACAATAACCCTATGAGGAAGATAGAAATGCTAGTATCATTACTGTACAAGTGAGAGAAATAAAGAGAAAAATAGATTGTAATTTTCTCAAAATCACCAGCTAAAATCCCACCTTTCACAGAAAAACTTTCTCAGTGCCTTTTCATTCTAATTCCTTCTCTCTACTTATAATCTCAATATATCCTGTATATAACTTACATATACATATTTGTTTGCATGTTAGATTGTGAGTTCCCTGAAAGCTGGTGATTTGGGGAAAATCATTTAAATTTTTTTTTCTGGTTTTCTCTAATGATGCTAACATTTGTATCTTCCTCATAGGGTTATTTTGAGGATTAAATGACATATTTGCCCTTTACCTTCCTCTGTTACCAACACATAGCTCATACCTGGTACATAATATTTAACGTTTTAGTCACTGACTGAAACCATAGGATGAGCAAGTGACAAATTCAAGTCTATTAACTCCAAATTCAGCCTCACATCAATCAATCATTCAACATACCACACTACAAAAATCCCTGTGGAGACAGCATGAGTGAATAGTCCAAGTATTAATTAAGATCCTTGGTAACTGATAATCCCACTCAACTCTAGAACGTAAATAAATTCCTTTGGAGTAGGGATTGTTTAATTCTCTGAATTTTTATTCTCAGAGTTTGGCACTGCATCTGGCACATAGTAGGCCCTTAATAAATATTTATTGATAGAAGAGAATCTCTCATCATTAATGAAATCATCCTCTCGCAGTACTGAGTAGGTGCTGGCTGGATGTTCTGCTTGCTCAATATATGACACTCACTGTCATCAGACTGTACTGTCATCATATTAGGTGCTTAATACTTATTGGATGATCGGTAGTATAGAGCCTCCAAGTAATGGAGCATTAACACCTGTTGGTCAGAGTACTGCCTGTAAGTTGACTGGAAGTGCTGCATGCCTAAGATATGACACTCATTGTCATCAGTTGTGCGTGGCTGTGCCACCAGGTGTGCGAGACAGTGTGGGCGTGCAGGGGACCACAGGGCAGGTACAAGTTTAGTGACAATGACACACCAACTAAAAGCTTGTCCTTTTAAACCAGAACCAGACAAATACCGCCAAGCACAACAGGACTTTCTCCCGACCCCTCTCCTAAGCCCAGGACTTGTTACTATGAGAAGCAGAAAAGGAGGTAGGATCCTAATGACGACACACATACGTAATCGATCCAACAACTCCCGTTCTTTGGCTGCCTTTTCCCCTGCTCTACTCGAGCCAGCTAACCAAAGCAAAAAGGAAAAGATGGGCGGGACCAAACTCAAAATCGATTCGCTAAATTTGACCCATGGCGGCTCCGTTAACAGCCTCTTTTTCCTCCCTCCCTTCTTTTACACTTCAGTCTCCCCCAGGGACTGGTTCGCGCTCTCTTTGTCCCCGCCCCTTCCCCTAGAGGCCCCGCCCCCGGCGCGCGTGAATCAGCTGATCTCGTCGTAGCTGCGGTGGTGACGGCGGCGACAACGACCGTGGCTGAGAGGTGAGGGAAGCAGACCTGCTGCTGCTGCCGCTGCTGTGGCACCGGCCACTACAGCCTGGCGGGGCCTGAGTGGGATCTGAGGGCGGGGGCGGCCTGAAAGCCTTTGAGCGAGTGAGGCGCTAGGGCGAGCCTTCGCGGGCCCTGTCCGGTGCTGTGGCCAGAGGTGGCATCTGAGAGGGCCGAAGGAGTGTCCGGTTCCAACCGAAGCGTCCCCGGGGTCTCTTCTCTCGGGGAGGGTTCTCGGGGGCTCAGCAGGAGTGTCGGCCCGGAGAGCGTCCAGCCAGCCTGGTTTTCCCGCCGGCGGGCCCTGCCTCCATCGGGGCCCGGAGTTGCCCTCCCGGCTCCCCTCCCCCCTCCCCGGTTCTGGGGAGCTCCTCGCCCCGGCGGCGGTCCTCCGCCTTCTCTCCGGCCCCGCTGCCTTCTGCTTGTAGCCCCCTGGGCTGCGGTTTTCTTCTGCTTCACCTGCGGGATTTCTCACTCTCCTCCCCTTCAGCCTCGCGGGGTCCCCTACTGGGAGCCGACCTTCGGCTTCGGGGGTAGGTACCAGGTCTGCGCCTCCGCGGGCGGTAGACTCGACTGATGTCCCAGGGTTAGCGGTGGTCTGCTGAATGAAGCCTGCCTTTAACTGAGTGAACTTTGAGCAAAACTGGCGTATTGGGGGCTGGAGGTGGGAGAAAACAGAAAAAGAAGAAAGCCTTAGGGGAAATGCTTCTGCTACCCCGAATTTTTATCATCTTGTACGAGGAAAAGCCCTCTTATTAAATGAAGATGGATGTTCAGAGAGTCTTGTTGGTAATAAGGTTGTCTTAGAGAAATGGTTTAGCCAGAAGCGTAGTTAAACATATCCGTGATTGATTTTGGAATGATTAAAGAGAACTGAAGCCTAAATACCGAAGTATTTTACTTGAGGATTAGGATGAGAAAGGGGATGACGACACCGCAACACAAATCCTTATATTATTTCCATAACATCCATTTGGTAACTTTTCTGCAGTAAAGTTTGGTGAATGCTTATTTTGAATAGTTAGAAAAGTTTGGATTTCTCCTAGCTTAGCATAAGGCTTTGTGCTTCATACTTCTGATCACTTAAGTTCTGTTTCATATAATCGTTATCTTTGTATGTATATCTTGTCTTTTAAACTATAAATTCTCAGGAAACATGGACCTTATCTTTATGCTTGAGTCTCTGGCCACATTTTTCATATAGAGCATACTTTATAAATCTTAAATATTAAAATTTAACATTTATTGAATGAAATCTTCTGGAGCTAGGAAAAAACCCACTGTAAATCTTTTTTTTTTCCTTTTTGTCACAAACCCATCTGGGTTTATCAATGCGAGCTTTGGATTTGTTTTTGTTTATTCTGGGACAGGAAAACATTAGTTAGGAATTGATAAGAGC
>JAJPUD010003933.1:192839-220434 GCA_023553655.1 Myrmecobius fasciatus
CTAATTTCTTTATGGTCCAAATAGAAGGGACTAAAATTTGTGAGCTTATTTACTTCATCTTCCGTTTCAAGATTGGATGACTTTGTAATTAATTTTTAGGACCTAGTTGTATATAAAATTTGATTTTTTTAGGAGATGCTTATTCTTTTCATCAGGATTCTTTAAGAAATTTCAGTAGATTTTGTAGCAAAAATACTAATGCTGCCCATATTAGAACCAGCTAAGTATTGCTGTGGATAGAGGTGGATCTGGAGTCTGGAAGATCTGAATTCAGAATTTGCCTCAGACTTTAGCTAGATGACCTGGACAAATCACTTGATCTCTAGATGCCTTAGCTTATTCATATGTTAAATTTATAAACCTTTGCAAATCTTAAAGTGCAAGCTATTATTAGTTAAATTTCTTTAATTAGTATATCAAACCTAAGGACATGCAGAACTTGGAATTTCATGGCACAACTAGAAAATTAGGTCTCACAAGTAGAGAATTTTCTAATAGTAGATTGACCAGTAGAACATCTGGTTGATTCCTTTTCATAATATAGAAGTGATCCTAAATTCATACTGCATGTATAGCATAAACTCTGGCAGGTCCTAATCCCTCTGGAAAGACTTAAAGTGCTGCTTTGGTGATATACTGTATATTATCCCAAAACCAGACTAATTAGTTCAAAAAGGCTCATTGCCAGATCTGCAGTATAGGAAAGTCACTGACTGTTGAGTGTAGGATGAATTGGAGTGTAGGTAGAAACTTAAGATAGGGAGACCAGTTAGAAGGCTACTGCATTAGTGTAAGTATGAGATGATAAGGGTCTTATTTAAATGGCTGTGTAAGTGAATGGCTTTGTGGGAAAAGAAAAAAATGGAATTTGGCAACTGATTTTATAGGTGGGGTGAATGACAGTAAAGAATCAAGAATGACATCGAAGTTGTGAATCTGGATGTAATCAACAATTATATAGGAAAGTTTGGAAGAAGGAAAGATTTGGACAAAATATTAAGTATTCTGTTTTGTACTTGGTGAATTTGAGATACTTCAAGGACTTCCTGTTGAAAATGCCCACCAGCACAGTTGATGATTCAGACCTGGAGCTCAGATAAGATACTAGGACTAGATCTGTGAAAGTTGAAGAGATTACTAAAAGAGAAACTATGTGAAAGAGGGTCCTTAACAGCTTTAAGGGATCTTGGTTCTTAGATGTGACATGGATGCAAATCCAGCAAGAGACAGAGATGTCATTAGATAAGAAAACCTAGAGAGACATGAAAACTCACAATCCTCAAGGAGGAGGAGGTAGTTAATAGTGTCAAATGATGCAAAAGTTTAAAAAATAAATGAAGATTGAGAAGAGATCATTTCGATTTGGCAGGTAAGATATTGGAGAAAGGAGTTTTGGTTGGCTGATGAGATTGGAAGCCAAATTGAGGATTTAGAAGAAAGAGAAGAGGTATTCATTTTAGACCACTTTCAAGAAAAGAGGAGAGTTATAGCATCATAGCTTGCCCAAAATGGTAGGATCAAATGAAGAGGGAGGAGACCTGGGCATATTTGTAGCCAGCTAGGAAGAAGCAAATAGATAGGGAAGGATTTAAGATTAAAGTGTGAGAATGATGGTGGAGGCAATCTGCTAGAGATGACAGGAAAGAGATAGGATCAAAGATCATTGTAGAGCAGTTGACCTCAGCAAACAAGAGTCACATCACCATCAAACTGAGGTAAGGAAGAGGTAGTAGGAGATGATCTCAGAAGGCATGAGATGAGGAGAAAAGAGGAATTCCTGGTGATTGACATTATTTTGTTTTGTTTTGTTTTTGAAGTATAAGGAAAGTTCCTTTATACAAGAGTTGGAGAGAATGGAAACCCATAAAGAAGGAAAGTAGATGTGGAGCAGTATTTGAAATTAGTGACAAATTCTGTTTCATGTGTATAAAGGGATAAGATGGGTTCCTGGGTAAAGCATTCTGCATAAATGATCTCATTTGATTCTCATAATAAACCTGTAGGGTAGATATTGATGTTATGATTAACCTATTCTACAGAGAAGGAAATTGTGTTAGCTTAAGTGACTTGTCTCTGATCACTCATCCGTTGTTTGCCCATCATTTTTGAAGAGGGTTGATTTCTTGACTTGGGCATGAATTGGATTTAAGTGAAGAAGAGTTGCACAATTATCAGCCTCAGTCTGTCTTCCAAGAGTCTTGGAAGTCCCGTAAGCAAGATTAACTTCTACTGATCTGTTAGTGTTTCACTTTATTATCACAAATTATAATAATACTTTTTCATTTTTTACAGTATCCTTTTGATAAGAGATAATAAATAAAAGTAGAAATGAAATTTAGGTTTCCAACTCTAATTTCAGAACACTTCCATCCAATTCAGTCTCTATTCTTGTTAAGAGTAGAACTCTAGGGGCAGCTAGGTGGCGGGGGGGGGGGGGGGCAGCTAGGTGGCGCAATGGATAGAGCACCAGCCCTGAAGTCAGGAGGACCTGAGTTCAAATCTGGTCTCAGACACTTAACACATCCTAGCTGGGTGACCCTGGGCAAGTCACTTAACCCCAATTGCCTCAGCAAAAAAAAAAAAAGAGTAGAACTCTAATTGAAGAATATCAATTTTAGTCAGTAAGCATTTAGTATGTGCTTACAATATGCCTGGTATTGTATTAAACATGAAGGATAACAAAGAAAGAGGAAAATAGCCCCTGTTTTCAAGGCACTTAACTCTTTACACTGTGAAGACAGCATGGGAATAAGTAGACATATATATATATATATATGTATATATATATATACACACATATATATATTTTTTTCTATATGTCTTTATCAAAAAGACTTTTATTTATTTATTTATTTTCGCTGGGGAATGGGGATGGAAGGACTGGTGAAAATGGACAAATGAGGAGAAAGGATATTCTGTCTTCCACTACTTTTCAGAGTGGAATGACTTAGTACAATGACTTAGTTACTGAAAACACTTCTACATATTAGTCATGTCTGAACATGCTTCTCTTATTCCATACCATCATGTCATGGTCAGAAGAGCACTCTGAAATCATCATTAATCATTTTAAAATATTTCTCCCTATTCTTATATGATGGTAATTGTGTAATTTTTACCCTGCATCATTTTATACACCCCTTCCTAGTTTCTCTGAATCTGTCATATTTATCATTTCTGAAATAATATCCCATAGTATTTATATACCTAAAAGGAAGCATAGTGGGAAGACTGCTGGATATTTATAGTTAAGAAAACCTGAATTTGGATCCTGCCTGGACCCTTGCTAGCTCTGTAACACAGGCAAGTCATCTAATCTTTCTATTCTCAGTTTCCTCATCTATAAAATGGGATTAATAATAGCACCTGTCTCAGTTTTTTGTGATTCCATTCCATCTCATCTCCAACAGATTGCACTTTCTCTCATCACTGCTTTTGCTAATCTTGAATTTCTCCTTGTCAACTGGCTTTTCTCCTGCCTACTTCACTATTTAAAAAAAAATTCTCACTTCATCTCCAGTAATTATCATCTTATATCTTTCCTCTGTTCTGCCAATGAATTCTTTGAGAAAGCAGTCCACAAAGGTGCCTCCACTTTCCTCCTACTCTCTTCCTAACTCTCTAGTCTGATTTTTGACTTCATAAAATGAAACCTCTCTCCAAAGTTACTGGTGATTTTTTTTTTTTTGCTAATTTTTAAAAAGTTCATTTTGAATAAGAATTTTCATGTACACAACATAGCACAAAAAGTGAATTCAATATGAAACCAGAGGTCTTCATTTCATACTATTTGCATCTTAAAAAACTAATAAATACTACACATCATTTTCAAAACTGCCCTGCTTTTCTGTTTCCTGAGTTTTCTTTTGCTCTCTGCAATGTACGTTTTATCTTTATTTTCTCCCCCCCCCCCCCCGATCCTAGAGAACGCCACCATATGATACTATGTGTATGTATGTGTGTGTGGGGGAGTGTATGCATACTTATAAATGCATACACACCATACTATACATACCAATATTTGTCCGTTCTTTCTCTGGAGGTGGTTAGCATCTTCAGAGATCCTTTGTGGTTGATTTTTTATTACTATATTCAAAATAACTCAGTCATTCACAATTGTTCTTTGAACAGTATTGCTATTAACGTTTACAATGTTCTCTTCGTTCTGCTAATTTCTGTTTTCATTATTTCATGCAAGTCTTTGCTTGTTTTTCTAAAATCAACCTGGTAATTATTTCTTATAGTACAATAGTATTCCATCACAATCATTCCCCAACAGATGAGTATCCCCTCAATTTCTAGTTCTTTGCTACCACACAGAGAGCTGCTATAAATATTTTAGAACATATATATTATTTTCCTTTTTCCTTGACCACCTTGAGAAACAGACCTAATAATGGTATCACTGGACCAAAGGTCATACAGAGTTTTATAACTTTTTGGGCTTAATTCCAAATTGTGTTCTAGAATAGTTGGATTCATTCCCAGTTCTACCAGTAGTGTATTAGTGTCCCAATTTTTCCATATTGTCTCCAACATTTGTCATTTTCCCCTTCTATTGTTTTAGTTAATCTGATGTGTATGAGATGATATCTCAAAGTTGTCTTAATTTCTTTTATCCATAAATCTGATAGGTCAGTGATCTTACTTGTCAAAACTAAAAGTCTTGTCTTATTCTTTATCCTCCTTGACCTCTTTGCAACCTTGACATTGTCAGTCATCCTGTACTCCTTAATACTCTCTTTTTTCTAGGTTTTTGGAGCACTGCTGTTTCCTGGTTATTTTCCTACCTCTCTGACCATTCTATCATAGTCTTTGCTGAATCTTTATTCCAGTCTCACCCATCAGCTGTGAGTGTTTCCCAAGACTCTGTCCTAGGACCTCTTCTCCTTTTCCATTTCACTTAACAATCTTGTTACCTCTCATGGATTGTTATTATCTCTATGCCAGTAATTCTCAGATCAATTTTATCCAGCCCTAACTTTTCTCCTGACCACTATCTGTCCAACTGCCTATTGGACATCTGAAAGTGAATATCCTATAGGTATCTTAAACATGTCCACAACAGTATTATTTTTTCTCAAAAACTCTCCCTTTCTAACTGACTGTTGAGGGCTCTCTCTCCTTCTCTTCCCTTGTCAGCCTTTTTTCCCCTCTCTCCCCCCTCTCCTCTTTCCTCTTCATTCTGTCTCCCTCTCCCTCCCTCTCCCATTCCTCACATATGTGACCCCACTCCCTTTCATTACTGGTTAGATAGATTAAAAAATTACTAATTCTGAATCATTTGCCAAGTTTAGGATTTAAGCCAGTATAACTAAGTTATTTTGTATATTGCATTTTAATTTACTCATTCTTCTAAAGCTATGGGGTTACGTGTTGAAGATGTTATTAAGAGGATTTTATGCTTCAGGTAGGAATTGGACTAGTATCAAAAATTCTGTTCCCACAACTCTGAAGATTCATAAATTCCATAGAAGTGAATAATCTAGGATTATAGCTATATAGTTAGAGAATACCTAGGGTTATCTATTCCAGTTTGCTTATCTTACTGATGATGTCCTTACAGGTTGTAACATGCTTAAGATCACACAAATACTTAAATCACTTTCCTGTAATATGAACCTGAATCCTCAGACTTCAAATCTAACAGTCTTTCCTCTATATTGTTAAAGAAAAAAATCACATACATACATATTATATACATATATATTATATACACATATATATACATACATATATACACATATATATTTTAATGGCATTTGGTTGTAGATGAAACTATATTATCAACTCAAAGGTTCTTAATCTTTTTTTGTGTGTGTCATGGACCCCTGTCAGCCTAGTAAAAGCTATGGATTCCTTTCTAGAATAATATTTTTAAAATCACAAAGAAAACAAATTAAATTGAAATAAATCCCCCCATCCAAGTTCATAGACCTTTTGAAATCTATCAATGGACCCTCAGTTAAGAACCTCTACGTCACTATACAATGACTGCTTTGAGCATACCTTGGTATTAAATTGGTAAAAATGGTATCTCATATATTCACCATCAGAATTTTTTATGGGAATTTTAGCAAGAAATAATAATAGTATTCTATATAAAATAGTTACAAATCAAAATGCTATCTTTCTACGCATTTAGACTTCATGGTTATGTAAAGTCCCTTTTAGAGGGCTGCTGTGTTCAGAATTCAAGTACAAATTAAGTAGATAGTCAAAATTCTGAAACTATAGTTTGCCTTTAATATCAATGCTTATCAAGGTTTTTTGGAGAAAGACCATTTTTCCCTGGATTTATTTCTGGCATTTATTTGATAAAATAAATATATTTTGGAAGCACCTAGAAAACAATATTAGCAGATTCTTGAATTACATTGTTATAAAAAATCATTTTATTTTAAGTTAATTGAATAAACCTTTACCCTAAGACTTTTAAGAATTGTGTTTATAAATTGTCTCTTTGGCCTATAGAAATTATAAGCTATTTGAGGCTAAGGACCATGCCTTATTCTTTGTTTCTCCGTTTGGTACCTAAAATAGTGCTTTGTATTTAGTAATTATTCAGTAAATGTTTGTTAAAAAAGTGAGGATATTTCTTTATAAAAACAGCCTCATACATGATTCTTAGGTTTCTAGAGTCCATAATTTAAACCCAAACAACTGAAATGAATTAATACTAATATCATTGAACTCTGTACTCTGCACTCTGCATCCCACTGAAGATTGAAATAGGCTTCATTTTCTGGAAGATGGTGATGGTTAGAGAAGAAGCATAGGCTTTTTTTCTCCTTACATATTTTTATTTCCATAGCTGGATCAAAAGTTTTCTTTTTTCATCAATTTGGCTAATTGTTTTGAATTTGCTTTCTTGTGTCAAGCAAAATAAATCTAATTCTGTTCCATGTGACAGCCCTTCAGATATCTGAAGCTATCTTGTTCTCTTTCTTTTTTAAGTCTTTAACCAACATTTCCATTTCCTTCAAACAATATTTATTCATATGCCAAGTGGAATAATTTCATTTCCTTCTTTGGGGTACTCTTCAAATTATTGTGGTGCCCCAAACCAAATGTGGGACTAGAAATACCAGTGTATGAAATGAATATATAAAAATTTAAGTCAATTTGATGATGAACCTTTCCAATTTAGGCAAGTTCTTTGGCAACAGACAGTATTTTATGGACAAATACTCAGGTGGTATGATATACTAAAATTTACTATGTTAAAACATTGATAATTGGATGAAACATATTCAGATAATCCTAGAGACAGGAGTTAAGAGTGTATTTAATTTTATGTTTCCACTAAAGTTCTTTATCTAATGGCATGAAGGTTGAAGGCAATGCCATAAAAGCATAAGCATAAGAAAATGTTTTGAGTACAGACCTGGTAATGGTCTGTGTTTGTCCTCCAGGGACCCAACCTAGATTATTTTGGAGTGATGTTGTCAAAGGAAGATTGGCAGCCAGGTAATAAGTGTTTTTGACCATAGCAATTCTGTATACTTGGGGATATACATTTATAGAGAGATGATCATGCTGGTCAAATCATAGATCCTTGAAATATTGAAGTAAGTTGGGGTTTTATTAAAGCAAGAACAATAAGGAAAAACAAAAATCAGGAATGGTAAATCATGGCATAAAATGGCATGGCAATCAAGACATGTTAGATTTGGATAGTAGCTTTGGGAATTCAACTGAATGAATTCTAGTTTTGGGAAATAATTATACTTTTTTTTTAGTAGTAATATTATATTTCTTGTTATCTTAATTATGTACCTATGGAGAAAAAAGTCTATTCTGTTTAAAGTAGGGTTTTAAGTTTAAATGAATTAATTTTGGGGGAAAGATGATGAATGATCTTTTTCATTTAGTATTTTCACAGTGTAGTAGTACTCAAAAGAAAAGCCAAATTAAGTAGAAAAAATTCCTATTTTCAGTGCACTACAAAGGAATTAGAATGAATAAGCATAAAGACTAATGAATATAGAAAAGCTTTTTTAATTTTTATAAGTAACAATCATATATACATAAATAGGAAGAGATTTCTGGAACGTATAGAATTTGCAGGGACAACATTAAGTAAAATTGTATGGCATAAAATTTTCACATTTACCTAAAAAGGAATGTTTTATATATAGTTAGGTTTTGCTGATAGTGTGTCTATCATTCTATTTGTGTTTCTTAGGAATGTGTAATATGCCAAATTTTCTGATTATTTGGGAGAAGTAACATGTTAGGTATACTGAGCAAAGCTCCTGCTTAGTTCTACCAAGAAAGGATAATAGAGAAGATCCCTTACTTTTTAACTTTTTTTTACTTTTCATCCTATTCACTGTCAGAAAAGATACTATAGCATATTCTACTGGTTTCATGGCGTCACTGGTGTCCATAACTGTAGCCCAGCTGTCACAACTGTCAGCTGTGTGTGTAATATTCAAAATATTGGGAGAAGAGATAGGGGGAAAAGAGTCCCCACTCTCAAAGAACTTATATTTAATTGAGATTATGGGAAGGTATACATAGAAGTGTAATAGAACATAAGACATTATGGGGCAAAGGGGAAATCCATGAAGTGCACTAACAGATTCTAAAGAAACTAGAGAATTACTTTCATAATGATAGATTTTGAATTTGAAGAGGGGTTAAAAGAAATTCTTAATCTTTTTTGTGATATAGACTTAAAGTTTAGGGAAGATTAGAGACCCCTACTCAGAATAATATTTATAAATGTATAAAGTAAAATACATGGGATTACAAAAGAACTCATGCTGAAATGCAGTTATTAAAAAAAAAAACTTAAAAATTCATACAAGCTATACCTGTATAAAGATTCCCTCAGCATCATAATCAGTCACCATCTAGCCTTAGCTGGAACACCTCTAATTAGGGAGAATCCATTACCTCCTGAGGTCATCTATATTACTTACAAATTGTTCCAACAGTTAGGATATTTTTTTCCCCCTTAACTCAGGCCTAACTTTGTTCCTTTGCAACTTCTTACCTGTTACTCCTGGTTCAGGGCCAAGACAAATCTAAACCTTCTTGTAGCCAGTAGCTTTTTCACATGCTTTTTCTCATTTCAGGGTACTAGGCCATTTCCACTAGAATCTGAAATGGTAGCCACGGTTAGCCATGTACTATCAGGTAACCTTGAATCCCTCACCCCTTTGTTCTACTGCTAAACATGCCTTATGAAACTGCAACTATGGATTATCCTCACCATGTTTTGGTCCTATTCATATAGGAGAAAATCATACAATCTTGTTGACTTTGATCAGTACAAACTAATGTTATCTAATCTTAACTGGGTTTTCATTTGTACATAGCAAAGGTTTTATTCTTCCTATCACACTCTCCACAGAAATTATTCAAGTATTCTTTTTCCTATCTCTCAATAGAGAACACAGCCTCCTAATTTGTGGGAAAATAGAGGTATTCTATTTTGAGTTTCCTCTTCTTCATATTTCTCATCTTAGGTAATAGAGAACATGCCTCATCATTGATTCTCTGGAGTTTTGGTTGGTCAGAGCACTGATCAAACTTCTTATTCCATTCAAAGTTATTTCTTCATAATGTTATATAATTGTTTTTCCTTGTTCTGCTCATATTATTCTACATCAGTTCATAGCAAGGTCTTTTTCAAATGAACTGTTATCTAGCAGTTCCGTCCCCAACCTGTACTCATGAAGTTGATTTCAACCCAAATATAAGCCTTTACATTCTAGCCTGTCAAGATGTATTTGAAGAGACTTAGATTATCCATTGCATTTCTAGTCTTCATTTGATTCTGTTCTACCCCTGGACAGTGATAACTCTGAAAGAATTTACTGGTAAATAGAAAAAAAAAAAAGTCCCATTTGGCACAGTGGATAGAGGGCTTGGAACCAGAAAGACTGATCCTCATGAGTTCAAAGTTGGCTTCAGATACTTAGTAGTTGTGTGAACCTGTTTGCCTCCATACCTCATTTATAAAATGAACTGGAGAAGGAAATGGCAAACCACTCCAGTATCTTTGCCAAGACAACCCCAAATGTGGTTAGGAAGAGTCTCACATGACTGAAAAAACTCAATAACAAAAACTATCCTGGTTGGGTACAATATTAAGAACTATTTATTTATTCTAGCTTTTGCCTGAGGCAGCCTTTACAGGTTTTTACCCAGGTATTTGAGCAAAAATCCTGGCTAGCATTTGTTACAGAAATATTTGTAAAGCATTTTGTAATTGTATAAAATGTAACTTTTATACATAAGGAGCATTTATATAGGTTAACAGTAAAATGTGAAGCTTGTGTATAAATTGTTTTCAAGTATGTCGTCTTAATCTGTGTTTTGTTCCTAGAGTTCAGAGAGTTCTTGGACTTCTGATTAAAGTTAAACAGTTATCTGTAGCAGTGACCAAAGTAACCACTTTGACTGAAATGAAAGTATGCTGGACTACCAGTCTAGATATAAAACATCTATTAGTAAAACCTTCATGAGTTTTAGTTGCCAAATGTTTTGAATGCACTAAATGAACTATTTATAGTGAGTTTTTATAGTGAATTGCTTGATAAAGTGAAAAACTCTTTTATGATACACTTGTGTTCCTGCTAAACTGGACTACTGATTGCCTTAAGTAAACATTGTACTTAACCTCTCCTACCCCTCTGCCTTTCCTCCTGTTGTTTCCAATTCCTGAAATGTCCTTTCCTCTCTTCTTGTACTGTGGAATTCTTACCTGTAGTTTAGAACCTGACTCAAATGCCACTTTTAATGAAGTCTTCCCTGAATCCTCCAAGCTGGTGACAATCTTCCTCACAGAGACTTTTCACTTCAGTTTGTTTTGTAATTCTAAGACCAAGTCCTGATTGGGTCCTGATTGACTCAGATAGAATGTAAATAGCAATCATTTCTTCTTGGCCAGAAACCCTGCTTACTTCAGTTTACATTGGTTCTTATAAGTATTCCCATCCTCTATTTCCATTTCTTTGCTACCACAAAAAGAGCTGCTATAAATGTTTTTCTGCATATAGTTCTTTTCCCTTTTCTTTGGTCTTTTTGGAAGACATACCAAGTATTGTTGGTTACATACCCCATATGCACAGTTTTATAGCCCTTTGGGCATAGTTCCAAATTTTTCTCCAGAAAGATTGGATCAGTTGGCAACCCCATTAACAGGTCATTATTATCCCAATTTTTCCACATCTCAAACATTCATCATTTTCTTTTTCTATCATATTCTGGTGGATGTTAAGTAGTGTTTCTGTGGTCTTTTTTTTTATTTTATTCTTTTTTAGAATTACATCTTTTTATTTTCAAAATATATACATGGATGATTTTCAACATTCACCCCTACAAAACTTGTGTTCTAATTTCTTCCCCCCCCTTTCCTTCACCCCTCCCCTAGTCAGCAAGTGAGCCAATATATGTTAAGCATGTGCAATTAATTCCTCTATACATATTTCCACAAATATACTGTACAAGAAAAATCAGATCAAAAAGGGAAAAAAATGAGAAACAAAACAAAATGCAAGCAAACTACAACAAAAATAGTGAAAATACTATGTTGTGGTCCACACTCACTTCCCACAGCCCTCTCTCTGGATGCACATGGCTCTCTTCATCACAAGACCATTGGAACTGGTCTGAATCACCTCATTGTTGAGAAGAGCCACGTCCATCAAAATTGATCATCATATAATCTTGTTGCTGTGTATAATAATTTCCTTGTTCTGCTCATTTCACTTAGTATCAATTCATGTAAGTCTCTCCAGGCCTCTCTGAAATTATCCTGCTGATCATTTCTTATAAAAAAATAATATTCTATAACATTCATATGTCATGACTTATTCTCCAATTGATGGGCATGCACTCAGTTTCCAGTTTCTTGCCACTATAAAAAGAATTGCCACATTTTTGTACATGTGGGTCCTTTTCCCTTCTTTGTGATCTCTTTAGGATACAACCTCAGTAGAAATGCTGCTGGATCAAAAAGTATGCACAGTTTGATAGCCCTTTAGGCATAGTCCTAATTTGCTCTCCAGAATGGTTGGATCAGTTTACAACTCCACCAACAATGTATTGTGTCCCAGTTTTCCCACATCCCTTTCAGCATTTGTCATTATCTTTTCCTGTCATTTTAGTCAGTCTGAAAGGTGTGTAGTAGTACTTCAGAGTTCTTTTAATTAGCATTTTTCTAGTGATTTAGAGTATTTTCTTGTCAGTATGTCAATCTATCTATCTAATCTATATGTCTGTCAATATTGATAGATTTGATTTCTATTTCTAAAAACTGGCTGTTCATATCCTTTGACTATTTATGAACTGGGGAATGACATTTTAAAAATTTGGCTCATTTTCATTTATGAGAAATTTTTCCCAATTTTCTATTTTCCTTCTCTTTTTGGCTGTATGATTTTTATTTGTGCAAAAGCTTTTGAATGTCATGTAATCAAAATGATCTATTTTACTTTCTGTAATCCTCTCTCTCTCTTGTTCCATTATAAACTTGCCCTTTTTCTAGAGTTCTGACAGATACATCTTTCCATGTGCCCTAATTTACTTGTGATATCACTCTTTATGCCTAAATCATTTATCCATCATGACCTTATTTTGGTATGTAATTTGAGATGTTGGTCAATGTTAATTCCTGCCAATCTGTTTCCTGGTTTAACTAGTAATTTTTGCCAAATAGTGAGTTCTTGCCCCCAAACCTTGGATCTTAGAGTATTATATACCTAACCTATTCCACTATTCCATAATTCCATTTCTTAGCTACTACCAAATTGTTTTGATAATTACCAATTTGGAATATAGTTTGAAATCTGCAACTACTAGGCTACCTTTTCACTTTTTACTTTCTTCTTCTTCTTTTTTTTTTTTTCCATTGATTCCCTTTATATTCTTGACTTTTTGTTGTGGATAAATTTTATTACTATTTTTCCTAACTCTGTAAAGTAACCTTTTCAGTAGTTTTATAAGTGCGCCATTGATTAAATTAATTTAGAATTGTGATAAAGAATTCTCAATTCAAATTCAATAGGCTTGACACAATTAAAGGAAAATCAAGTACTATTTGCTGATTTTAAATTTAGTAGTTCAGAAAAGAAAACAGTATAGACTGGAATCTTCAAAAAGCTTACTTCCTAGAAGAGGCAGTTTTGAACTGTACTTTGAAGGATGGGTTTGGGTTGGGGCAGACAGCCCAACTGAAGGGTGATATTAAGGGAACACAATATAAGACTAGAAAAGGATAAAAAGGAGAAGAAACTCATTTGATTGCATAGGCCAGTAATTTAAATTATCCCTTTGCCCAGATCGTCAAGAAGAATATTCTGCTTAGACAAGTTGCCATTTCAGTGTAGAATTTGTTTAGGAGATGTACAGAAGATACAGGGGAGAAATCATTTTGGAAAAACATGGTTTTTAACATGAAAAGTGAGGAATACATAAATAAATATTGTATTAAAATTGGATATTTAGAAAGCCTACAATCCAAGTAACTGTTTGCTAGGTACTGTACTATTTTTAATATCTCTTGTGTTCACATCTACAACTTTTAACAGTTTTTTTTCCTATTGGCTACTACTGAAAACAGAATATCCCTGCTGTGTACCCTGGTGGAATATTTGAAGAGCAACTGATAAAATATGTAATGCACAACAGATTTAATATTGTATCTTATGTTTATTTTATTCTTTATTTTTTTTAAAAAAGCAAAACTTAAAGCCACAATGAAGTACCAGTCTCCTGGGAAAGCTGAAATAGCCTACCATAGACTTTTAAAAGTTTGACTGTTAATAGCCCCTTTATAAACTTAGTGGGCAAAAGAATCATCTTAACTATTTGACTGTTGACAGGCAAAATATGAAATTATTTAAATTGTTTTGATATTAATTTTGGTATATGGTATTTTGTTTTTTTTCCCAAGAAAATATGTGTACTTGTTAGTAGACTTCTATTTTCTCTACTTTGGAATAAAATAACTTGACCCTCTCTTTCTGCCCTTTTCTTGCCTCATATGGTTGTTGCCTGTATTTTATACTTATTTCACTATTTCTTTTTAGGTCATTATAGACTACTCTGTTTCTTTTGCCAGAAAGGAAATGATTTGGTAATGGAGCGTTTCCACTGACAGATGGACTCACAGGAGAGAAGGTAAAAATGTGTTTCTTCTTTACATATTTCCCACCCCTAAAACCAGAACAAAAACAAAAATCATATTTATATAGTTGATTATTTGACTTTCCTATCAAATGTTAATAGAGAGTGGAACATTTATATTATCGTCAAGAAGCAGAATACAATATTTAAAATTAGCTTAGTGGAATAATTTAATTAGTGGCAAAATATTTTCCCTGAAATGCACAAAATATTTTTTTATAATGAATTAACACATTTTAAGGACAAAGGCCTTTCCAGATAATTTTTGAAGATGATTTCAAAGCATTTTGCAACCATTAATTATTACTATTAATTTTCAGCCTTTCAAAAAGAATGTTAATGTGTTCTCTTGCAAGAAAAAGCTTTTACAGTGGAGGGGAAAAGTGGGGAGAGAAATGGGAGTGAGTGAACCTTACTCTCATCAGAATTGGCTTAAAAAAGAAATAACTCCACACTCAATATGGGTATAGAAATGTAACTTACCCTGCAGAAAAGTAGGAGGGGAATGGGATACAAGATGGGACACAGTGATAGGGGGTGAGGCATATTGGGGGAAGGGGTGTTCATAAGCAAAACACTTTTGAGGAGGGACAGAGTGAAAGGACAGGGAATAGAATTAAATGGATGGAAATACAGTTAGCAATAGTAAATGTGAAAAGAATTTTGAAACAAGTTTCTCTGATGAAGACCTCAAATGTATAGGGAACTGAGTCAACTTTATAAAAAAATAAGAACTCTTCCCAGTTGATAAATGATCAGAAGATGTGGTCAATGCCTAAAGGACTATAAAATCATACATAACCTTTGGTCTAACAATACCACTGCATGAATCCCCAAAAAAGATTTTTTTTTTTTTAAAGAAAAAGGACCTATATTACAAAAATATTTATAGCAGCTCATTTGTCAGGGCAAAGAATTGGAAATTGAGAGAATGCCCATCAATTGGGGAATGGCTGAATAAAGTGTGTGACTGTAATGAAATATTGTTGTTCTGTGGGAAATGATGAGCAAGATGCTCTTGGAAAAATCTGGAAAGTCCTCTGTGAATTTGAAGTGAAATGTACTGTATACAAAGTAATAGCAATGCTATAGCTGTGAATGACTGTTATTTTCAGCAATGCAATGATTCAAGACAACTATGAAGGACTTATTATCCAGAGAAAGAACTGATTGTGTCTGAATTACAGTATACTTTTTAAAAATCTTTATTTTTCTTGAGGGTTTGGGGATGGGATGGGGAAATCTATGTGTTTTTTTTTCAATATGACTTATAAAAATGCGTAATTTCACAAACTTCTCACAGATGTGGAGTGGGAGAGGGTAGGGAGGGAGGAACGGAGGGAATCTGGAAGTCAAAGTTTTAAAAAACAAACGTAAAAAAATTGTTGTATATGTAACTGGGGGAAAAAGATATATATATATATAAATGTATTCTCTTTCAATTTGTCTTAAGAAATGTGCCATGGTAGAGTTCTAGGTGAAGATGTTTTATCTTCCATCATGAAGGAGAAAAATATCAAACCAGAGAATAGGTATTCTGCAAGTACTCTCTCTGATTATTAAAATATTGGCTTGGCTGTTTTACTAAAAAATAAAATGTGGCAAGAACGTTAGAAGTATACATTGTGTCACTGATAGCTTTAATATTCTAAGATCTCTTTTGAGAAACTTTATAAAGAAATACTTAGTGTCCTAATGTATTCCTTTATGATAGGTTAGTAAATGTGAAAGAAGAGGATTGATATTTTCTCTTAAACATATGAATGTATTATTTCTAAGCAGGTCTTTCTGTGTGATCCCTTAAAGTCTCTATTATCTTGGAATAACCTGAATGAGGCAGCAATAATTTGGTTGGTACTTTAGGTGATTCGACTGTAAATTTGAATTCTGTATTTTTTGCTAGCAATTACAGAGTTTGAACAAAACTGGAAAATATAATTTTCCAGTAACCACATATTTGTCCATAAAGGAGAATCCAAAATGGCTTCCCTTAGCTCTTGTGCTTCTTGATTTAAAAAAAGTTTGGTTTTCTCAAAACAAAGTTTAGAAATAAAACATTGAAGTAGGAGCATGCCAGATTTAATCACTAAATGTATTACTCACTAAAGAAGTTGGAATTCTATATGCTTCTCCTCTGTTAAATATTCAAATTCAAGTTGTGCTGGCCTTAAACTTTCTTTAATTAGAGGTGAGTAGTTAGAAGATCTAAAGAAAGTCCTGCATTATCTTTATTTATTTATTTATTTTATTAGAAGCTTTTTATTTACAAAACATGAGTGATTTTTCTATATTGACCTTTGCAAAAACTTTTTTTTTGTCCCAAGCTTTTCCCCTCCTTCCCCCCCAACCCCCACCCCTAGATGACAGGTACATGCTTAATATGATAAATTATATGACAAATCCAATGTATGTATACATATAACTGTATAGTTATCTTACTGCACAAGAAACATCAGATCTAGAAAGAGAGAAGAAAAAAAAAACCTAAGAAGGAAAACAAAATGCATGGAAATATTCACAGAAAGTGTTAAAATGCTGTGTTGTGGTTCCCACTTAGTTCCCTCAGGCCTCTCTCTGGATGTATATGACTATCTTCATCACTGAACAATAGGAACTGGTTTGAATCACATCATTGTTGAAGAGAACCATGTCCACAGAATTGATCATTGTATAGTCTTGTTGCTGTGTATAATGTTCTCCTGGTTCTGCTGATTTCACTCTGCATCAGTTCATGCAAGTCTCTCCAGGCCTCTCTGAAATCATCCTGCTGGTCGTTTCTTACAGAACAATAATATTCCATGACATTTATATACCATAATTTATTCAGCCATTCTCCAATTGATGGGCATCCTTTCAATTTCCAGTTTCTTGCCACTATAAAAAGGGCTGCCACAAACATTTTTGCACATGTGGGTCCCTTTCCCTCCTTTAAAATCTTTTTGGGATATAGGCCCAGTAGAAACACTGCTGGATAAAATGGTACTGCATTATCTTTAAAGGGCCACTGTCTTACCTCCTTTCACTGATGGAACATATTAAATAAACAAGGTGACTTCATTTTTCTCATTTTGGTGAAAAGTACCTCACAACCTCCTAAATATATTGCAAGCAAAAAATTCAAGCCTTATCTTCATAAATAGTTAAGCTTTTTGTGTACTGATTTCTTTTTTGATAGCTCAGCAGAGGCAGAAGGAGCCAAAGAGAGAGGCTTAGTCCATGTTTGGCAGGCAGGATTCTGCTCTATAACTCCTGAGAGACTGCCAGGCTGGGGAGGAAAGACTGTACTTCAAGCAGCCTTAGGAGTGAGTCATGGAGTACTTCTAACTGAAGGTATTGTAGTTTAATACTTAAGAATTAATAGCTGAGATTAATAGATGAGATTTCTTAAAAATAAGATCATACAATAGCTTTATTAAGTTTACATGTTGTGTGTTGTGATCCTATACCCGTAAAGATAGATTTAATGAATATCAATAAATATTCCATCTATTGGAATCTTTTTACCATAAAATTTAGATTAGGTGGTACTTTCAATTACTTTAGGAAGGAATAGAGATGACTATTGCATAAGCATCAATTTGTGGCAATTGTAGAATTTTCTATACTTCCTTGTATTGTATCAGTTGTGCCAAAGGAAGAGAAAGAAAGCATATTCTTTTTACAAGTTGGTATGGACCTTCAAATGTTTGAGACTTAGGCATTAGAGTACAAGTGTAATTTTTGATGTTTTTAACAGAGCTACCTAATCTTTGTTATAAAAATATATACATACATAGACACATTCTCATATATTTATGAAACATGCTACACGTGTGTGTGCATATGTGTGTATAGATAATGTTTTTGATTAGTTCAAAGGGTTTAAGCCAAGAATAATCTGGTACAAAAATATTACTTGTTTTTAAAAGAATAAAAATTCTAAATTAGAAAATTGTTTGCAAAATATTTTGAAATTTGTTACCTTGACTATTTTCCAGCAAGAATGAATGATTAAATTCATGTAGACAATTGCTAACTTTACCTTTTGGCTTAATTTCTTAAAATGACTAGTTTACAGCTTAGGAACCTTTTAGACTTTAAGACCTTTAATAGTGTTAATCATCTCATTGGTAATGAATCTACTAAAAGAAAGCTATAATTGAGGGAAACTACTTTGTTTAAAAAATAAAACTAGAGGAAAACAAATTTCATTTGTTGCAAGATCACTATAAAATTAAATTGTGCTCAATTACATGATTATAAAATACATATATAATGAGCTTTTGAAAACTGCCATTCTGGAGAAATGTTAAACATGACAACTTCACACATGTAAAATTCAAGAAAGTCCCAAGCACATTCTTATTAACACAATTATAAATACAGTGGGTAAAAATGTTAGATGTAGGGTCAGGAAGATCCCAACTCAAATCCCACTTTAGACACTTTCTAGCTTTGTGACCTTAGACAAGTCATTTAACCTTTCTCAGCGTGTTTCCTTCTTGTATAATGGGGATAATATTAGAATCTGCCTTCCAGAGTTATTGTAAACATTCAATGAGATAACCTATATCCAGCACTTTGCAGACCTTTTAAGTGCTGCATAAATGATAGAAATTTGCTATCTTGAATCTTGAGAAGACATCTCTTCATTTTTTAAAAATGCAGCATCTTTTGCCATTTTGTACAAATCCTATCTATAGTTCATAATGTGTAAGGTATTTTCTTTTGTTGAAAATGAATGAACATGGAATATAGATTGTATATGGTACAACTGCTCTTGAGAATGAAAGAAATAAAAGTTCAGCTAAACTACTTGGAAAGTAAGAGAGTTTGCTTGTATATTACATTGTTAGCTAATTTCTTTCTTTCTTTCTTTCTTTCTTTCTTTCCTCAGGCAATTGAGGTTAAGTGACTTGCCCAGGGTCACACAGCTAGGGAATGTTAAGTGTCTGAGACCAGATTTGAACTCAGGTCCTTCTGACTTCGGAGCTGGTGCTCTATCCACTGTGCCACCTAGCTGCCCCGATGTTAGCTAATTTCACTATCATCTGATGTTTTGTTTCAGGTGGTGAAGTCTACAGCTTTGGGAACCTTCCCTGGAGAGCAGAACCAGGAGAGATCCGTCCAAAGAGTCCTCTTCTAGAAAATGCTTTGGTTGGACAGCATGTTATCACTGTGGCAGCAGGGAGTTTCCACAGTGGAGCAGTGACAGAAAATGGCATGGTGTACATGTGGGGACAGAATTCTGCTGGCCAGTGTGCTGTTGCTAATCAGTACTATGTACCAGAACCAATACCCATCAATATTTCTGACTCGGAGACAAGCCCTTTGTTATCGGTCAGGATTTTGCAGTTGGCATGTGGAGAGGAACACACCTTGGCACTTTCAATAAGCAGAGAAATATGGGCATGGGGTACAGGTTGTCAATTGGGGCTTATCACTACAACTTTCCCAGTGACAAAACCACAAAAAGTGGAGCATCTGGCTGGACGAGTAGTGCTACAAGTGGCCTGTGGTGATTCCCACAGCTTAGCACTTGTACAGTGCCTCCCGTCACAGGATATAAAGCCAGTCCCAGAAAGATGCAACCATTGCAGCCAGCTCTTGATTACTATGACTGACAAAGAAGATCATGTGATTATTTCTGATAGTCATTGTTGTCCATTAGGTGTGGCACTTTCTGATGTCCAGGCTGAAAGTCATGGTCCCATTACTCCTACAGCAGAGAGCCTGGAAAACAAAAATGTTTCTGAAAGCCAGGAAGAAACGAGGAAGACTTTGAAAGAAAATGGTTTGTCTGTTGCTTCTGAAGTGAATGCTGAAAATATACAGCCAGTGAATGATGAGACCACTCACCTTGAACAAGAGATCACTGGAACCACAGGCACTTCCATTTTGGGAAATGTGCCTTCCTTCCTTGACAACCATGTAGAGAAAGAATGTTTGCAGAAGTTGTCAGCTGATTCATTACAAGGACATCCTGAGACAAGTGGTGATATAGAGGTAGCACAGGTACCTGCTAGGTTTTGTAGTAAATCAGCTCATTACTGCTAAATTGTGTAATTCTCAGCTTTTTTATTATTAATCTAGACTCCTTTTCTTATTTAGATTTGAATACTTAAGACTAAATAACATTCTTAAAAAATACGAAACTATCACCTTACTTTTCAGTCCTACTAGCTAAGCCTACTATCTGAGTAAAGGAATATAGGTTAATTTGAAAAAAATTGTTAAATTTAATTCTAGGCATTTTAATGTATCATTTTATATAGATATTGAATTTCATGCAGCAGTCCTTTATTAAGTACAATTATGTGCAAAGCAGTGTAGAGTTGTATGATCTAGCAATTTTCCATTTTCTTCCTGTCTCATTTTTATGTGCAAGATACTACTTTTTCTCTATTGCCAGTATTACCTAACCTGACTCCCCCAACACACACAGGTGCTGTACAAGGAGTAGTGTTCTTTTTTTTTGTTATTGGTCATTTTTCATAAAATATGTGAATATGCATATTCATAGAGACCTATTCTCTCTTTGTGAAGCTTTCTTATGGAATACTTTACCATATTATCTTCCTTATTTTGAAAATGGAAGAGAAGTATTGGATTCTGATAACAAAATTTTTTCCCTTCCAACATGTTCTAACATGTAGAAACTTACTAATTACACATTGTCTTTTACTCCATGGTAGTAGTAGTGAATGACCTAGCCTTTTTGTTTTTTAAGAACATCATGATAAGAAAACAAAAATACTCAATCCCTGGCATTAACTTTTATCCTTTTTGAAAGAACTGTGTTTGAAGTTCTCAACTCTTTGGAAACTAGACTTTTTATTCTGTTTCTTTGTTCCTATTTATCTAATGTTATGGTAAGAAAATAAGTCAGAATTTTCTCAGAAATTGCCATTAATGTACATTCTATTTATTGACCTTTTTAGATACTAGATAAGAATTTTAAAGTTCAAATTATTTGGAAAATATGCACTTTAAAAATTTAACATAAAAAACCTACATTCTTAGTGCTTCAAAACACTTTCTTCACAACAACCTTCTGAGGAAAATATAGTGCAAATAATATTAATCCCATTTTATAGATGAGGGCATCGAGAATCACAAATGTTAAGACTTTCCTGGATTTGGATGACAGGATTTAGCACATATCTCCTAACTGAGACTATTGCTTTCTGAAGTATGCTATGTTGCACTCTAAAAAATGAGGTTGAAATAATAAATTTTAACAGGAACCTTTTAGGAAGTTCACGAATTTTGTGACTATGAAAATGTCTTATCTGACCTTTCTCCAGAATGATAATTTTCAAAATACTGTTTTATAGGCATTTCACAACTAAAATATAATTGTTCACAGTTTATTTTTTATGGTAACCTTGCAACAATTAAAATGTGTTTTCCCTTTGTTTTATTATTCATGGTTTCCTTTGAATATAGTTTAAGAGTATAGGTAGCATATAGAGACAATCTGAGTTCAGATCCTGATTCAGACACTACCCTAGTATACTAGTACCAAAAGCTTTATTGAGGTAAATTAGTGGTTCTAGTGACTTTGCTTTTTAGTAGACAAATGTAATTGGCAAATCACTTTACTTGTTTACTTCTAGATCTCAGTTTTCTCTTTGTAAAGATGTGAAAGTTGTCCTCTGAGGTCTCTTCCAGGCCTAAATCTGTTTTCCAATCTCTGTTAGGTAGTCATATTTTTGTATTCACAACTTAAAATTATATATAAATAATTCATTAGAAATTTATACTGTTCAGGAAAGTAGTTGCTTTCTTGGTTCCTACTTCAGAAAACTGAAGTTATATATATTTAACTTATGAAGTGAGTGAACACATCTTCATTTTCCTGTGAAATCCTCCTCCCTATTGAAATTTGATTATTTTTGCTTTTGGGGAACAGTTAAAATTGTGTTCTTCACCAAAGTTGCTTTTGATTTTTTACCCAGATTAAAAATAAGGGCCATTATGCCAGATTGTTTGAGGTTAAAGTAAGATTTTATAACAATATGTCACTCCCTTTGACCTGCTCCTCCATCCATAGTAACTTAGTAAATATGACTTTGTATCTCTATCATAAAAGCAGTTGAGTTTCATTCTGAAGCCAAATTTTTGCCAAAAAAATTTTTGCTCTTCATTTTGTATAGTCATAGAATGCTTCAGAATCCATGATCAGCTTTTGTGTTGATTTCCTGTTATTAGAGAGCAATTAGTCTTTTTTTATTTAGTGCCATAAAAATAAAGAAAATAGAAGCCTCTGTTTTTTCCTACTTACATGATTTACACTGTGACTTTGCTGATCAAAGTTAGTTTTCTTTCCTTTTGCTCTACTCAGTAAAATGAGATAACCATATTTTTCTAAAATGAAATTCAATTTCTACCTAATGATCAAGAACTTTTTAATTTTTTTAAAAGAAAATGGCAAAGGAAATTATGGAGTGTATGGTTTTGAAGATCTTATGGGAAATTGGAAATAGGGTTTTTCCACGTTATCCCTATTGATGAAATCAAAAGTTTTATTTGAGTTTAATGGTTCCATGACTTCAGTTTTCAGTAAAAAAATGTATTTGGCAAGTTTAGGAGAAAATTTCCAATGATCTTATGAACTGACTGGTTTGGTTTCTACATGCTTAATTATTAACCTATCACATTTAAAGAATAGGAGCAAAGGTAGTGATTTGTTTTTATTTATTCAACTTTTACAACCAGCTCCTAATAAATAGCATCATATATCATATCCTTAAGTTTGTCATTCTGTTGTTTTACTAAAAACTAAAAGTTCATATAGTGCTAATCTTTTTTTTCTAGCATATGTATTTCATGTTTTCATATCTGCTTATTAAACTTTTAAAAAAATACTCTTTTCCTTAAAATAAAAATTTTCAACACATCTTTAAAACAATCTTCATAAATCCCTAAATTCTGTAATGACATAGGAATATCTATCTTGCATTTTTTCCATTTCTTTATCTCTTTGAAGAAGTTGGAAGAGCAAGTAGGTTTTTCTTCTGCTACCTTAAGTCAAGCCTGGTGGCATATGCCTATAATCCTTGATGCTGGAATAGGCTTCTGCTGATGGATCACTTGAGTTTAAGATTTGTGAACTGCTACAATAGGGCTAAAGTGAATCAGGTGTCCGTAGTAATGGCACCAATATGGTAAACCACCAGGAGTTGTTGGGGGTCACCACTGCTTTTAAGGAGGGGCAAATTGGCCATCAAACAGAAGAGGTCAAAGCTTCATGCCAGTCAACAGTGGGATGAATCATCTGTCGTAGACAAGATAGGGAGCATTCAGTTCCCTCCTCTCTCCCCAAAAAAAGACTGCTATGATACTCATTATTTAAATACTTTTTTAAAAATTACTCTTTTTATCTTTTGATTAGCAATTGGGATAGCAGTATGGTTTTCTTCTTGCTCCTTGTTTTCTACTAAGAATGCTTTTTTAAAAACTTAAGAACTACTCCCCCAAAGAGAAAATACCTATCAGTAAAACACATTTTCAAATGATACAGGTTTCCACCAAATCTTAAGTTTCTGATGAAACATTTTGAATCTATCTAGAAGTATATTTATTAATAGTAAGTCACTCTCCTTTATTTTTTTTGTGAAAGGGCTCATCTTTTTATGTTTTTCTATGTTTTTAGCCTGTTACTGAAGAACCAAATCCCAATCTCCCCAGCCCACCAACCACAAGTACATCTGCTCTAAACAGCTTAGTGGTTTCCTGTGCCTCAGCGGTTGGTGTGAGAGTAGCTGCTACATATGAAGCAGGAGCACTGTCTCTTAAGAAAGTAATGAACTTTTATAGTATAGCTCCTTGTGAAAGTGGCCTTCAGTCAGGCAATACTTCCTTGGGGCCAGAAGGATTGAAGGATAGCCGGGAAGAGCAGGTTAAACTGGAATCAATGCAAGGAAAGAAGAGTTCAAGTCTTGTGGATATTAGAGAAGAGGAGTCTGAAGGAGTTAGCAGAAGGCTTTCTCTTCCTGGGTTATTATCACAAGGTAAGGCAGTAGTCAGTTTCTAAGAGATGAGTTTTGGCAAGCCTGGGTGCTTCTAAACTCACCAACTGTATTACAGCAAAAATTTACTTTTTATTGGGGAATGAAATATTATACATAAATGCATTTTACAGATAAATAAAATGAACTTTTTAAGCACTAAAAATTGTTTTATTTTGGATAGAACTCCTCTAAAATACATTTTTTGAAGTATTCTTCTAAAATACTGCTTTAAACAGAGAAACTGATAGTCCAAGGTCTTTATGAATATCATCATTTTCATTGTTCTGTGAAATAGTGATGGCCTCTTTCAGGACAATTGGTTTGTATTAAGTTTTTGGTTTTATATGGCCCATGCTTCTCCAATATTAATTTCTTCTTACCTTTCTAATGTGATTCCTCTAAATAGTTCTTGACTTAAAAATCAGACAGTAAGCTTATGTAAATCTTTGAGACACTGATTTCTTGCCCCTTCTTCTCCCCCCTCCTCCCCCCACTATACTTTATGTACAGATAGTTGCCCAGAAACCTGAAGTATCTAGGATCCAGTATCCTTTCTCTTCAGGCTTTAATAACAAAATATGAACAGAGGAAATATCACCAGGACCATTCTTTTAGAATAATTACTATACATTATGCTAGTAATATGCAGTAATATAGTTTACATCCTTTTTTAGTTGGTATCTTAGGGTTATCTAGACTATTCTAGTCAAGGTTCAGAAACCAAGTTTCCTGGATTGCTAGCTTGCTACTACTCTTTGTTTGTCCTTGTTCCCCATTTCCCAACACCTTTTCTTTGTCCTATATTATTTATGCCAATCCTCCTTCCCACTTCCACCCTGTTTTCTAGGCAAAGCCAGCAAAGGTTATCACTAATCCTAGCCCCAGCTTTATGCTATCAGCTAACTACATCACTACTATCCTCATTTGCTGTTCCTGGTATCTTAAAGTTATTCACCAACAGTTTATTAAGTGAGAGAGGTGTCTAAATGGGAAGCAGATTGGACAGAAAACTAGACTCTAGATTTTTATCTCTTTAGATTACTCAGTTTCCTTAGCTCTTATATATAAAGTTATATAGAACTTTTGATATCAGTGTTAAAACTCTTGAACAATAGCTTAATGAATATAGCTTTAAAATGCTTTATTTCCAGCACATACTTCACATTTTAAAATGTAGTGGGAAAGTTTGTCAATAATGGGCCTTAGAAGACCATTTTGAAGTATAATGAAAATTAAGGCTAGATTTGACATTGAAAATTTCAAAAGAATTTCAAATGTATCTTTTCAATATTATTAAAAAAATTTTTTTATCAGAAATGATAATTTGTTGAGAAAATATTGAGTAGGTCTATATAACTAGCTTTTTAACTAGAAAGTAGATGGTAAAATCCATTGGATTTGTCATTTGTTGTAGACTATAGATACCATGATTTATGACCAAATAAGTACCTACTGAGTCTTCTAAATATAGTGACCTTTTTTTTCCCAGCATTTGTTCCTGGTGATATTCCTCCTGCCACCCTACCAAGTCAATTATATTATCCTTGGTTTTCTTTGGAGTCCATAAAAAGAGTGTAGAATTTCTATTGTGTAATATGATTTAAATTATCATCTGAATATTTTATCTAGATGTCTCTTTTTAAAAAATTCTTTAGTTTTTTTCATGACATCCAGGCAAATATTTGCATTTGATTCCTGGTCTAAAAAATTTTGAAATTTTTTAGTTTTTTAAGTAGAACAAAAACATGAAATCTCTAATGTGCTTCTTGGAAAGTGGTTTGTTGAAATGCTCTGTCAACTTTGTGTTTTTAGTTTCCCCTAGGCTCCTGAGAAAAGCAGCCCGGGCAAAAACACGAACAGTGGTATTGACACCTACATATAGTGGGGAAGCAGATGCACTCCTTCCTTCTTTGAGGACTGAAGTATGGACTTGGGGAAAAGGGAAAGAAGGACAGCTGGGACACGGTGATGTTTTGCCTAGGTAAGATTAAGATTTAACAATAAACAATGGTTTCAGTAAACATTAACTCATTTCACTAAGCATGTATAAGTACATTATAAGTACCTTCTAGATGCTTGGCATAGTGCCCGGTACTGAGGGAGATAAAAAAGTAAATTGTTTCCTTAAATAACTTGTATTTTAGTAATGGTTTGAATGTATTTTCCTACCTAATAAAATTAAGTATATTAAATACTACCTCCTCCCTCATACTGTGTAACATCATGTGTTTTTTAAAATGTTTTAATTTAATTTTTCCAGAACAAATTTGAAATTGTTTTTTATCAAACTTGAGGGCATTTCTGTAGAATTCTCTCTCTCTCTCTTTCTCTCTCTCTCTCTCTCTCTCTCTCTCTCTCAATCTATGCAGATACTGACCATATATATATATATATGTATATATATATATATATACATTTTTTTTAAATTAAAGCTTTTTATTTGCAAAACATATGTATGGGTAGTTCTTCAACATTGACCCTTACAAAGCTTTCCGTTACAAATTGTTCTCCCTTAGTCCCCTCTCCTCCCCTAGATGGCAGGAAGTCCACTACATGTTAATTATGATAGAATACCTGACAAGACAAATTTATGTATACATATTTCCATACTTATCTTGCTGTGCAAGAAAAATCGAGTCTACAAGAAAAAAAAAATCTGAGAAAGGAAACCTAATGCAAGCAAACATCAATAGAGAGCATGAAAATATGTTGTCCACATTTCATATCCCTCTCTCTGGGTGTATATGGCTTTCTTCACTGAACAATTAGAACTGGTTTGAAGCATTTCATTGTTGAAGAGAGCCATGTCCATCAGAATTGATCATATATAGTCTTGTTGTTGCCGTGTATGATCTCCTGGTTCTGCTCATTTCACTCAGCCTCAGCTCATGCAAGTCTCTCTAGGCCTCTGAAATCATCCTGCTGGTCATTTCTTACAGAACAATAATATTCCATAACATTCATATACCATAATTTATTCAGCCACTCTCCAATTGATGGGCATCCATTCAGTTTCCAGTTTCTAGCCATCACAAAAAGGACTGCCACAAATATTCTTGCACATGTGGGTCCTTTGCCCTCCTCTAAGATCTCTTTGGGATATAGGCCCAATAGAAACACTGCTGGGTCAAAGGGTATGCACAGTTTGATAACTTTTTGAGCATAGTTCCAGATTACTCTCCAGAATGGCTGGATCCGTTCATAGTTCCACCAACAAAGTATTAGTGTCCCCGTTTTCCCACATCCCCTCCAACATTCATCATTACCTTTTCCTGTCATTTTAGCCAATCTGACAGGTGTATAGTGGTACCTCAGAGTTGTTTTAATTTGCATTTCTCTGAACAATAGTGATTTGGAGTACCTTTCACCATCTGAAAATTATCTGTTCATATCCTTTGACCATTTATCTATTGGAGAGTGGCTTGAATTCTTATAAATATGAGACAATTCTCTAT
>JAJPUD010003934.1:0-52353 GCA_023553655.1 Myrmecobius fasciatus
TATACAGATATAAAATACATATATATGTGTATATATATATATGTACACACACATACACACACACACACACACACACATATATATATATATATATGTAATGGAATATTATGTGGAAACCACAATTTTTCAAAGTCATAAGTAAGCTGGATAGTGTCCAAAGAAATACAGCTAGGAGGATGAGGGGCTTTAATTTCACATAATGTGCAAATTTTTTGAAAGAACATCAGATGAGTGAAAACTAAGGGAAAGAAAGAAGAATGTTTGAATGTATTTTTAAATATTTGAAGGACTCAGTCTTCTACATTATCTATTCTATCCACTATGTGATATTTCCCTCTTATTTTTTAAGTTACAACTCTGCTAATGTAGGACAAAATCCCATTAGTTCTTTTGCTGGCTCTATCACAATATTTTCCTGTGTGTGGAAACAGGATAAAACATGTTCTACTTAATCCCAGGGGACAAGAATTATATGACATGGGAAGATAAATTTAAGTTTGATAAAAACGGAAGAAACAAATAGAACAAAACTTGTTAAAATTTAGAGCTTATACACAAAAAATGAAAACCTTGAAGAATAGCATATTATTCATCTTGTTGTGACAAGGTTGTAATGTGGCCTTTTTTCAGGTGGGACTAAATGACCATTAAAATTTCCTTCAACTCTAGAAATCCATGATTACCTTATATTTGATATTTTGTATAGAGTAAGAATTGAATTCAGGGAAACCACAGAAATATTGTTATGAATCATATTATAAAACAATATAGATTTTTAAAAAATCAACTCCAAATCTCTATACTTCCATTTTCTTCTAAAAGCTACTTAATAATGAAAGCACCTATTGTGATCCCTTTCTCTCAGCTTCCTTGAACCCCTGAACACACTTGTTTTAGAATGAATGGGGGAAGTTTTCTCTCTTTTTTTTGGCATTTGCATTAGAATCTTAGGTCTTGCTCAGTAGCACAAAAACACAAAATTTATTTACATCAGCATCAAGTTCATATAATTTCTTTCCTTCCCTCACAAATAAAGGAAAGAACTGTACAATGATCCTCCAAGAAAAATACAGTTTGCAAGAATAATCTGTAAATTTTAGATGTGTGTTTCTGGTCTGTACAACTCAGAAAGAAGTAATTACCCATAAGCAATTACAGGTCATTTCATTCTAAAATCTGCCTGGCTCTCTGTGGAAGAAAGGAAAACCAATTTTCATAAGTTGGCTCAATGGACAACTACATTTCTGTTCTGAAATCCATTTGCCTTTGCTCCTGATATGTGTCACACATGATATGTGATAAGTTTAGGTCTAAAGGGATACTTGTTCATCATTATATGCTAAAAAAGAAATCATTTTGATCAACCACTGGCATGCTACATAAGGGAAATGGTACTGTTATACTTCCCATTAAATTAATTGGACTCCACTCAACTTTAAAAGTGCTTGCACTAAGCAAAAAGCAGACATTGTTCTGATAGTGTGCTCAGAATGCTTTTAGCATTCAAATTCTTTAATAATTCCATCAAGTAATAGATCTTGAACTGGACAGCTGGATTTTAACTCAGATTTTTCATTTAAATATAGCAGAGTATGGTCACTTGAGAATGATTTAATACCACAGTTCTCACCCTTTTTGTGTAATAAAGGGAATTAGCAACTTATTCAGAGATCCTTAGAAAAATATGATCTTCACCATTTATTTTAATTTATAGCAAATTATATATATATATATGCATGTGTATATATATTTAAATGATTCAATATATTTTCTCTAAAATAAACCATTTCCACCTTTATAAATTCGCTAACTTCAGTTAATTCAGAACTGAGATAAAACTCATACTAAAGAGAGGAAACATTTGAAAAAATGATTTTAAAAGGAACACAATGTTCAAAATGCCTCAAAATTAAGAACAGTAATAGTGTGCTTTTCTTCATGGGTAAAATGAAATAGGTTGGGCTCCGTGATCGCTAAGGTCCTATTCAACTGTGAATTCTATGATTCTATGAATATGAAAGAGCTGAAATTTGGTAATGAAGGAAGTAAATTCATTAACAGTTTATATGCCACATAGTCTCTCTACAGCTTCTTCTATTGGTTTCCATTTTGTACCTCCAGAGCTAAATAGAATTTGCTTAAATTTCCTTTAATATACATTCTCTCAAATATTGTAAGATAGTTATTTTTGAGCCTTAGAATATATGATTACCTTTTATGGTGTTATTATAATGAATAATTGAAAGAAATTTAAAAAAAATTCATTTTGGATTGGATCCACAAATTTTTGTTCATTGCACATATGTCCTGCCCTAATTACTCTGTATTTAATTAACAAATCTATAACAGAACTGCCACTAAGGAGTTGGAATTATATTCAAGGATCTGCAGAGTGGTGAAGGCAAAACTAAGACACATTAAGCTTTTAAAAAACAATATAATATAGGTTACAAATATTGAGTTATATACTGTAGAGGATACAGTATGGTACAATGAAAAGAATTCTCATGTGAATCAGAGAATCTAAGTTTAAATTTCACCTCTGAAATTTAGGCAAATCACTTAATTTCCTTGAGCATTAGTTTCTTTACCTGTAAAATGAACTGCCCTGAGGTCTCTTCCAAATGTAAACATATGATTCTATAATGCTTTTACTTTATATAGCACATTTTTATGCTTTACAAGTAATTTTTTGCATGTTCTTTTATTTTACTCTTACAATTACTCTTGTATAATAGATAGCATCCTGGTTTTTGATAGTAGACAATAGATAGTAGTTAATATCCTGATTTATTTGGTGTTGGAACTAGATTTTTTTTAAAATTACTCTATGTTCATAATATGCCATGCTATTTCATCTACTTTTATTTGTCCTTTTTCTCTCTCCCAAATAAGGTATATTTATCCTGAACTGTAATTCACTCATGGATATAATCTCAGCAATTGTTATTTATATATACGAGTTCAGATTTGCATTTTTGTTCCTTAATTAACCATTTCTCACTCTTACTCCTTCACAAAGTATGTGTCAGTATTTTATCCTAGCAATAATATGGTTTCTTAGCAAATTATAGAGCAGACAACAAGACTTGGTAGATTTTATTGTGCTGGAAAAGTTTTAAGGAGAGTCTCATGCTCCTAGTTAAAAACAACAGTAGTTTCAAAGTCAAATAGAAATTTGCAGGCCATATATTGATGCAGAAAGCCACATATTAAGATTGTCAGTGTTTTTCTATATTTTAAAAAAGTAATTTTGTTAAATATTTTACAATTTTAATTTAATCTCATTTGGGCTGCAATCAGGAGTCTGATATGTTATACAGCTCTTTGAAACTCTGAAGTACAGAATACTTCATCTCCAGGAGGATGGCCTCTAGTTGTTCAATTAGTTATCCTTAACTATCCATGATACAAAAATAACATACAATAACCCTAAATTATGTGCCGTTTCCTTTCTCTACAGCAGTGATGGCAGCAGAATGTTAAAAATGGGGAAGAAGTTATGAAAAATAATACATTTTTACACCATTGCTAAAAACAAATTAGTGATGGTGATGTATATATGAAATTAGCATTGATAGGTGTTCAGTGATAAAGTAGATTTAATACAAGAAGAAGTGAATTGTATCAATCATGACATTCTTGATATAAAAAGACCAAAAGACAGAAGGAAGTGCCAGCTAAGTAAAAAGATTGCTCATGTTCTTGGACACATATTAAGAATAGATTTGGCTTTATTATGTCTTCAGAGGCAAAAGAGATATGTTTTGGGGTGACAGTTTTTCATCCCTTATTATAGAATTAATAAATATTTGCACACAATTGCGATTAAAATAATCACAGCTTATGTACCACCTTATTTTGTAGAGAAGAGGTATCAAAGATGAGACCTACAGCTTGTATGTAGCTCACCACCCTCCTTAGCGAGGCAAAACCAGATTAAAATATATTAAGCAAATATTTGTTATTCATAGCAACATATGATCATAATGTTAATATGTGGTCTTTAAATTAATATATAAATAAAATTTAATTAAAAAAGAACTTATTTAAATGTGAAGGATTCTTACATTAACTGTTGCAGTTCATTGAATTTTAGACAAAGTCTGAAGGAATACATGCATATGTGAAAATTAATGCAATTTTAAGGATGAACATTGGTAATCAGAATCAACACATAGAAATTACTTCTTTCCTGCTTCTGCATGGGACTTATTACAAGTACTAATGAGAAGTAAACCCAACAAATTGTTATTGTTATTGAATAAATATTTTCAGTTTTGCAGATAGCAAGTTTAAAAAAAGTTACAGGTTTATCTTCCTAAAATCATACATATCAATATATAGTATATAAAGTAAAATGCATACTAAAATTGGAATCAAGAGATCTAAGCAATAATATTAGTTTAGATCTTTCATTTAATACAGTGGTATTGAAAAGAATTGAAACAAATAATTTGTAAAAGATTTATTGACAATAGAATTAACTATACAGCATTTTACATTAAAAAAAACAAAACTTAATAGGCAATGTGTTGATTTTTGATTTTCTAGGTCAACATGAGGCTTTATTCCTGTTTAAGTGGATTCTGTTTCTTTTTGAGTTTGATAGCACTATTATAGGAGATGAAGAAAGAGAGAAAGTATAAGTCCTTCCAATTTAACCACCATATACAGTATTTTGATATAATTAGATGGCACGTGGATAGAGGGCCTGACTGGAGTCAGGAAGACTAATCTTCGTGAGTTCAAACATGGCCATAGACACTAATTAGGTGGTCTTGGGTAGATCACTTAACCCTGTTTGCCTCAGTTTATTTGTCTGTAAAAAGAACTGGAGAAGAAAATGGCAAACTACTCTAGTATCTTTATCATGAAAATATAAATGGGATCACAAAAAGCCAGATATAACTGAAAAACATCTGGATAAGAACCAATTTGATAGTGATTTCAGTTCACATATTGCGTTATGTGAAGATATTAAAATTATTTTGGGAAATATGGTTCAAAAGTAAGAGATAAGAGAAGTCAAAAACTTATAGATTCATGCCTGTACTTCATGAATGCTTTATTCATGGAAAGAATCAGAGGCATTGAGCATGATAAACGCTGAATAGCATCAGAAAATTAAAACATAAAATTGATTAAATTTTGAGAAAAAAAGAAACTACTGATTGCTGATGTAGCAGTAAGGCTTAAATCACCTGTCCGTGTAAGTCAAACCATTAACTTGTAGAATAAATGATAAATTAAATAAAAAAGTTGGAAGACAGAACAAAAATGAAGAAAAATATGTGCTATGTAATTATTGCAATTGCATCCTGATTTATTTAGACAAGTTATTTATACCTCTAATAGGAAATAGATCGAGGAAATGGCATCAATACTGATTACAATTTTATACAGATGCTTAACTAATGCAAATCAATTGCTATAAGTCAGAGACTAGAAAAGCCTAAAAACTGCTTTAGATAGCAAACATGAAACTCTTCTTGCCTTTCTAAGAGATATGGGTGTCAAGGGCAACACTGGTTTAGAATATAAATTCATCTGTAAAATCTTTCAAATATAGACATGAATGATTATAAGCAGTTTCATCTAATAAAAGTGAGAAGCAGGCTACAGGTAATTTTAAAGGAAACTTGGAAAGATCCAGTAAAGCAAAGTAATTCTAAGGACTTTTAAGGACAGAGCTAGGAGGAAAACAAAAGATGAAAGATGGTAATAATCTACAAATATTTTTATGGCCAATTCTTTTTATTATCAAGTACAATAGATCTCCTCATCCAAATCACAGCCCCACATATACCAAAAGAGGAAGTAGAAATAACCCTGAAAAGAAATTTTAAGATGGGGGAAAAGTAACTGTACAACACTAATTACAAAAAAGGTCCATGCCAAAATCAATAAAATTTTGATGTCATCAAAGGATTCATTCTCAAGTTTTCTGAAGGAGATACTAAAGTCCAATTTGTATGTTGTGTGTGTGTGTGTGAGTGAATCTCAAAATGGTTGACCAAATAGGTAGGAAGTGATAGTCACGTAACAAAGAAAAAGGTCAAAGAATAAAAACACAAAGAATACAGCAGAGGAAATTCAAAAAGATTCAGGGAAAAGGAGGTCAGGTTTGGAACTATAGTATTAAATTTAATGTGCACTTAAAAAGTGTACATAATAGAAAGTTTCATATTTAATAATTTCATATGTAATTCTTTTTGTTATTCTTGGTGCATTCAAATATTTTAAATCATGTTTGAAGGTGTTTAAGTTCATAATAAAAAAGAAAAAAATAAACATAAAGATAATACTGATCCATATAATTATTTTATCAACTATGCAAAATTTTTATGAGAACCATCTACATTGAAGACAAACTTATTGAAGAAATTTTAAGGGAATAGATACTTTCAAGAGTGATATTCTATTTTAGAATCTATCTTTTTTATAAGACAACTGATTGAAATATATAGAAAAACAAGCTACTCTGCTTGTGGATTGAATATAAAATATTTGTTTCATATAACTTCTATTGACTCAAATAAACAAAACAAAAAAAATAAAATACCATTTTGAAGGCTCTTCTCCCACAATGTGTTTCCCATGCATGTATATATTACATGATTCTTTAATAGAAGTAATAAAAAAGCCCTGTTCAATAACCCTTTGATCATTAATAACAAGTGAGGCATAAACATACATAAAATAAATGGACCAAATGGACTTTGATTAGTAGAAAATCCAGGAGGAGATGCAGTATGAAAACCAAGCCAAGGAAAATTTCTGGTAAAATCTATTTTCAGATGATCCACTGATTCTATGAAGTCCCAAAATATTACAGAGTTCTTTGATAAGATTTATAGTAATTATTTTAAAGCACTTGGTTTAGCTTATTCACACTGGAATAAAAAGGGGCATGAAGAGTGTTTATTTTTCAGACTAACACAGATAGTTAATAGGAAACTTTTAGAGCTAATATATAAATGCATATATGTGTATATATGTATATGCATTTGTATGTAATATATGTACACATACATGCATATAAATATACATACATATGCACATAACCATACACACATATATACATGCATATATATGTATGTGTGCGTGTGTGTGTGTGTGTGTGTGTGTGTGTGTGTGTGTATGGATGGATGTATCTTGCAGAAATACTGCTTATGGAATTAAACCCAGAATTGAACACAAAGGAAGAAGAAGCTACGTTACTTTTGGGAAATTTCAAGGTTCTTTCAATGGCTACATACTTTTCCCTAAATCAAAGGCTTATCTTTCAAAGCAACAATTGTCTTCTAGAGTTGTTGAGGGATTGCGAATCATGGAAAATTACAATTTCCAAAAAATCTGAAACTGTGGATCACCCAAAGAGCAGTAGAAAAGGTAGAGTGGGGGAAATGTGTGCATGTATGGTGGTAGTGATGGGGGTAGTTGCAGCATATCATAGAACAAAGAATTGTGAAAGAGGAGTGTAGATTATTTAATTTAAATATGTGCCATAAAAAATGCTGAGGACTAGCAGCATGGTAAAATTAAGAGATAATTTACTTTACTTGTATGCTCATGAAACAAAGAAATTGAACAGGACCAATATGTTGCAAGTATCCTCACTGCATACTTAAGAGTGAATATGATGTATTAGACTACCTGTCATCTAGATGTGGGGGTGGGGGGGGAAGGAGGGGAAAAATTTGGAAGAAAAAAATTCTTTTTGCAAAGATGAATGTAGAAAAATCACTCATATGTTCTGTATATAAAAAGCTTTAATTAAAAAAATAAAATAAAATAAGAAAATTAAAAAAGAGTGAATGTGAGGTAGACATATAAAATGGACAAGCACGAAGAGGCTACAATCTTCCTTGTTGAAAAGAATAGTTATACTGAGGACAATACATCCATTTGAATATGGCAGTATAATTTCTAAGTAAACAAGTACCATTTGAATATGGCAGTATAATTTCTAAGTAAACAAGTAACATATATCAAATCCAGACATCTGATTTTTGTTTCAGCATTGGGTGCTACAATTCCATAATTCCATGATTTAATGTCTCTGTTTCTCTCTCTGTTTCTCTCTCTCTCTCTCTCTCTCTCACTCTCTCTCTCTCTCTCTCTCTCTCTCTCTCTCTCTCTCTCTGTTTTAGAAAGGGATAATTAGTAACATTTCTATTGAAATGCCTTCCTATTTTTCTCCAACTGGTGAAAGTACCAGTTTTGTTCACTTAATTGATTGCTTGCCCTTTTTAGTTAACATATTATGTAGCTATAGTTAAAATTCTATTTTTTAAAGCAGAGATCTCATATTTTCTACCAAATACAGTTTTAGAATGACATTAAAAGGGGAAGGGGGAGAAAGCAAATGTACAATTCTGGGGTTATCATTTTCTGATGGAAACAATGTGTTCATTTGGGAAATAAAGTCATGGTTTTTCTCTGATATTCTATATAAATTAGTATGTAACCATTGCTTTGGTTTTGATGGAAGAGAACCATTTAAAGAACCATTAAAATTCCTTTCAAAAGTAAAAAGAATGCTTAGGGACTAGGAGGACTCATTAGACTCAGAACCCTATCCCATTTTGCTGTGCTTCATTTATTTAAGTAGAAAAAAAAAGTTTTAGATCCATTGCTCTGCATGCTTAATAAGTCCTTACTGAGGAAAAGGAGGACAGGAAAATTACCTGAAGATTCTGGCACAGGGTTTTAGTGGGATATTGGATTGCTTATTATATACCAATAGTAAAACTGTCAAAGAAAAATTTCAAAATTGTTTTCATTTGTACTGTTACCAATTACTCTTTGATTTTTATTGTATTTGGGAATCAATTTAGACCTGTGTTCCCTAACTCAAATCATGCTGTTCTAAGAAAATATATAAATTTTCTGTGAACAATTCAATCTTCTATATAGAACTTCTGAGCTCAGATTACTTTGGAAAAATGAAGAAAGCTTAGGATTTCAGATCAGGGCAGAAGGATAATGAATAGACTCCTCCCCAATTTCTTTGGTTTTATTAAGCAAGGATTTCTGGTAGTAAAAGTTTAGTTGAGTAGAAATAGATTGCAGTAAAAAAAAAGTGGTGACTTTAGAGTTGAAGGAGTTCAAATCCTATCTCTGCCATTTAATTATTATGGGATTTTGAGGAAATTGTTCACTTTCTCTGTGCCTGTTTCCTCATCTAGAACATGAGTGATTTAGACTAGATTATCTCTAAGGATCCTTTTCAGTTCTAGATCTATTATTCTAGCCTCCATTTTATTGTTATTTTCACCAGTCCTGGGAATTCATGGATATATAGAGAGCTTGATGAGGAAATTTCCCCATTGTGTAGGTTGACACCTTCTTTGCAATTTAAAGTGTCAGTGCTTGAACAGTGAGAAGTTAAGTGACTTCCTTCAAGTCACAGAATCATCAAGTCTTAAACCTTGTTTTTTGTGAATTTGAGACTAATTCTATATCTATTGCATTTTATTGCCTCACATTATCTTGAATAGTGCTTGGAAAAACATTCATTGAGACAATGAATCCAATTTTAAAATCATTTTGAAGAAACCCACTTATTGTGGAGTACACATTTAAAAAATGAAGCTAAGTAAAAGCTAATTCTCAGCTAAATATCTAAAATAAAGTTTGGCTAAATGTGTTTATCCAGGGAAGGTTCATCTGATATATGCATTGCATAGCTTTCTCTTGAATGTGCCATTATTTCTTTTCAAACTTGACTGTCACTGAGGCATTTTTTTACTTACAAGATAAAAGTACAAAAATACACATTTTATTTAAGTCCTTCATAGAGTTTATATTTTATAGTTGGCTAATTTGTGCATCATTAAAGAGAACTGCTACCAAAGAAAAACTACCCTCTCTACCTTGCAATATAATTCAGGTAAAGCTGTACATCATTGATAAATGGGGGTTACTTATCAGTGCTTAGCATATAGGAATATATGAAAGAAAATCAGTGTAATTGTTCAAAAGCAATTAGTTTTCTAAGTTACAGATAAAGGCTTAAGTATGGGGCCTTTCAGAAGTATAGTAAGGAAAATTAAACACTACAGATTTAAAAGTATAAATGTGACACTTTCAAGCCAGCATTGCCTTGTAAAAGTGATGGATGTCTTTGTACTTTTTCTGGTTAAACCTGAGAAACGTGGAATTATAATCATGGTTCAATATCTTACATGATCACCTTGAAAAGTAGATGGTAAGTTATAGCTACAAGAAAAGTTTCCATTTTTTCTTTATTTTCCTCCTTTTAAAAGGGTAAGCATTACAATAAAGTATTCAGTTTAGATTGCACTTATAGGATGATCCAAGGACTTTATTATTTTCTTTTTAATATTATTATTATTATTACTTTCTCCAGTTACATGTGAAAACTTTCTCTTGGATTTCCCTATGAATCATGTTGGGAGAGAAAAATCATAGCAAAAGACAAAAACCATGAAGATAAGAAGGTGAAAATGTATTATGTATGGATCTATATTCAGACTTCATGGTTCTTTCTGTGAATGTGGATGATATTTTCAATCCAGAGTTTATTGAAATTGTCTTAGATCACTGAATCACTGAGAAGAACCAAGTCTATCATAGTTGATCATTGCACAATACTTCTGTTTCCGTGTACAATGTTTTCCTTGCTTTACTTAGTATCAGGTCATGGAAATCTTTCCAAGCCTTTTCTAAAACCAGCCTGTTCACCATATTCCATCATTTATTCAGCCATCCCCCCAAGGACTCTTTGAAAAATGGTTATCTCAATTGATATAATTTTCTGAGATATGTCAAACTTAAATATCTAATGTGATTATTCCTCTGCCTCAACCTTGGCTGACCCTTTCCCCACTACCCTGAAGAAATATCTCTAAAATGTCAGGCAACTAGTTCTAAATGAAAAACTTAGCAACTCATCTGAGTACTTTGTTTATACAATTCTGAGAAATTGGTGGAAAATGATTGTTTCCATTATTTGACTCAATGACCATTAATTGTGTTAAGCATCCTTTTCTGTGCCATTCCCCCCCCTCTTCCCCAAGAAAAATGTCTTTTTTTTTTTTGCAAAGAAAAATGTCTTAAAGAAAAATTGAGGTTGTCCTTGTGTCTTCTTGAGCAATTCACCTTTCCTAAAGCATTCTTTAAGCCCTTTGCTCATCTTTTTAGGTTTCTCTGAATTCAGGCAGAAACTTTTTTACTTGGAAAACAAGTTAACTTAAACCTTCTTTAGTATTTGTTTGTACCACCATATTAGACTCCCAACTATGCTCGATGGATGCTTTTATCTGCTCTTAAGACTTATCTATTTTGAATTCCAGCTTTTCATACTAAAACTTTTTTTTCATCTCTGGACCTCTGGAAATTTTGAGTGGATCCCACCTCTCCCCTTGGCTATTCTGAAATAGTTCTCACTAACGGGGAGAGGGAAGTCAGATGGAACAGGAATAAGTGATACAAAACATAATTCCATAGATCTGCCAGTTAATGTAAAGTTGGCAAGATGGGAAAGGAGAGGTAAACAGATGCATACAGTCCCTATTCTGTTTAGGCAAAATAGAAGAAGAGATAGTAGAAATTTTCTCTCTCGATATGGAGTAAAAAACATTATTCTCTTTGTGATCAGCATGGTATAGTATATAGGGCACTTGGATTTAGGAGTTTTTAAATTCAAATCCCCCAAGACCCCCAAACTCCTTCCTTACTCTAAATCTATGATCCTATAATTAATTCATAGAGTGCACCTCTCAGTTATTTTATACAAATTTGCTTTCTAACCTGTGATTCTTCAGAAATAATTAGCGACATAAGTATTACTTTTAAATGACAGCATCTTAACAGAAATTGAATATGTTTATTTAGAGGTGAGAATAATTATTTTAGATTTCTGTACTGAGCTGAGTCAATTAATATAGGCTGTAGAAATGTGTATAATACTGTAATATCTTATTTACATCCAGTGCAAAATCTATTAAAGTAAATAATTGGCTTTTTGTTGAAAATCAAAGCACTGGTAATAGTTCCTAGAAAAGTCCACATTTACATGAAGTCTCCATTCCTTCAAATATTGAGCTACTGAAATATATGAGACTGTATATTGTTGGTGCCCTTCTAGCCCCCAAATAATCATTAGGTGATTTATTTTGGAAGTTTTATTGAAATCTATTAAAGGTTTTTGAAAATACTTAAGGCAACAATCATTTACATTTTCTATTTTCTTCATTTTTTAAAAAATATGTATATTTTGAATTTATTTTTTCTGGGTTCTATAATCTGCCCTATTCAGACTATCCCTACAATGCTATGTTCAGTTCCAGTAAGGCTATTTTAGTAAGGACCAAAGATATGTATGGGGTGGTGAGAGCAGCCACGATAATGAAGGAGCTCAAGCAAGAAAGGGTTTTGGGATGTTTTGCCAAGAGGAAAAAAAAAACCTTGAGGGAGGTGGTAAGTCTGATCATCTTTAAATATTTTAAGAGCCTCCATTTTGTTCTGCCTGGCTTAGAGAAAAAGAACTAAGGCCAGTCAACAGAAATTGTAGAGAAGATGACAGAGTCTTGATGGGTAATTTAAAAATTCAAATCTTATTTGTACATAACATATTTATCATTAAATAAATTATGTTTCTTCTCAAAGAATTAAGCAACATTTTTAAATAGAGTGTGGCTAATGAATCATTTTAGTTTCTAATTTTATAGCATATAATTGTTAATAGAAAAGAAGAGTGAATAATACAATTGTAAGAGATTGATTTGGGATGTTTTATTTTTTCTTGGCTTTTTTATTTTCCATAATATAATTTTCTTTTGATTAGTTTTTTTTTATCCTATGTCATCTTATAAGTTTTTTAAATTTATCTGAAATATTAATATTTTTACTCATTATGGAATGATAATCCATTACAATTATATATTCTTTTTGTTCAGATACTCTACCATTGATGGACTAATATTTTGTTCTTTTTTTGTTATTACAAGCACTGCTGTTATGAATATTTTTGCATACATGGATCTTTCTCCAATGTTATTAACTTCCTTTGGGAATAAAACCAGTTACTGAGTCAGAGGGAACTAATAATATTGGGACTTCTTCCATAAACATTCTTCAGAATTGTTGAATTCATTCATTGAGTGAATTATCGTATTTGACTTTATGGATGTCTCCAAAATAATTTTCCCCTTCTTTTTGGATCTGTCATGAGGCATTATCTCTTTAATTTGTTTTAATCCAGTCTCTGCATTATTTATTTGAATTCTTCTTTAGATGATTATTGACAAATTTTAGGAACAAAAGATAGTTTACCTCTCAGGTCTGTGGAGAAGTAAGGAATTTGTGTCTAAAGAACTGGAACTCTTAACTGAACACCAGATACATAATTTTGATTACATTAAGTTACAAAGTTTTTGTACAAGCAAAACTAATGCAGACAAGACTAGGAGGGAAGCAATAAATTGGGAAATCATTTTTACATTTAAGGATTCTGATAAAGACCTCATTTCTAAGATATATAGAGAATTGCCTCAAATTTATAAGAATTCAAGCTACTCTCCAATCGATAAATGCTGACAGGATATGGATAAACAATTTTCAGATGAAGAAATCAAAACTATTTCTACTCATATGAAAAGGTGCTCCAAATCACTGCTGATCAGAGAAATGCAAATTAAGACAACTCTGAGATAGCACTACACACCTGTCAAATTGGCTAAGATGACAGGAAAAAATAATGATGAATGTTGGAGGGGATGTGGGAAAACTGGGTCACTGATACATTGTTGGTGGAACTGTGAACGGATCGAACCATTTTGGAGAGCAATTTGGAGCTATGCTCAAAAAGTTATCAAACTGTGCATACCTTTCGACCCAGCAGCATTTCTATTGGGCTTATATCCCAAAGAAATCATAAAGGAAGGAAAGGGCCCCACATGTGCAAAAATGTTTGTGGCAGCCCTTTTTGTAGTTCCTAGAAACTGGAAACTGAATGGATGCCCATCAATTGGAGAGTGACTGAATAAATTATGGTATATTAATATTATGGAATATTATTGTTCTGTAAGAAACCACCAGCAGGACGATTTCAGAGAGGCCTGGAGAGACTTTCATGAACTGATGCTGAGTGAAATGAGCAGAACCAGGAGATCATTATTCATGGCAACAATACTATATGATGATCAATTCTGAGGGACATGGCTCTCTTCAACAATGAAATGTTTCAAAACAGTTCCAATTGTTCAGTAAAGAAAGCCATATATACCCAGAGAGAGGCCTGTGGGATCTGAGTGTGGACCACAACATAGCATTTCAATGCTTTCTGTTGTTTGCTTGCATTTTGTTTTCCTTTTCAGGTTTTTTTTTCTTGTAGATCTTATTTTTCTTGTACAGCAAAATAACTGTATAAATATTGATACATATATAAAAAAGAATAGATTATTATTGACAGTTTGCATTTCTTGTTTTGAAAACTTTGTTGATATCTTTTGACCACTTTTGCCTAATGAAGAATGACTTATCTTGGCAGATCTGTGGCAATTTCTTTAGATTGTGGATATTGAATTTTTATTAAGAAGCAAAACAAATTCAGTGGAAATTAATTTGTGGATTGCTTAATTTTCCTATTATTGGTTTTCTAGTTTATTTATTTCAGTTTTTTTGAGCATTTTACTTTTTTTTGAAACAATATTATCCATTTTTTTGGCCCGTTAATAATGGTTTTGGAAAATGTTATTGTTATTGCTAAATTCATTGTGAAATTGCCCTTGGCAAAATGGATTCTATCATATAAGTTATTTTAAAAATCAATTATGTGAGCTTTTTTTTTTTTTTTTTGCTTTTTGCTGAGGCAATTGGGGTTAAGTGACTTGCCCAGGGTCACACAGCTAGGTAATGTTAAGTGTCTGAGACCAGATTTGAACTCAGGTCCTCCTGACTTCATGGCTGGTGCTCTATCCACTGCACCACCTAGCTGCCCCATGTGAGCTTTTTTTTAAAAAAGAAGTTAGCTTGTTTTCAATTGTGTTGATTTCAATTTTGGTGTGTTTGTGTGTGTGTATTTTGGCTTGGTGTTTTTTTATTTCAATGATTGTTTCATGTTCCTGGGCTTTTATATAAATCCCACCATTATTTTTTAAACCCTTGGCAACTTGAGGCTAACATCTAATTTTTAAAAAATAATCCTAGCCTTCTTATTTTGTTTTTCCTTTAATTCTTTTATAAAGCTACTTATGCTCGAGGTTCTTGAAAGTAGTTTATTCATATTAGTTCTTCCTGTTGTAATATTATTTATACCCTTCTTCTGGAGCATTTTCCTCATTTTCTTCTTACAATATAAAATTTACATATTTGTTTTATTAGGACCATTCATCATTATCATTGTTTTAAAATTATTTCTTTGGTTTTTTTTTTAATGCAAGCTTTTCCTTATGAAAATCCTTTCTCTATTTCCTTTGCAGGTGATAAAAAGGGACAGGTCTTAGGCATAGTTGAACAACTTGCTAGAAATCTTAAAGGGAATTCTTCAATCATTTTTTCCAAACATCAACTAGCCTTTATATTCATTCCATTATATTGCATCATTTTAGGTTTAGTCTAAAGTTTCAGTTTCAAAGGTTCTTTCTGGATCCTTACTGTGGCATCCCGGAGATTACATGTCCCTCTGAGCTTTATGTTGCACAAACATAGCATTTGTGACTTTATCCTAGTCATTGATAAAATTTTACTCGGTGCCTATCACTGATCCCTGGTATATACTTTACTAGATATTTCCTACTAAGTTGACACAGAGCTACTACTGTTATAGTCACACAGTCAGTTCCAAATCTACTGAATTATTTTATTGTTGACCTCATATTTCCCTATTTTTCTATAAAGCTACCATGGGAGATTTTTGGCAAATGTTTTATTGAACACTAGGCTTTATTGAAAGAACATACTATCTTTTTATTCTATCAAAAGAAAGGAAAGAAAACTTTTCCTGATGGAACACTATGCTTTTTGTTTGGGTTAAGTGACTTGCCCAGGGTCACATAGATAGGAAATGTTAAGTGTCTGAGGCCAGATTTAAACTCAGGTCCTCCTGACTTCTGGGCTGGTGCTCTATCCACTGCACCTCCTAGCTGCCCCAACATTTTTTAAAATTTATTTTTGTTTCTTTCTCTTTAGAATTTCATTCTTGAAGTCTCACTCTTCTGTCTTAATCTCTTCTTGGATCAGTTTAAATTACTGTGCATAGATCTCACTTCTCTTCAAGTCTTAAGACAAAATAGTTATGAAACTAATATTTTTCCAATAGCATTTTATTTTTTCAAATACACACAGATATACTTTTCACCATTCACGTCTGCAAAATCTTGTGTTCCAATTTTTTTCTCCTTCCTTTCTCCCTTCCCCTTTCCAAGACAGCAAGTAATCTGATATAGGTTAAACGTGTGCAATTCTTCTAATCATATTTCTACATTCATCATGTTGCACAAGAGAAATCAGATCAAAAGAGTAACGACCATGAGAAAGAAAACCCACCAACCACTACAATCTACAAAAAGATGAAAATACTGTGCTTTGATCCATATTTATTTTCCATACTCCTTTTTCTGAATGCGGATAGTTCTCTCCATCCCGGGTTTATCCATCCCATGTCTTTTGGAATCGATGAGAGTGATATTTTAAAAATCTTATCAGTAAGAAGTAAGCAAATTCATTTTTGGACTAATTCCTCCAAATATACATACTTTACAGACAGAGGATCACTGTGAGTCTTCATATTCCAAGGATTGCATCCTCACATATCTCAGAGGTTTTCTATAATAACTTGAATGAATTTTGTTCTATATATATATATATATATATATATATAGGTGTTTAGTACCCATGCAGGTGAAATTTCACTCCAACTTCCTTCTTCACAGAAGAGACCCAAGACACACACACACACACACACACACACACACACACACACACACACACACCCCAAGTGATTATTGGGTCATATATTTAGAAGTGATTTTAGAGGTCATTTCACCTACTTATATTTTACAGATTAAGAAATTGGAATCCAAATGTTAGATTTTTTTTCAATGCTACCAAGAGCTTGTATATGCTTCTAGATAAGAAATAATATTGGATCATGAGAAGAAATAGATGCTTGGAGTCAACTAGGGCTTGAAGAGATGCCAGAATATCCATGCGACCCCTACAAGAAATTATGTACAATAAGAGGCAACAAACCAGAGAGCCTTGAGGTGGGGACAAACTAGTATTCCTCACTTTTATTAACATTAAAGAGATCCATGATGCAGAAAACCATGTGCTCCATCCACACCATGGAAAAACTCACATTTGCCCCTTCCCTGTTTCTATCATGTGTATTCCCTCTTCTCTTCTTCCCTTCCCTCCTTTCATCTCTCCCTCCCTCTCTCCCTCTCTTTAGCTCTTTATCTGTCTGTCTCTCCTCTTCCTCTCTTGATCGCTCCCTCTCCCTTTTTTTCACTCTCTGACTCTGTCTCTCCCTCTCTCTCTTTGTCTTTCTCTCTCCATCTATCAATCCATCCATCCATCTACATCTTGAGGGAAGAGGGAATATGTCAAAGAGTTAACTTTCTGCATGCCCTTTGGAAAGGTCAGGAGAGTTATTATAATCAAGGAGCTCAGGAATAGGTTGGTTGTGTGTTTGCCTAATCTGATGTTTTGTTGGTCTGAGTGCTTATAGAGGAACTGAGATTTTTCTTGTAGATAATATTATGTTCCAGATAATGACATCATTATTTTGTAATCTCCATCACTCTCTAGGTCTTTTCATCTACCCCTGAATTTGCCTTTTAGAGTCTTTGAAAGACTCAACTCAAATACTACTTCATTCATGAACACTTTTCTAGTCCCCAGAGGAATGACTGTCTTCTCCTTTTTCAGATTACTTTTCTATATATTTTATATATAGTGTTTTCCATAAGTCTCAGTCAAGATTTAATAGATTAAAAAGTTTATTAAAACTTTTAAAATTATCATTTCAATTGATTTATAACAAAAATATTAAAAGTAAATTTTTCAAGATGATAAATAACAAACATGGTTCCAAAGAAGAGCTATAGAGAAACATTCTACCACCTTTGAAAAGTTTATTAAAACTTTAAAAATTATCTTGCTTCAATTGATTTCAGATATTTTTCAGTGTATTAAAGCAATGCTAATTTCTTCCTTCTCTTTTTTTCATTTTCTTTTGTCTTTAAAAATACTAGTTGTTCATAGGATTTTCACCTTTTTGTTGCTGTTTTTTTTTTGCTTTTTGTTTTCTTTTTCATTATTTTCCTTTTTGATCTGATTTTGTTGTACAGTATGATAATTGTGGAAATGTGTGTAAAAGAATTACACATGTTTAGCACATATTGGATTACATGCTGTCTGAAGGAGGGGCTAAGGAGAAGGAAGGGAAAAATTAGGACCACAAGATTTTGCAAGAGTGAATGTTGAAAACTATACATGCATATATTTTGAAAATAAAAAGCTTTAGGGGCATCTAGGTGGCACAATAGATAGAGCACCAGCACTGAAGTCAGGAGGACCTGAGTTCAAATTTGGTCTCAGACACTTAAAACTTCCCAGCTGTATGACCCTGGGCAAGTCACTTAATCTCAATTGCCTCAGCAAAAAAGCCAAAAAAATTAAATAAATAAAAATAAAAAGCTTTAAAAATATAAATTTTTATGTGAAATAGCTCTATGGAAAAACAGATATTAAGGGAAACTACAGTGATATAAAATAACAAATAAAAAAAGATTAAAAAACCTCTTAAAGATTAAAATTGTACTAATTCTTTAGGGACACTTTATATCTTCTATGTATCTAGTTATTTACATGTTGTTTTCCTCATCAGAATGTTAGCTCATTATAGTCAGGAAATATTTTACTTTTTCTTTATTTCTCTAGCTCTTTCCACAGTACCTGGATGCTTCTTGATTGTCAGGGGCAAGGGGAAAAAAGTAAAAAATAATAGAATAAAATAAAAAACTCTCAAATGACCTCAATTAGGGAAGTTCTTTGTAGTCATATCAGATTCTCTTAGCACCACCTCATAAACAATTTTGGCAATTCTTCAAAGGGCAGATTTGAGGAATATACCAATTGGTATTTTGAACCCTGTATTATCAAGATGGCTAGAATATGACTGTAACCACAGGTCCCACTAACTACAAAGGAGTTTTTCAATGAGAAGCACAACAAATAAAAAAGTAATTTGCAAGAATCACCTGAGAATTATATTTAATAAAATGGTGATGGGACAAATTGATTATTACTATATAAAACTGGTAAAATAGAAGGTAAAATTTTTAAAACCAAAAAATATAGACAGGATGGGGAAAGAGTTCTAGGCTCAGGAATGGTTGTAAAATTGTTTACAATTTACTACAGGTATTCAAAAGAGAAAATCTGTGACCTTTGAATACTTCACTTCATTGAGCCTTGTATTCTTCACTTTAACATAGAGAGCATTGCACTGTGACATTTACTGTCCCTTCTACCCAGATTAAAGTTGGATGCTAAATGCTTATATTATAAAGTGTCCAAATTGCTATATATCCCTAGGGCCATGACTGGGTCTTAGTAAAGTCTCATTCTTTAATAAGATCTATGGGCACATTTGAAATTGTTGGGGTTTTTTTTTAGACATTAGAATTTCAAATACCACAGAAACAATTTCTAGACATTAACTTCTGCAAACATCATTAAATAGTAGTGCCAGATGGAATTAGATAGCAAATATAAAGTATCCATTTATTTAGAATATAATTCTGAATTTCCTCTAACGTGCCACAGAAGTTAGCTTACTCTGTAAGTTAACCGTAGCCATGGACTTCTCACACTGGAAATATCCTCTGCCCTTGTGATCCCTCTTTGCTCTTAGAACCTTCATTTTAAAGAGGGCACCCAGCTCAGCCATGTCTTCATTACTCTCCAAGTTGCAGTGTTAACTCTCCTGACTTTTTCTACCATGCTAAATCCTGAAAGTTAACTCTAGCCCTGGATTTGCCACACTGGAAATAACCTCTACTAATTTAGACTCTTTTGTTCCAATTGTCTGGTTATTCTCAAAAGTTCCCGATTAAGGAACATCTCAAGCCAGCCATATCCTCATTACTTTGGAGCCTGTTTCCCTGACTCTGTATTTTTTTTCCATCATAGCCCCATGGGGGTATCTTCTTTATTCCCATTTTATGTATTTTCTCCATTAAATTGTAAGTCATGATTAGTCTTGATTTATGTCAGTGTTTTTTCTCCTCACCTTTTAAGCATAGTAACAATCAAAAATAATCATTATTTAATCATTTAATAAATACTTGTAGATTTAACTTGATAATTTTCTTTTTTTCCCATAGAAAGTAAGATTTTATTTTATTGCACTTAATAATGTTTTTCCCAATTACACGTAAAGAAAGTTTTCATTATTAATTTTTGTTAAATTTAATTTCATATTTATCTTCCTCCTTCCCTTTACTCCCCCTCCCCAGACAGCAAGCAATCTAACATGGGTTATACAAGTACAATTAGGTTAAACATATTTCCATATTGGTTATATTGTGAAAGAATAATCAGAACAAAAGGGAAAATATCACAAAAAACAAAAACAAAAAAGTGAAAATAATATGCTTTGATCTGCATTTTCATAATTCATAGTTCTTTATCTGGATGCACCTAGCATTTTCCATCATGAGTCTTTTGGAATTGTCTTAGATCACTGTATTTCTGAGAAGAGCTAAGTTTATCATAGTTTATCATTATACAGTGTTGCAGTTGTGATGTACAATGGTCTGCTGGTTCTACTCTCTGCACTCAATATCAATTCATACAAGACTTTCTAGGTTTGTTTTCTGAAATGTACTTGCTTTTCATTTCATAAGGAATTATGCTATTCCTTTACATTCATATACCACAACTTATTCATTCATTCCCCAATTGATGGACATTCCCACAATTTCCAATTCTTTGCTACCACAAAAAGAACTGGTATAAATATTTTTGTACATGTGGATATTTTTCCTTTTTTGTTATCTGTTTGGAATACAGACTTGATAGAGATGTTGCTTGATCAAAGGGCATGCAGTTTTATGACCCTTTGGACATAGTTCCAAATTGTTCTTCAGAATGATTGTATCAGTTTAAAATCCCAATCCCACAGCCAATGCATTAATATTCCAATTTTCCCACATTGTTTCCAACATTTATCATTTTCCTTTTCTGTAGTGTTAGTTAATTTGATAAGTGTGGGATAGTACATCAGAATTGTTTCAATTTTCATTTCTCTAATCAGCAGTGATTTAGAACATTTTTCATATGTCCATAGATTTCTTTAATTTCTCCTGAGAACTCACTATTCAAGTCTTTTGACCATTTATCAGTTGAAGAATATCATATGTTCTTATAAATATGATTTAGTTCTCTATATAGTTGAGAAATGAGACATTTATCAGAAACACTGGAAAAGTCATTTCCTAGCTTTCTGCTTTCCTTTCAATCTTGGTTGCATTGTTTTTTTTTTTTTTTTTTGTACAAAACCTTTGAACTTTAATGTAATAAAAATTATGCATTTTGTATTTCTTATGGTTATCTATATTTTATTTGGTCATCAATTCTTCTCTTCTCCATAGATTGAAAAGGTAAAGTATTTCTTAGTATTCTAAGTTCCTTAGGTATTATTGTCTATGCATAAATTATGTGCCCATTTTAACCTTATCTTGATATAGGGTATAAGATGTTGACCTCTGCCTAGTTTTTGCCACACTGTCTTTCTAGTTTTCCCAGCAGTGTTTTTGCTTATTCAGATAGGGAGTTCTTATCCCAGAAGCTAGAATCTTTGATTGATTGTTGTCCTTCATTCTCCAAGAGGACCAAAGTGACATCACTGTGTTAGTCAAATTACAGTGTGTCTGATTGGGGCAGATCAGATCAACAAGAACTCCAAATGTTCTAACATAGTTTGGCACCATTTGGGGTGGATTCTCCAAATTTGTGCATCTTGCATTCCTTTTGAGCTACTTCAATTATACTTTGCTCAAAGTGCACAGCATCTTCTCTGATTAGGATCCACCATGTTGGGTGGTCCTGTGGCAATGTTTGTTGTCTGGCAAAATCAATTTCAGGGTTCTTGAGAGACTTGGAGAGTGTACATGTATTGCTTTTTTATGATTACCGTGTGAACACCTGCCCTGTGTGAGTTTCCATAAAATAGTTTTTTTTTTTCTGATAAGCACATATTTGGCATTGGAACAACATAATCAGTCCAATGGAGTTAAACTATCAGAAGTAGAGTTTGAGTGCTTTCAATTTATCTTGAGAAAGGACCTCATTATCTGGTATCTTTTCCTACCAAGTGATGTTCATAATATCTTCATATTTTTTATGACTTCGTGTAGAAGTGACTCAGTTTTCAGACATGGCACTGGTATATTGTCCAAATTTCAAAGGCATATACCAATGAGATAAGCAAAACAACTCTGTAAACCTTCAGTTTGGTACTCTGTCTAATAACTCTTCTCTCCCATACTTTCCTTCAGAACCTCTCAAATGTGGAGCTAGCTCTGGCAATGCATTTGTCAAACTCTTAATCAATGTGAACATCCCTGGAAAGAATACTGCCATGGTAAGTGAATTTATCAACAGCATTCAAAATTTCTTTATTTGCTGGAACTGATGATTCCACATATGGATTATTTATTTATTTTTGCTTACCAAAATGGCTTATTGGGGTGTCAATAGCCATAGTGCATGCTATAGTTTTTTGGAGCCATGGCTGAGAGTTAGGTAGATCAGGTGGACACAAAAGTGGAAAGCAGATACTAGTCTTCCTCACACCAGAGATACTAGTTTTCCCTGAACACATCCTATGTCTCATTTCATTATTAAACAGTAGATTTTGATAATCATTTATTACTGTCTTGTGTATGTAACCTATTCTACTGATTTAAACCACTCTAATTTTTAGTTATTGACTAATTGTTTTGAGAATTGCCACTTTATACTGTACTTTTAGATCTGGTACAGCAAGACCATCATTCTTTGCATTTTTTTCCCATCATTTTCCTTCATATTCTTGATTTTTTGTTGTTCAAATGATTTTGAATAATTTTTGATTCAACTTTGATAAACTTGTTTTTATTTTTTTCAATTTCTATAAAGTATTTTTGGGTAGTTTGATATGGAATTGATTAAGTAAATAAATTGATAGAATTACCATTTTATTCTATTAGCTTAGCCTACCTATGAGCAATTCCTTCCTGGCTGCTTGAAGTATTTTCTCCTTGATCTTATAATTCTGGAATTTACCTACAATATTCCTTGAAGTTTTCTTTTTTTGGGATCTTCTTTTGGAAGGGATTATTTGATTCTTTCAAAAACTATTTTACACTCTAATTCTAGGACAGTGTTGTAGCTTTTCTTGATAATTTCTTGAAATATGCTGTCCAGATTGTTTTTTTTATTATTATTACGACTTTCAGGTAGTTCAAATAATTCTAAAATATTCCTCCCCTGGATGCATTTTCCATGTCAGTTGTTTTTACAATGAGGTGTTTTCAATTTTTTTCTATTTTTTCAGTCTTTCAATTTTGTTTGACTCATTCTTGGTATCTGATAGAATCATTAGTCCGTATTTGTCCAATTCTAATTCTTAAGGAATGATTTTCTTCAGTTAGGTTTTATACCTCTTTTGTATTTAGTCTATTTTACTTTTAAAAGAATTGTTTTCCTTGATGGGTTTTTTCTCCATTTGCCCAATTCTGTGTTTTAAGGAGTTGTTTTCTTCACTCTGATTCTGTGTTTCCTTTACCCAAACATTGATTTTTCATAATTTTCTCATATAATTTTCATTTCTTTCCTTAATTTTCCTTTTACCTTTTAAAACAGATTTTTAAAATCTTTTTGAGCTATTCCAAGAAAACTTTTTGGGCTTAAGACCAATTTTTATTGCTCTTTGAGGTTTCATATGCCGTCATTTAGACAGTGTTCTCTGAGTTTGTGTTTTGATGTTCCCCGTCACCATAATAGCTTCTATGATCAGACCTCTTTTTTGTTTCTTTTTTGCTCATTAAAAAAAAAAAAAAAAAAAAAAAAAAAGTTGAGTTTCACTCCTAGGGCACAGAGGACACAAACCCAAGCTTCTTGTGCTGGAGATTATGGGTCTGGCCATTGGCTTTCCACTTCTGAGGTCTTAAGTGCTTGTGACTTTCCCTCTGTGCCACAGTGGCATGTTATGCTGAGTTTCCAGGGCTGGCAATTTTCCTTCTGTGCTGTGGTTTGGAGACCTTAAAACTAGCCCCTTGTACAATTAGCCTGCTCAGCCAGTACCAAAAAACTATGGTGTGACTAAGAGCTTCCTTATGGCTTGTTTGGATGCTGTCTTTGGTGGGTTGCATTGCCCTTTTTCCCAAATGAGATAGCCCTTTCCTGAAATTATTCTAAATTATATTATGCTGGAAAATTATTTCCCTCCATCTTTTTGTGCCTCTTTTACTCTAGAATCCATTTTCAGGCTTGGTTAGATGTTGTTTGTGAGGGAAAGTAGGGAGAGCTCAAGTAACTTTTTGGCTTCTCTCCTTCACTATACCTCTCCCTTGGTAATACTTTTCAATATTTCAAATATCCTTTTTCATTCAGTCCTTCTAGATTTGTATAAATTATATATATATATATGTATATATATATATTAAACCTAAAAGAACATTCTCTTTTACAGTGTGAACATAGAAACAAAATTTAAATTAAGATAATTCAGAATCAAAAATTGCCTTATATTAGAAAGTTTGGGGAGTTAATGGAATTATTAATATTAAATGAAGCTTCACTTAACTTGAACTCAGCATGATTAACAGTTAAACAATCAACATTTTGACTATCTTTCACTTTGATTAGTGGGAACATGATTACATGATGCAAGAAATTTATTTAAAAAAACAATTTATAAGAAATACTCTGGGATCAGTTTATTTTCAGTGGCAATATAGGTTTTTAGGGGGAAAATTGACTAGATTTTGAAAAGGCAGAAAAGTTCAGTGGAATGAGATGAATTTAGAGTTAGAGGACTTTGGATTTGCCATTTATTAACTTTGTGACCCTATTTCCTCATCTGAAAATGAGTTGCTTGAACTAGATGACCTCTAATATCCTCTTCAACTCAAAAATCAGTGATCCAAGCTCATATCCAAGCTCAATACTTCCTAGATTATGTGATTATAGTTGATTCACTTCTATATCCTATTCCTTTTATCAATTAACTGAAAATAATGCTTACATTATATATTTGAAAAGGATTATTCAGAAGGTTCTTTAAAAACCATAATATACTAAATAAATATATCATAATCATGATAAATTGCAGTTCCGTATAATCAGAGCTATATCAGAAATGATGATCCTAATGCACAATGTGATCATCAAAGATTCAGTTTCATTCAATTGTAGTGTACAAAGACAGGAAGTAAAGAAATAAATTTATAAACAGTATCAACAAAATTTCTGTCATACCCTACTTTGGTGTACCATGATGAATTGGCAAAGCCTGTGTCAGGAGAACGGGGCTATTGATATTTTTCCCATTCTGGAAATACTTCTATTTCTTCTATTTTCTTCTGAATTATTTGTCAAGAGGCTCATCATTTGTACTTAGGTACAAATTCTTTGGCCACTGCAATCCAAGGGGGAAAATATACAAAATGGCTCTTAGTCTTATGTAGTTCTACTTCTGTATTGTCACTTGTCAGGCTGGTAGAAAGGGAGGCAAAGGGAAAATTTAATAAATCATTTACTAGCATGACCTAGTTATAAGCATTCACATTTAAATGTGAAATCATTGCGCAGTAATTTAATAGACATAATATTTAAACAATAAAATTATACCCATTTTGCAACTGACAAGAAGATGAAAGGAATTTTTTGTTAAATGAAAGGAAGACTTAGAGGCATTCCTTAGAGAGGAAGCTACATTGTGGGTATTAAGCATCCAAGTACAAGACAAATCAGTCATAGGATATTTGTTAATTTCCTATTGCAATAGTAACAATAAACATTGGAGAGAAAAAAATCATTGGAAATAAGTGCAGCTTTTCTATCTCGACAAGAAATCAGAGAACTTAGAATTAAGGACTTAAAAAAATTCTCCAAATTAAATCAACATATATCTTTCAAAAGAGAAAGATGAGTTACTGGACATAGAAGATACCTCAAAAATTTAAAACAGCAAATGATTATATTTTAATCCACAGCAAATGACTGGTTAACATAAGAAGAATCATTTTAAAAAATTGACACCTGTATATAATTAAGTGACTGATTAGCCAAATTAAATACTAAAATAAATATTAAACTTAAGAAATGATAAACACAAATATGTGGCATTCCATTGGAGCAATTACAACTTGAATTATTGAAATAATGTGTTTACTTTGAAATGTATATAAAAATGATAAAAGAATGTTTATTGACATAGCTAGCCTAATTTCCTAAAGATGTTTGACTATTTTATATTCCAAAATAAGACCGCCAAAAGCTCTTAGATAATATCTTAGTAAGTAAAGGCATAATCTTTTCAAGAAGAAAAATGTGGCAGTAGAGTCTATTATCATTAGCAAGTTTACATATGAGATATTCTTGGAAGACTTATTAGAAAGCTATAAGTATATCCCAACTAAAAATAGAAGTGATAGGTATCCCATGGTTTTTTCCTTTTGCTCTGATTTTTCTCTTTTATTGCTTTTCATAAATCAATGTGTTTTAAAAATAAACTTGCTACAATAAAAAAGAAGTGATGGGCAAAAAATAATAAAAAGTAGAATGAGAATCACAATGAAACAAAATTATCCTAAAAATGAAATTATAAAGACAAATAGGCTGAAAAAAAGAAAAAAAAGATCTATAAGGAATTTTAGAACAAATCTTTTTCTTCAATATTGCCCAATATATGATGTGCTATACGAGTGATTAGAAATTGTTTTAAAGAAAATAAAGAAGGGAAAGTTCCATTAAGAACAAGATATCTCAACAACGGCAAGGCAACAACAGCTTAAGTATATGTGTGTGTGTTTGTGTGTGTGTGCCTGTGTGTAGCCTTAATAAAGCAGCTTTGTGGCACAGTAAATAGAATTCCATGCCTAAAGTCAGGAATACTCTTCTTTGTGAGTTACAGTCTGATCTCCGACACTCAGTAGCTTTAGGACTACAAGAAGTAACTTAACTCTGTTTGTCTCAGTTTCCTCATCTGTAAAATGAGTCCAAGAAGGAAATGCCAAATCATTCCAATGTGTCTGCTAAGAAAATCCTGAATAGGATCATGAAGAATCAGACATGACTAAAAATGACTCAATAATAACAAATGACCTTAATAAAAATTAATAACTGCTAACTATATGATGACCTTATTTATACCAGTTTTTTAATGAAGATGATCTATGCAATACATTGAGGCTGTCCTAAAGAAAGTGTAATAAAGAACTTATAGGCTTTCACAAATTATTATACACCAGTCTACATCTTCTTAGTTAAACAAGTGACTGAAAGATACAGTCCTCTCTGTGTTTATTATGTGAATTGCCTTAGAGAGGTAGAATGAAGGATGTTATCAGAAATCAAAGGACCACAAGAAGAGATTAGCCATTTTGTGAGTGAAGAATGAACAGTATAAGTTTGCCATCAAAACCATTAAGCCAATTAGAGGATGTCTCTAGCATATTGAATTGACTTCCTACAAAAGATTTATGAAAGGACACAGAGTCACACAAGAAGAGAAATCATGGATGAATAAGAATTTGCAGAGTTGAGAGGTTTTGACATTAATCCGGACAGAGATCTATTCATATATTGAGACAGCAACAATCTGAACAAAAAACAATTCCCAGGTGTCTTAAGCAAGACTTCAGTTAACCAAATTCACTTTCTCCTTAATATTACATTTAATTGAAGTTTTAATATAATTTCCTAACTTTCCTCTCACTCTGTATGAATGTCCTTAAAGTTTCTCAAATGCTGTCAATCCTTTAAAGCTTCACTTTCCTGTCATAAGAACTGAAGTCAAGATTAATTTTAAGACTAAGAGTCTTTCACATACACATACTCATTTCATTTATGATTAAGTATGAAACTAAATTTAAAATTCATTCCTCTGCTCAAAGTTAAAAACCTGCTCATTTTTATCTCCACTAGAAAGCTTTCTTCCAGACTCGGAGGATATGATAAAATGTGATAGACAATATATAAATAAATGGGTCAATTTTACTTCATCTTTAGTTGACTTCTAAAATTACAAGGCAAAAGGGAAGATGTTAAAGAAGAATTACAGCTTGAAGTATCAAAATGAAATAGGACATATAACTCCTGAGAGGAATGAAGAAAATCAGAATTGTTCTCTATTAGACTAAGCATTGGGCTTCTTTGAGAGTTTTCCTGTAATAAATCTAGTTTTGCTGGACCAAAAAGAAGAAAGGTTCTCTAAAAGGTATAGGTTACTATTGTTCCTAAATATTTGCAAAAAGTAGGAAAGAGACTATATTAGGTTTAAGGGAAAGGTGAAAGTGAATACATCTTATTATGAAAAAATAGGTGGGGGGCAGCTAGGTGGCACAGTGGATAGAGTACCAGCCCTGAAGTCAGGAGGACCTGGGTTCAAATCTCATCTCAGACACTTCCTAGCTGTGTGACCCTGGGTAAGTCACTTAACCCCAATTGCCTTAGCAAAAAGCAAAAAACAAAAACAAAAAAAAAAAGAAAAAAGAAAAAATGGTGGGTAAAATGAAATATTTTGGATTGAATGGGTCTTACCTTTGGGAACTGTAAATAATAAATTGCAAAGAAGCCTTTTTATCATAGCAGATTTTGAAAATAATGCTAAAATGATGCCAAATGAGGAAGTATGGAACGTAAAATATGCTTCACGGGATAGTGATATTAAATATGGCTGAGAGTTCAATTAAAAACCATTTACCAACAGTCTAGGAAGTTGAATTCGCTGTGTTCTGTCAAATATTAGAGTATAAAAGATGAAAATGACTTAGACATAGCTATTAAGAAGGGGGATAGAATATGTAAAAATAAATATAATACAAAGGATACAATGATAAGAACAAAAGAGAGATTCAAATGTATTAATTTTAAAAAATCTGAGGGAAAATTTGCTTTCAGCTCAGTACAAGAAATGGATATTGCGGTGATAAAAAGAAAGCTTTCAGAAAAGGTATTACCTAGACCTACAAGTCAGAAAGGGAATGTATTTATGTATGTATTAGGGATGGAGAACAGCTTACTTTACTGCCTGGAAGTTAGGGTACAGGATAACACGAGTAGTCATGCATTTTGGCCAAAACAAAGTGTGTGATGGGAATATTATATAATGAGGCTCAGAATATAGATTTTAGAAACTGACATTAGGGAATCCTTAAAATAAAGTGTCAAGAGTTTATCTTTTTTCTGATAGGCAAAAGACAGTCTTGAAAGTGTTTGTTTAGATATAGGGTGGGTAAATCTATATATTTGGTATTTTGGTTTGTTTTTGATAGGGGGTAAGGTTTTCTTGTTGTTTAACTATATAAAGGATAGATTGGAAAGGAAAGATTGGAGACAAGAATTTGAATGTCCTTAGAAAGAAGGAAGAACAGCAATACTGGTCATCAGAGAAGGAAAAAAAGAGGGAGTGATTCTCACCTAAAGTCTACGGTTAATAACTTCTATATGATTTTTCCAACTGCCACCCCAACAGTGATCAGCTAAATACTCACCACTTTACTTCTACTTTACTTGACTCTTGAGTAGAAACGTTATCAGAAATCATTAAACTTGCCTAGATCATCTCCGTTTCTCCCCAATTCCTATCTCATCTGTTTCCATCAAATGTATTTTCCTTAATGAGCTCCTCTTTACTGTAGATCATTTTGCTAATTTTCTGTCTTCCTGTGCTTAGAGATAGCCGGCTATTTATAGGTAATACATCATCCTTGTTCACAATATCTTATATTGGCCATTCTTTCTCTTTTGCCCTCTGACATATTAGGCTCAGAGAAGGTATCAACATACATTGCCACTCCCCAACCCTCCCTTAGCTATCTTCACTTGGTAATTATGACTCCTTTGAAGCTCATTGAATGCATTTAAATAGCTGCCCAGATCAATATTGTTATCTAAGAATATCTAGGTCACTTTTCTTCCTTTTTAAGAAATTTAGTATTTCAGCTCATATTTTATTCTCTACCTCACCTCTTTAGCTCAACTTGGGGACTTGAATATTGACACTGATATCTTCTCATAATTAAAGACTTGAGGCTGTACTTAAAAATTGAATAAGGCCAGAAATCAACAAAAAAAAAAAGAGAAATAGCCAATATCAGAGAAGAAGTCAATAAAATTGAAAATGATGCAAGTGAAATGATAGACAAGATCAAAATCTAATTTAAAAAACATTGACAAAATTAAGATAAAATTAGAACATCAGAGAAGAGGAAGCTAAAATAAACAATTTGAATGGAAAGATAATTATGACAACAGAAACTTAAAAAGGGACTAAAATTATATTAAAATATAAATTAAATATTTGTATCCCCATTGGGTAGCATAATGTCTGACCCACAGGTGCTTAATTAAATCATGTTGATTGATATACTAGAAAGTACAAAAACTTATATAACCAAACATCATTGTCTATAAGTATATAGGACTATAACTAAGAAAATAGGAACTGGATTAATTAATTAGATCAGTCTCAAAAAAAATAATATATAGTTTCTCTAAGAGCTAGCCTGCAAAAAGATACTAGATATGACATGCATAAAGTATATCATAAGTATCTTTGTTAGAACAATCAACTACAATTTTAAACTTTTCTACTCGGAATCCCTTTTTACCTGAGAGACTGTTATGTGACCTTGGGCATATAAGTATTTAAAAAGGCATACAAATCAAACATTTATAGATAATAAATCACAATTTCATGACCCTTACATTAAGTTATGTTATTCCCACATGGATCACAACCAAGAGCTTAAGAAACTTTGATTTATTAGACAGCTATTATATACCAGACACTCTTTTGTGCCATATATGTAGACTGTTTCACAAAAGAGAAAGATGAGAGACTAACTCCTCTTATAATTCAAATACATTTTTGAACAATATTGAGAAAGAAAGCTATAAACCAAAGCCAGTGCATAGCAATACCTTTGGGAAAGATGGCATTGTGGTCTAAATCTGAAATTTCATTGATTTGGGATACTGCTAGAGAGGAAATTCACTTTATAATGTGAATTGTCAACTTCTATCAGAATCCTGCTTGTGTCTGCCAATCAATTGCCTACTATGTGACAGTTACTGAGCTCTACACTGGGGATATGGAAAAAAACAAACAAAAAAAAAAAACAAAAATAATTAAAAGACAGTTCCCACCTTAGAGAATTTCACCTTTTAATGGGGAAAATAACATATATACAATTGCATACAATTTCATAATTGAGAAAACTGAAGTTTAATTCATTTATCCATGTTGCGTAGCTAGTTAGTGTTTAAAGTATAATTCAAACTCAGATCTTCTAGCCTCAAGGTATAGCACTGTATTTATTGTTGCCATTTCTCCTTTGTTCTCAAAGACTCTATCATGGTATTCATGGGATAATATGGAAACAATGAAATGATAATCCTAAAATTTGAAAATACTATAATACCTACTGCTCTTTCCTTAAAAACTAGAAACATATTTGAGAAATTTACATTGTAATATTGTGGGGTCCTTTGCTGTTGTTTTTATGCTCATGACACTATTTCCTTACTTGTCTGTCATCCTCCATGCTTTAAAAAAAAGATAACTCTCAAACCAAACTAAAACAAAAAAAAAAAATCTGATTTTTTTTTTACATTAAAATGGGATTAGTAATGTCCTCTTCCCAGCATCAGGACTTTGTCTGGTTATCCTTTTAAAAATCTAATGTTCTTTGGATAATGACTAGAACAGTGCATTCCAGCCTCAATAAACTTAAAATTCTTGAAATCCCCCTTGGTCTCTCTTTCCCTACCTCTTCTCAAAGAAGAAAGAAAATACAGAGAAACCTAATTGAATATTTGAGCAAATTTCTGGATATATAGATGCAGGAGTCCCTAAGGTCTATCATTAATAGGGTCCTGCAAGAAACACATATTTAGTGAAGTCATATACTGACTCCCTGCTGTAATCATTCCTCCAGAGAAATTTAATTTTAATTAAGTGAAGCAATGTTTACTTATGCTAAATAGATGATTAATCAGAACTTTATTTTTTTTTTTGTTGAAGAAAAAAAAGGAGGGGAATTATGTAGCCATAACTTTAATTATATAAAGGGAATTTATTTCCATTGTCATTTATAGGTAGCATATAAATATACACATACACTTATTTATTTATATATTTATATTTATATCTGTATACATATCTACCTACATATGCATGTATATTCATATATAATAAAATAATTAATAAATTTATCTCAAAAGGAAATACTCTGAAACAAAGATAATGGATTTTTTTAAAAGTTTCATAGGAAAATATGGAAACATTTGGTTTTTTTGAAAATTAATTTCATTGAGGCAGCTAGGTGGGGCAGTGGATAGAGCACCAGCCCTGAAGTCAGGAGGGCCTGAGTTCAAATGTGACCTCAGACACTTAACACTTTCTAGCTGTGTGACCCTGGGTAAGTCACTTAACCCAAATTGCCTCAGGGGAAAAATTGAATGCTAGGGAAAGCTTAATTAATTTTGCCTTTTAAATTCATTGTGTTTCTTACTTTGTTCCATTTTTGTTATTCAGTTGCTTTAGTAGGATCCAACTCTTTATGATCCCATTTGTGCTTTTTTTTTTTTTTTTTTGACAAAAATACTGGAGTAGTTGGCCATTTCCCTTCTTCAGCTTATTTTAGAGATGTGCAAGGTGAAGCAAACAGGGTAACAATTTTCAACTGGCCACTTTTGAACTCATAAGGAGGAATCTTACTGACTCCAGATCCAGCACTTTATCCACTGGGCCATGTAGCTGTATCCACATTATCCCATAGATAATACAAATTGATAGATAATGATAGAAAATGCAAATACATGGAATGTATATTGCATAATACATAATGACATATTTGTTCTTCAGTCTTTTGATTTTATTTAAATTTTGCAAAGCATTTACTAATCACCTAAGACATTGTCCTAGGCCCTAACAATATAAACACCAAACTGAAAAATAAACACTGTTCTCAAGAATCTTATATTGTAATATGTAAACAGATAAATAGATACAAGTATTTTCTTTTCCTCATGGTTGATTGTTCCTCAACCCTTTATTTGTATATAAACATTTGCTTCATAAAATAGGAGGTCTTTCAGTCCTAAGTTTAACTTTTTTTCTGCTTTCAAATAGTAAAATGTGCTGGGAGTCAGAAATCTTCCCTAATGGGTTCTTGTAGGAGTGGAAAAGGGCTAAAACAAGATAAACAAGATGAAGCTAATATTTCTTCAGTCTCCTGAGCCATAGGGACCACCAGTCATCTCTCCATCCTTGTCTTTCCTTTTTTTCTTGGAGGGAGAAGAAGAGTATCTGAATGCAGGCAAGGTGAAAAAGTAATCATGGGAGTCATGGGCTGAGCCAGTTTAGAAGTAAGCATAGCTGGCATGAATACTTTCCCAATGGCATGTTCTAGGGAGGAACTCACCTATCAGAGGACGTATCCATAGGAATTGGAGAAGCCAACCTGCTAGGACCATATTTGAAGGTACAAAAATAGGAAATTAGATTTTGGTAGGTGTCAAGTGCATCTACTTTCCCTTAATCTGAGTATGTATTCTTTGGAGAGAAGTCACACCTTTGAAAGACAAGTTTTGTGAGCACTGTTCTATTTTTTCCCCTCTGTAAATACTCTTTTCCAAAAGACTATTTATGTTTGGATAATCAATTGGCAATCATAAGGAAAACACATAGGTAGAGAGACTCATGAGCTTTATTAACGAAACAATTATCTTTAACTCCTAAAGGCTACCTTTAGAGCCATGGGCAAATGTGGCAGCCATGTACTGGGTATTTGACCTAGGAATGAGAATTGTAGTTGGAATAATCACTTCAGAGCATGTGCTATCCCAGTAGAGAATCCACAATAAAAAAAAATTCACACACATATATACATACAAGTATATGTATATCTCTCTCTCTGTGTGTATATCTATCTATCTATATCTATATATTCTTTAGAAGAGCCCATTTGTTATTTATATTGTGCTGATTGCTTCAGTATTTGGGATTCTGAAGATTCCATATCACTTAATTTTCAACAACCCATAGAGCAAAAACCAAGATGAAGAATATCTACTGTCTTGACAATTGATATAATACTTTGTTATGATTTCCCATTGGTGCATATAATCTTGGATCAATATTGAACATGGATGACAAATTCGACAGAGTTGAACAGAAAGAAAAAAAAAAGCACACTGGATTGTATTTGTGAAATTGCCAGCATACCTGATATGAAATGGATAAATATTTACAGAATATATGAAATCATCAGTTTACTAGAATAAGAAATAGAGTATGCAGTTAACAACCCCATCTCAGTGGAATTGTATAAGTCATAACTAAACTCCTAGAGTGGGGGGAGAAAGGACAGATGAATTTACAAATGGATTCAATCAAATATTCAAAGAGAACTTAATTTCAATTTATTTTCAAAAAAATGGTGAAATATGATACCTTATATATATTATTTTGTGATAAGGTAAATTCCAGATTATCAAAGCAGTGTGAGCAAATATGATGTTCTACATGCCAAAACTCTCTGGGTATGATTTCAATCAGAAGAGATTTTCCTTCACTCTTTACACATTTCCCCTTGATATCCCAGATTGGGTTTGGGCAACATAAATATCAGGTTGAAGTAAGAGGAGAAAGAAAAATAAATTGAGCACTTCAAGATATCAGAAGATTTCCAGCGAAACATTTCACACAAGGCATGTTGCTTACTTACTTTTTTCTCCATAAATTCTTTTAAGAAACCATTAAAATCATTTTAATGTATCTTATCTTAGAACTCTTTTTAAAGAAATAAAGTTAAGCAACATAACCCAAAATAGTAACTACATCTGACAGCACATATAATATTTAAAAATCATCTTCTCTCAATTATTTATTAAAAGAAATGATATATAATTTATTATTGATCTTCTGGAACCAGCCAAGATTTGTCATTGCAATTAGTTAAAGTTAACTGCCTGTTAGTGTTTTTTTTTTTCTTTCTCATGTTCACTGATGTAATCATTGTGAATTGTTGTTCTAACTCTTCCTTTGTCTTATCTTAGTTTATAATTCAATCAGTAATAAATTATCAATTCATTGAATTCATTGCATAATAGTGAACTATCCAATACTACATTTTGTTTATTTCCCAATCATTGGGAATTCATTTGCTAGTGTTTTACCACTCCAAAAATGTGGGTATAAAAATACTGATATATAGTAGACTTTTATTTTGTCTTTAATGTCCTTGGGTACATAGAGAGACTATATATATATATGTATATATGTACATATATATATATATATATATATATATATATATGTATGTATGTATATATACACATATATACATATATACACACACAAAGAAAGACAGACAGGCAGAAAGAAAATTTATTTATATGGCTTGGTCAAAAATGTAAATACCTTAGTAACTTTTCTTACATAATTTTCAGACTGCCTGGTCCAAAACATCAACAATACATTAGCATCCATGTTTTCCTACAATTCCTCCAAAATTGTGAGTTTCTATCTTTGTCAATTTTATAAATATGAGATGAAACCTAAGAGTTTTTTATTTAATGCTGTCTGTGGTTTGAAGTATTTTAATTATTGTTGATAGATGGAATTTCTTCTTTGGAAAACTTCATATCCTTTTACTTCTTATTAATTGAGTAATGGCTCTTGGTATCATATATTTGTATAAATTCTCTCAACACTTTAGGTATCTGGCTTTAATCTGAGCTATCTGATGCAAAGGTATTTCCCAATTAGAAGTTTTTTCTGCTATTGCATTGATTTATTTGTGCAAAAACTTTTTTGTTTGTGTGATAAAAATTATCCATTTTGTCTGTTATCATTCCTTTTATCTTCTTTAGTTATTATGACTTCCTCCCAAATTCCCATGAAAGGTATGAAAGAACTTATATAATGTTAAGAAATATTGATTTTACTTAGTAGACCCACCTATAAAAATTTTATAAGGGCGACATGAACAAAGAACCATATAATGTGAGAAGACATGGACAAGTGACTTTATGTACCTTTGGATTATATACCTGAATTAATGAAATTGTATATACATTTCGATGTTGAAGTATACTTATTGTCAGAATTAATTTTAAAAGTTTAGAGCAATTATTCTTATTTCCTTCCCATATATAATTTACTTTTATGAAACAACTTAAAATTATATAGTGTCCCAGTAAACCAGAGAGGAAGGATATTAAAGATAATTTTGGTAATAACAACTTTCCAACAGATGTTTCCTCATAAAATTTTAAAAAATACAACAAAAATAATTTTAAAATATTAGTATGTCATGAAATATTAGCTTCTTTTTTAGGCCACAAGTTCATCTTCTCCTCTTGGTGAATTGGAATATTGAGAGCAATTTTGAACATGAAATCTCCCATGTTTAAAAATAAAATAAGTATACCTGTGGTTGTCAGGAAAGATTTATGGAAGACTTTGTTCACTTAATGACTTATCAATGTCATTCTCATACACAGCTATAATTTCCTTTGTATTCAATATGCCTTAGAAGATCTTAATGATATTCCACTATTTGAACAGTGGGACTTTATAGTGGTTATAATTCTTCACATTGGTGGAGGGGATAATTATTTTAACTAGTGTACCATATCGTTGGTTTCAGAACACACCCTTTTGCTCTTGAAGGAAACATTTAATTTTTTAAAAAAAGTTTGCATGGAGCATGAATGCCATAAGATAAGAAGTGAAATAGCAAAAATGCCTTGCTTTGGGAAATCCTGCATATGAAAACTAATTTTTTTCATGGATAATACAAAAAATCTTTAATAATTCAGAAACTACTTATCTGAATAAAGTCTAATTTATTTTGCTCCAGTTACCTCTCCAGACTATGGATATCATACCCTGGCTAGGTAGAATGTGTTCAAGAAAGAGAATTTTAAAATCAGCTTCTGAAAACCATAATTGAAAATAAATCTATGGAGTTAATTTATATGGTATACCACAAATCAAGATATGAAGATTTGTGGAGTATCTGTTCTATAGGATGAGGTAGGCCATTATTCTTATCCATATAATTCACATTATTTATACATTGTTCTTACATTCAGGGAGGCAGAGCAATTGAACTGAGAACAGAAATAAATGCCAATAGTCTTGATGAGGAAGTCAGTCTCTTCCTCTGTGAATCATTTTATAGAAGGAAAAAGAGCACAAATCTCGGTCTGATATTCCTGACCCTGGCTGCCATGTATTAACTTTGTGCTGTTATGAGAAAAAGAGAGCCACATGAGACTTGTTTATAGCACAGCAGTTTGAGCCATTTGCCCATCTCTCTTTTCTCATGTCTACATTTTGTTCCCATGTATTTTGTATCTCTAGGTAAGGTCTTATTTACTGAGTTCTTATATACATAGTATAAACTCTGGTTACAGTAACTATCAAATAATTTCAGTTAATATGGCCAACAGCTATATTCTTGACAATACCTCTTGAGAGCCCTTACCTGTATGTCAGAAGTCAGAGAATCAAGTCTGCTAATGGTCCTTGTATATTGAAACATATAAGGTTTTCCTTTAAAACCCCTTTGCTGATAATAACCTAGAAAATTTTCTGATCGTTAATCAGTGACATCCTTATTGATTGTGGAGATGTTCTCAAGATTTGTATCTTCTCTTTATAATTAACGTGATTTTCCTCCTAGCTATACAAACTTTAGGAAATCACTTAATTCCTTGGAGTTTTAATTTGCTTCTCTGTAAAATGAGGTTAATCATATTTGCACTACCTATCTCATAGGGTCACTGTAGGGAACAAATGAGATGCTATCAAATACTTTTTAAACATAATGCACTTTCTAATGCATGAAGAGAGGGAATATGGTCAGAAAACACAGAAAAAATCCTAATTATCTTATTCAGTTTTCATTTAATTTTGAGTAAATTGCTTAACCTAAGTGCTCAATTGCCACATCCAAGAGAGGAGGAGGTTGAATCATCTATTCTCTGAGGTTCCTTCCAAGTGAATCTAATCTAATCCTGTGATTAAATGTAAGCCATCAGAACTACCGTTTCTGATGCATAGTCAACATTCTAGGACTTTCCTTATTCCTTTTTTACTTTTAGGTACACATTCAGGATGTAATGTGAATTTTACTTAGGAAAGAATGTTAATATTTTATTTATGAACATCCCCTTCAATGCTCAAGTCACATGCATTTCAGTCTATTGAATGACACTTCTGCATTGAAAACTCCATTCTGTCATTCTATGTCTGAAAAGCACAGGTATGGAATATATTATTCCCTTCTTTTTATTTCCCTTTTTGTGGAAAAAATCCAGATGTTTGCAAATGTTTACAAGTTTTACACATAGTGGACCAAGCACCTGGATAACCAACTAAATTTTCTTTATGCCCAAATGTACACCTCTTGTCACATAGTAGACATTTAAGAAAGGTTTATCAGTGGAGAGTCTCATGTATAAAGTATTTAAAGAACTTTGCTAAATATAAAAGAATACAAGTCATTCCTCACTTGGTAACTGGTCAAAGGATTTGAATAGTCAATTTTCTAGTGAAGAAATCAAGACAATTGACAGCTATATAAAAATGTTCTAGATCTTCCTTGATTAGAGAAATGCAGATTAAATCACTCTTGAGATATCATTTTATGTCTACCAGATTGGCTAAAATTATATAAGGGGGAAATAACAAATGTTGGAGAGGATATGGAAAAATTAGGACACTCATTTGTTGTTTGTGAAATTGTAAAATGATTTTACATTCTACAGAGCAATCTGGAATTATGCCTAAAGAATTATGAAACTACCTATAATTTTTGACCCAGCAATACCACTACTTGATGTTGAAATGACCAGTGTCCTAATACTTATTTCTTCATCATTATCACACATGATCTGCTTCATCTAACCTTCCTAAAATTTCCAGATATTAGGGAGGAAAAAGATATTGTGCTACAGAGGACAAAGATCTGGATTTGGCACCAAAAGAATATGTTTAAGTCCTACCGTTGCTCATTTTCTGTTACCTTGAAAAAAAACCACACCTTTGAAAACATTTATAATTTTCACATCTTTTTGAACCAGGTATCTGAATGACTGATTAAATTTTCTTTATACCCAAATATTTCATGTTTATCAAATAGTAGGTGTTAAAGAAATGCTTATATCAAATATTTGTTGAATTTTAATATATAAAATAGAAAGAAATTGAATTTAATATATAAAATTGATTTATATCTTTAATATATAAAATTTCATCCATTTAATATATAAAATGGAAGAGAAAACTTCCCTATATGGTCCAAAGGTTGTTAAAATCAATGTAAAACTCTGTTCAGATATAAGGGATTGTGAAGTACATGAAGGTCAATAAGAGAAGAGTATTTTCAAGATGAGGCTTTGAAGCTGAACTGTGACACTTCACAACCTGTGCGACTCTCAGCAAAGCCTTTTGTCTTCCTGCTACTCTTAGAGAATCATTTTCCTCTACTATAAAATGAGGAGTTTTGACTAGATAACCTTTAAGATTTTCTCCAGTTCTCAAGATTTAGTCCCATTATCTCATTAACTGACTTTATGTCCCTGACTTGCCTCTAGAATACTTTTCTTAAAATAATCTCACCAAACCTTTTTGAGTTATTGTACCCCATCCTTTTCTCTTTTTGCATAATATGCACAATTTAGAATCTGTCTTTATTCATTTCCTTTTTGTAATATGTTATAATATATACGTAATATAATATATTTTTAGTGTGCTCTGTAGAATTGAGAAGAAAAGATTCTTTCTTTGAAGAAGTGGAGGATTATGGATGTGGAATATTACAAATAAAATCAGACATAGTTAATGTGTTGCTTGGTTTTACAAAACTGTTTTTTGTTTATTTCAAAGGATGGTATGCTATGATGAAGTCAAAGTGATATAAAACAAAAAAAGTAATGAATAAAGGTTTCTCTGACTTATCTTGGGTTAATCTAACTGATTTTAAGAATAAATGATGGGTGAAATTATGCCCAAAGGGCTAAAATATTCTGTATATCTTTTGATCCAACCACTACCATGTATATCAAAGAGATCATGAAAAAGGAAAAAAAGGCTCCATATGTGCAAAAATGCTTATAGCAGCTCCCTTTTGGTTACAAAAAATTGGAAATTGAGAGGATGCCCATCAATTGGGGAATAGTTGAAGAAATTGTAGTATATGAATGTAATGGAATACTATTGTTGTATAAGAAATGATGAGCAAGATATTCTCAGAAAAACCTGGAAAGATTTATCAGTGCTTAGAGAAGTGAGCATAAGCAGAACATGGTACACATTAAGAACAATATTGTGCAATGATCAACTTTCAACTTTCTTTTTTCTTTGCTCTTCTCAGCAAAATAATGATCTAACACTATTCTAAAAGAGTCATGATGGAAAATACTATTCATATCCAGAAAAAAGAACTATTGATTCTGAATGCAGATTGAAGCATATTGTTTTCACGTTTGGGTATTTTTTCTTTCTAGTAATTTCCCCCTTCTGTTCTGATTCTTCTTTTACAACATGACTAATGTAGAACTATATTAAGTATGATTGCATATGAATAACCTATATCAGAGTCCTTGCCATTTTTGGAGGGGAGGTGAGGAAGGGAAAAATAAAACAGAAATCAAAGTAATATAAAAATAAATAATGAAAGCTATCTTTATATTGGAAAACTTAGAAATTTTGTAATTTTCCAAAAGCCAAAAAAATGTTAAGTGAGAAAAAATAATAAGTGATGGGAGGGCTGAAAGTTTTCTTCTTCTTAGCATCGTAGAATATTTTGTGACTTTGAATGAAAGGATAAAAGGTAAGAAGTTATAATTAAAAAAAAAGTTTGTCCCAAGCTTCTTTCTTTCGATGAAAGTAGTGGGGTGTATAGTCCTGTTTTTCAGATGTCTGTTTATACCTTAGGCGTCACTCAAAAAAAGAAAATGAAACCTAACATAATAAAGTAGCTTAGTCAGATAATGAAATAGAAATACAAAGCTGCAGGAAAATGTAGGATTTTTCAATTCTGAAATGAATACAGATGCTTATATCTCAATGTTATAAAGGAATATCCTTGAAACATTCCCTTGAGAATGGCACTTCATAAGAGGAGTTGGTCTCAGGTGTTGCTTGGGGCATATATTCTGTGTAGTTCACATTGAATTGTTATGCAAGGATGATGGGAAATGACATTCTAGGGGTCAGATTTCCCTATAGCTATAACTTTTAGAAATACCATCAAAATCAAGACTGTTAATAGGAATTTCGTTTCTTGAGAATAAAGACAATTCTCTAAATTGCTTATACTCTTTAGATTACAACGGAAGGCCAGTTACTAATTACTAGCAAACAAATAAAGAATTGTTTAAGCAAGATAAAGACTGGAGGCAAGAATATGCAGCTTTTACTGAATTTATTAAAGAAAAAGATTTTAAATTAATTAAATATCAACTAAAACAATGCCACATATGCTGGGAGGCTGGTGGCCAAGGAAGGAAATGATGGAGTGGGGAAGAGGGGAATACAGGAAATTGCAAAGTAACAAATTGGGAGTCAGGAGTCCCAAATTCTAGGCAAATAATGACTAAGTAATCAATCGTGTCATAAAACCTTAATTTGAAAAGTGAATTCAGATTACTGCTTGAATATCTTCCACAGCAACGTCCTTGACAAAAGTTTACCCAAGCCCACTTCCATATCCTCTAGTGAAAGTTTTTCTTCTTGTTATTGGGAGATTCTTCCTTGCAATAAGCCAAAATGTGTCTCTCTACACTTTCTAAGTCTTAGACTTCATTCTGCTCTTTGGGAACAAGCCAAGCAAGTCTAATCACTTCCAAATATGGGAAATGGTTCTAATGTTTCTCCCTACGACTTTTCTCCTTCATTCTATTTCAAGTGTGTGAAATATGATATATATATATATATATATATATGGTAGGCGATGATTTATGGCCATTTAAAAGAAGCAAACAAGATAATGCTGAATGACTCAGATTTCTCTGGATGCTTAGATCCATCTCTTTCACACTGGGTTTGTCTAAATGCTTTTGTTGCAAATCAGAGACCTAAGTACACTGATCTGACTTCATCTATCATTTACTTGGCTCACAGAAAATCAAATGAATTGAATATGCCTTCCATTTACTTCACCAATATGCAAGACCTGCTCTGAGTTTCTTTTCATAAATTGGTTCTCAATGAAGTCTCTTTTACTTTATCAATAAGAATATTTTCTTTTCTTTTTTCACTTAAGAGAATTTTTCCAATTATACATAAAGATATTTCATCATTCATTTTTCTAAGATTTTGAATTTGATTTTTTTCTCTCCCTTCCTAAAACAGCAAGCAGTCTGATATAGACTACATGTAAAATTAGGTTAAATACTTTCCATATTAACTGGATTGTGAAAAGAGAATCAGAACAAAATAAAGAAAAAAATTTAAAAAGTGAAAACAATTTGTTTTGATCTACATTCAGACTCCACTGTTTTTTTCTCTGGATATGGATGACATTTTTCTAGGACCTATATGATGTACTCAGACTTTCTGTCCCGGCCATCTCTCTCTGCACATTTATCCCTCCCTGTCTTGGAAAGTAAAAAGGATTAGAGGCACTTATATTTTATTTTTGCCAAATGCTCTTTGGAATATTATATTGCTTTTCATTCAGCTATAGACTAAAGTGCACTTAGTAAGAATTATCCTCACAGGATGATGTCTTTGAGATCAAACTAGAAATTGAACACCTTTAAGTAGGATAGAGTCAACCATCAAATAAAGTTTATTAGATAGCAGCAGTGTATGATACCCATCTTAACAGTAATGAACTGCAATTCCCAGAATCTTCACAAGCATAATAGAAGCTGTTCAATATGAAAGAAGCGTTGGCTTTTTAGAAAGGGGTTTTGGAATGGCTGCTAAGTTTGTGAATGTACTTCAGTATTTCAATTATCTCACAATTTTATGAGCATGGGTACACATTTTGCTGACAGACTAAAGCACATCTTTCTCTGTGGTTTTAGTATCTAGTTATAAGATTGTAGGATCACAGAAAGGCCTTCTAGTAAAGATCTCTTATTTTACAGATGAGGAAGCATCACTCAAGAAATAAGTGTTCGAGACAGTAATAACTCTCTAAGGATGAGCTTCTTTGAACTTGGATGTATCCTTACAAAAGGTGCAACAAAAAGTTTTTAAACTTTGATAGGATCCAACAAAACTTTGACTGAGAATTTGGAGTTCTCTTCCTAACGTGTTTGTTCACATCCTTTTACTGTATTTGAAATGGGGAATGGCTTGTATTTCTATAAATATGACCCAATTTCCTATGTATTTAAGAAATGAGACTTTTAACAGAAAAAACTTGGTGTAATTTTTTTTTCCATTTTCCTGGTTTTCTTCTAATTTTGGCTGTCTTTTGTTTTCTTTGAAGAAAAGCTTTTCAGTTTCATTTATTCAAACAGCCATTTTTCTTCATGTGATGCTTTCTATGCCTTTTTGGTCATAAACTCTTACCTTATCCACAGATCTGACAGTTATATTTTTCTATGCCTCCATAATTTATTGATGATAGTACCCTATCCTTCTAAATCACTTATCTCTTTTAACTTTATCTTGGCACATGGGGTGTGTAATTTTGGTCTATATCAACTTTCTTTCAACTTGTTATCTAGTTTTCCTAGCATTTTTTTTGTCAAATTGTGAGTTATTTACTTCCAACCTTGAATCTTTGGGATTATCAAACAATAGATTATTTTGGTCATATATAGTATATATATATATATAGTATAGTATATGGTAAACTTAATCTATTTCATTGAGCCACTACTTTTAGAGAAGGGCTTTAGTAGAGATTTATAAGTAACATGGTTTTAATTTGATAAATTAGTTGTTAGCTAACCAATACTTTCTAAACCCAGTCATCTAACTTGAGAAAAGAACTTTTTGTTTTCATAAGCAGAAAACTCTTGGCTCTAAGAGTTGTCTCTAGGAGTTAATTTTTTTTCCAGAACATCAAATAGTATTTTATCTGTCTTTTGAAATTTTTTTTGATGAAGCTGTATCATAATTCATTCTCAACCAAATGTCATAGGATTGAAATTCATATACCACTCATTTATCGCTGAAGAGGATCAGGTACCTTTAAAACACGTTGGAAAAATAAAAAGGGAAACCTTTGTCTTGAGTGTTTTGTGAATGTACAGATCATTGTAAGATACTGATATATTCCTAAATTTTTTTATCTCACAAAGAAAATGAAGTTTTAATGGTAGTAATTTAAGTTTTAAATCAATTCTCATTTAAATGAAAGCATTGCTAGGCCTTAACACAATTTACTAATCATCTATAAATATTTCCTGGTCTTAATGTAATAAAGTGTTTAAAATAAAATAATATTACAATTGTAATTAAGGATTACACAAGCACTTTAATGTTATTAAAATACTTTGTAAACATTGTCATTTGCTCTTTAACTGGGGGAAAAAAACTATTTCCTACTTTTCTGATTGATAATGTCACTATTTCTGACTTTAGATTTTTGCCATTAGAAAGGATATAATTTTTTTTAGGAAGAAAGAATATCAAGATGCCTCCTATTTTTATTCTTTAAAATTTTAGGAATGTCTCAAGTCTGAAAGACTAGCTACTACTACTACTATGACACACACACATATATAAATATAAAAACATATCTGTATATGTATACATACATGTAGATATTATACATGCATATGTTTATTTCTATGTATATCTATCTAACCCTCTATCTATACACACAAGGATTTATTTTATAGAAAATCAAAACCAATAAATGTAGGTGGGAAGAGATTTGAAATGCAAAGGGATAGCCTGACAGGAAATTCACCTTTTGTTGTATTTTTATTATTTTCTTATTTTTTTTCTTTTTAGCATTCATTTTTTTTTAGATTCTTATTGCTTGAGAAATTAAGAGGAGTAAAACCACAGGATTCAGACCCACACAACTTTTGTTTTTGTTTTTTGTTTGTTTGTTTTTTTCTGATAGACCACCTAATGCAATGAGTTTCAAGCACATCTGATCTCCTTCAATGATTAATGGGTGGTATGGGCATTCCTAACTCTGTGTTATGGGACAAAGAATTATGATTCAGTTTCAAACAAAGGGATTTCAGAAGATAGACTCAATGTAAAGAGATATTCTTAAAGAGGGTCAGCTGGGGGTTCAGTAAACCAGACCTGGAGTCAGGAAGATGTGAATTCAAATCCAGACTCCAACAGCTAAAAGCTGTGTGACCTTGGGCAAGTCATTAAGCCCCATTTGCTTTATTTTCCTCATCTATAAAATGAATTGGAGAAGGAAATGTTAAACAACTCCAAGTATCTTTGTCAAGAAAAATCTAAATGGGGTCACCAAGAGTTGGTGACTTTTAAACTTTTAAACAAAAACAAATATTTTAAAAGAATTTGGTTTCAGGATTTCTAACACTCAGAATTTATGTGTTATTTTTACTTGGATATAAATAATATTTTTTCTAGCTTGATGACTGGTTGTAGAAGGACCTGCAATCCTTCTAATACTTTATTTAGGGTCTAAGCTATAAGAAAACTAGCAAAAGTCCACTTTTTTTTTCTTATGTGGATGAAGTAGTCCTTCAATCTATAGTTCTATTTGAAATTACCTAGGTGGCAATGGTAGGAAAAGTATGGAAGAAAAAAGGTTAAAAGTATCAAAGCTGTGATCTTACACCAAGAAAGAAGCAGAAGGGAAATGATGGGATACCCAAGTAAATATTCAGCAGAAAGTTAAATCCATCATGGAGCAGACTCTAGATTAGCTTGGTAACCAGAAGTTTCCTTGTGGCCCCATGAAGGAGTTTGGAAATGTTGATTCTACACAGGTGATTTGCCTGTATGTGCTTATCTCATGATTTATTCCTTTGATCTTCCCACTAATTGCATGCGTTTCTGAGAGAATTAAACCTCAGGCTTATGAGGAGAATGTTACATTACTATTCTTCTTATGTTCTTGGACTTAATGTCTTTGTTTTGAGCTAATTACATTCTCTGGCTGATTAGTACAAGTAGACATATCAGTAGTAGTTCCTGAGCAGTGGAGGCAGATACACAGGATACTTTCAATCTGCAGTAGCTTTTCTAAGAGGACCCAAATATAAGAGAGGTACCTTCAGTTGATATCAGAATTTGAATGCTGCTGGAGAATGTGTTAGTAAAATTGTACTCATTTCCACACTTATAACATCTCCCCCAAATGTTCAAATTATAAACAAATAGTTAAAATCGAGAAATTATATGATAATGTCATGTCTTAAAAGTTTTTGAATAGTTTCCCCAAAATCCTAGAAAATTTTCACTTTTGGGGATTTGGTCAGGCTTGGTTATTTATTGTGAACATCCATCTTTTCAGAATTAGATTTATTCCTTATTGAAACTCATGTATACAATGACAAGAATTCTCTTAGTTTTTGTATCTATTTTTCTAGTGCTTTGAAGGTGACCTACATACTGCATCCATTTTTCAGTGTGGTTAGGTGAACTTCAACTTCTGACAAACAAAAATTCTGGATTCCTCTTTTTTAGCTGACCCAGCACACCTTTGCTTAATAAAACCAAAAAAACATTAACTTTCCCTCTCTGCCTGTACTTTTCCAGTTTGGAAATTTAGGTATAGCCATATCTTTCTTTAATGTACCTTTGTTTCTTCATATATTTATATTTATTTCATTAAATATTTCCCAATTGCATGCAAATATTTTAAACATTAATTTAAAAAGTAATTTCAAATTCTGTCCTACCCTCCTGTTCCTCCTTCATTCATTGAGAAAGCAAGAAATATGATATTGATTATGCATATAAAATCATGCAAAATATATTTCCATATTAGCCATGATGTAAATGCAGACACAATAACTCCCCCTTCCATAAATATACTCTGTATCTTCCATACACACATACCCAACAAGAAAGTAATGTTAACAAGTTTTAAAATTATGCTTCATCTGTTCTCTGAGTTCAGCAGTTCTCTCTTTGGAATTGGACAGCATTTTTCACAATGGGTCCTTTGGGATTGTCTTGATCAGAATAGCTAAGTCTTTCACAAGTGATCCTCATTAGGAGATTGCTCTTATTGTGTACAAAGTTCTCCTGGTTCTGCTTACTTCACTTTACATTGGTTCATGTAAGTCTTTCCAGGATTAGACATGTTATATGATTTTGATTTATACCTAGTTTCTTTCAAACTGCTATCTAGTTTTCCCAGAATTTTCTTGGTCAAATGCCGTGTTCTTACCCCTAAAACTTGGATCTTTGGGTTTATCAAATATAGATTATGTGGTCAATTATTACCTTATATTTGGTACCTAATTTCTTCCACTGATCTACTGTTCTTTTGCTTAGCCAATACCAGATTTTTTTACTGTGAATACTGTTAATATAGTTTGAAATTTGGTCTTGCTAGGCCATCTTCCTTCACGTTACTTTTTCATTGATTCCCTTGTTCTTCTTGAATATTTCTTTTTTCCCCTGGAATACTATTCAGACTGTCACTCTAAATAGAAGAGTGATTTAAGTTTTGAAGTATTCATTTGGGCTTATTCTTTTCCTCTTTATTATCCTCTTCTAATTCTTCCACTTCTGAAAGCTTTCAGAACCTCTGCCCCCAATATCTATCTCACTTTATTCTTTATTTCGGGAATAAAGTGGAAAATATGATTGCAAAAAATTTAAAAAATACAACTTCTTGACAGAAGCCCTCAGTTCATTCCATTGGATATCATCCTCTTAAGACTGAGATTTTCTTCTAACAATTAATTTAAAAATAGCTATTGGATTATCAGCAAGACCTTAAGTGAGGACAGGGATAGAACTACAAAAAGCTCATAAAATAGGAGCATGAATGTTCTCTGAACAATCATTTTTGATGGATGGCTACTTTTAAACCTCAAATCTTAAGTCAACTCTAAAGTAATTGTCTTGGACAAAGCCGCGAGAATCCCGAGACTTGTGTTATACCCTAACTAATTATATTATTCCACTAATTGAGTGTTTCTCAATTTCTCCATACATTTTTAGAACAAAGAGATTGAATTAGATGATCTAAAATGCCCATTTATATCTCAAATTTCACAGTTCTGTATATTAAAAGAAGGTGCCATAGATTCTCTAGATACTAATTCTATCTTTCACTGGACTACTCTTAATATGAGAATCCAAGCAGTCCACCTAACATTTTGGGACTCTTCTTTTAGATCTCTTAACTTTCAGTAGAAATCAAAGGAACATGAAAATTGGCAATCTTACATAGTACTCTAGTAACATTATTGGCCTTTTCTGTCCTTGCTTATATCTCACACAGATTCCCCTATATGAAGCAATAGACTTTAAAAATGAGTTTTATTGATGCATTTTTCTTTTTATGCTCTTATGATTCAGTTCATTTTTGCATGAAAAAAAATCACTAAAGCTATAAGAAGAAAAATTGTAAAACTGGAGAAAAAAGTCCAATCAAATATCTCTAAAAAGAGTTGAAAGCCAAAGTGCAGAGGGAATTAACACAAGGAGACATTTTCCCAATTAATAGGGAGGTAAAGGAGATGAGTAGACTTTGAGAGCTAGAAGGCAAGATCTTCTGGTCCAATTACCCCATCATACAGTTGAAGGAATGAAGAGTTCAGGGAAATTATTTGACTTACCCAATATCACCCAATAAGGGAGACAGGGAAGAATTGAACTTATGTCCACTGGCTCCAAATCCAGTGCTCCTTTTTCTGTACCATTCTGCTTCTTAATTAGGCCCCTCTCAATGAACATTTTTTTTTTAAACAGAACTGTCAGTAACCAAATGCAAATCACTAATGCAAATGCAAATTGTGCAAAAATGCACAAATGCAAACTAAATCACTAATGATAAGAAAAAAGGCAAATCAAAACAACTTTGAAGTTTTGCCTAACATGTAACAAAGTAGCAATGATGAAAAGCTTTTCAAAAGAGATATTTAAATGTGAAATAAATTAGATATTTTATTTTTCTCTAATATTAGAAACATTTCAGTTAATTTAAGCACATTTGTTACTCTACTGCACTTTGAACAGAGAATCAGTTCTTTTATTGATTTGCTGAAGTTAAATAAATGAATGTTCTTCAATTTAATAAAAATACCACAATGGAAGTATTCCTTTAATTTGAATTTGCGTGGGACTGCTCTTTGAGATATGAAAGCAGTAAAAATGTTGAGTTTTGAGTAATTATGTTGGAAAGAAATGCAAATGTCATTTTTCTGACCTACAATATGTATGAAAGCAATTTCAATAAATATTTGCTAAATCCCAGCTGGCGAGCAAGTTGAATCTTTTTGGGGTCCTCTTTGAATTTATGTTCAGATGAAAATGTTCTTCAAAACTGATAGAAAAATAAACAAAAAAACATTTAATTGACAGGAGGAGAGGGGAAAACAGACAGGCATCAGTTAAAAATAAAAATTCCAAATAAAAAATCTTATTAGATTCAGTCTACCAGAACCTATACATTATAAACCTTGGCTTATTGTACCCATCTGTTTAAAGGAATAGAGAATAGTCATTAGATCATATGAATGTTATAATTAAGGTGGCAAAATGCAGTTTTATACCCCAAACCTCAGGTCACTTCTCCTTTTTCTTCAGATGGAATTCAGAACTTGGATTATCGTGAATCTCGTAATATTAAATGATGAAAGAAACTGTGCTAATATTCTATATTTTATAGGGAATTGCTTTGATGTTTTCTCAGTAAAAACAAAAAAGAGAGATTCTTTTAGGCTTAACCCTTTTGTGATGGTTTTTTAAAGTTTTATTTTTTCTTCCACCAATGAATTGTAAATCTGTCTCTTAATACTCTAACATAAATATGAACTTGGAAAAAATATATTTGGTAACTCTCACCTACTTTTCAAGAATTATGCAATCTGACCCACCCCCAGCTACCCTTTCCCTAGCTGTGCCTTAGGATTCTAATATTATCTCCTAGATCTCTTACTGGATTTCTCTGGTCTAAGGCATGCCTTAGGAGTGAGATCTTTCCTCCCTCTTTCTCTATGTTAACTCTTCCTTGTCTTATATCTTATTCTTTTAAAGATCTACTACCTTAGAGGTGACAGTGGAGAGATGAGATTCTATCAAACAACAAGTATTCATTATGTACAAGGTGCCAGGCTCCTAGCAATATAAAACCAAACATGAAGTAGTCTATGTCCTCAAAGAGCATTTAATCTATTTGGGGAGACACATATGTGCATCTGGAGGTATATAAAATATATGTACGATAACTTATTGGAAGAGAGCACTTGGAAAGATCTCCTGTCTGAGGTAGCATTTCAGGTAAGCTTTGAAGGAAACCGGAAGGGAAGATGAGGGGGAGATACATTCCAGACTGGAAGGATAGAGAGACAAAAGATGGGGAGATAGAATGCGAGAGCATTTATGAGTGACAGTAAGAAGACCAATTTGGATTGTAGAAATCATACAGAAGAGTAAGGGATAATGGGACTGGAAAGGTAGAGCTTTGAATGAAGGCAAGTTGAGACCAGATTAGACAGAATTTTTCATCCTTAAAGCAAAATTTGAGTTAGAAGTGATCTGACCAGACTTTCCTTTTAAGAAAATCATTCAGTAATGACCAATGTTGGCGAGGATATGGGAAAACTGGAACACTGTCACATTGTTGGTGGAACTATGAATGGATCCAGCCATTCTGGAGAGCAATTTGGAATTATGCTCAAAAAGCTATCAAATTTGTGCATACCCTTTGACCTAGCAGTGTTTCTATTGGGCTTATATCCCAAAGAGATCTTAAAAGAAAGAAAGGGACCGACATGTGCAAGAATGTTTGTGGCAGCCCTTTTTGTAGTGGCTAGAAACTGGAAACTGAATGGATGCCCATAAGTTGGAGAATGGCTGAATAAACTATGGTATAGGAATGTTATGGAATATTATTGTTTTGTGAGAATTGACCAGCAGGACAATTTCAGAGAAGCCTGGAGAGACTTGCATGAACTGATGCTGAGTAAAATGAGCAGAACCAGGAGATCATTATACATGGCAACAACAATACTATATGACAATCAATTCTGATGGACATGGCTCTCTTCAACAATGAAATGTTTCAAACCACTATCAGTTGTTCACTGAAGAAAGCCATATACACCCAGAGAGAGGGATATGAAATGTGGACCACAACATAATATTTTCATGCTCTCTATTGATGTTTGTTTGCATTGTGTTTCCTTTCTCTGATTTTTTTTCTTATAGATACGATTTTTGTTGCACAAAAATGGTAAGTGTGGATATATGTATACATATATATTCAATTTATCAGGTATTTTAACGTAATTAACATGTAGTGGATTTCCTGCCATCTAGGGGAGAGGTGAGGACTGGGGGGGTGATGTGTAACAGAAAGCTTTGTAAGGGTCAATACTGAAAAATTACCCATACAGTTTTGCAAATAAAAAAGTTTTAATTAAAAAAAAAAAGAAAATCATTCAGACTGCCTGGGGAAGATGGAGCTAAATGGGAAAAGAGTAGAGACAGGGAAGTTAATGAGGAAGAAGACAACAATACATGTGGAAGAGGAAGAAGCTCTCAACTATGGCTGTGACTTGTTTAGGAACTGAGTCTTTCTACCTTGTGAAAGTATAAATGAGAAGACATGGCAAATTCCAGAAATAATTCAGAGTCAAGGATGATCCAATGCTTGCCAACCTAAATTACTGGAAGGATGGCGCCCTGGAAAGGAATGGGGAAGTTTAGAAAACTGGCTGATTTTTAAGGGAAAATAATTATTTATTTTTGAGCATATATGCAATACCTAAGGATCATCCAGTCTGAAATGTTCAATAGCAGATTGTCAAGATATGTTGGAAATCTGGGCAAGAGGAAGACAAAGAGCAGAAAGGGAAAGAGAGAGGGAGAGGGAGAGAGAAGGAAAGAGAGAGAGGGGAGAGAGAGAGAGAGAGAGAGAGAGAGAGGGAGAGAGAGAGAGAGAGAGAGAGAGAGAGAGAGAGAGAGAGAGAGAAGAAGAAGGAGGAGGAGGA
>JAJPUD010003934.1:60298-77832 GCA_023553655.1 Myrmecobius fasciatus
CCTTTTTAAGTTCCTTTTGTAACTGGCCAATTTGTTCACTGCACTCTTTTTCCACTTCACTAATTTTATTTTTTAATAAATTGGTGTCTTTTTCATATCTCTTTTGCAGGGCATCATATCTTTCTTGCAAGATACTGTATCCTTCTTGCACTGATTTCAGTTTATTTTCCCATTTATCCTCCAGCTCTCTTTTGAGGTTCTTTATGCGGTCTTCCAGAAAGGCCTTTTGAAACGGGGACAAGTGATGGTCCTTGCTGTTTTTTTCTGGATTTTTGTCTAAAGAAACCTCTGTATCTGAGGTCGTTTCTTTGCCTTGATAAAAGCTGTCTATGGTGAGAGCTCTCTTTTGCTTCATCATTTTTTTTTAGACAGCGTGGATATCTCTTTAAGGTAGGGGAAAAAAAAAAAAAAACCTCTGCTGAAGACGCTTTGCCCTGGGGCACTTCAGCAAGTTGACTTAAGGTGCTGGGCTGGTGGGGGCTAGGACTAAGTCCGAATTACTCCTTAAACAAGGCAAGTCTGCCAGAACACCTGCCCCCTATCAGGGCAGAGTGTCCCGAGTGCCTCAGATAAACTCCAGGTGTTTGGAATTTGGAGTTTGGAGTTTGGAATTTCTTCCAGGATGAGCTGAGCTGAGTCCCACCCTCACTTCCGGCCTGCACAGGGGTCCTCTATTTATCTCTCTGTCCGAGTCTGACTAACCTGATATGAAGTTCTCCAGAGAGCTGTGCCCAAATATTTCTGAGTTCGTTGACTTGAAGATCAGTTCAGAGGCTTATTTTATTGTTGATTTGAGAGAAGATCGGAGGAGAGGCAGAAAGTCACCTTTTCACTCCGCCATCTTCCTCATTTAAAGTTTTTAAAAATGTTTTTAAATTGCTCCTTTGTCCTGATTTTCCCCCTTTGAACATTCATATTTTCCATTAATTTTTTGGCTTTATTTATTTATTTTGCTGCTGAGGGAATTGGGGTTATGTGACTTGCCCAGGGTCACACAGCTAGGAAGTGTTCAGTCTCTGAGACCAGATTAGAAATCAGGTCCTCCTGACTTCAGGGCTGGTGCCCTTTCCACTGTACCACCTAGCTGCCCCCATACTTTGCCTTTTTTATAATCGTTGTCTTCATGTGTTTTCTTCCCTTCTATTTTGTTTCTTTTCTTTTCCCTATTTCTTTCCCTTTCTTTGGCACCCTTAATCTTTGGATCTTTAGTTCTTCTATATCTGAGATAATTATCTTGCATATTTCCTGAGGCTTTAGCTGGAGACCTTAAGTATGGATTTTATTTATCTTTCTAACCACCACAGCACCTAGCAAAGGGTCTTACACACAGTAGGTGTCCAATAAATGTTTGTTAAATTGAATTAAAAATCAATTTTGCATACTGGAAATGAATTACCATTACAAAGCTGCTGTAAACTCACTGAGAAATAACCTATCATGCCAACCTGGCACTGGTTTTTTTAATTTAGACAAGATGTAAGAAATGAGAAAACAAGTCTCATCAAAATAACCCTATGTTAACAAGTCTTCCTTTGGGTTTTTAGAGCTCTGTGTTTCCTGAACAAAAAAAATGTTATTATGAGTGTTTAATTTCCCTGCTGATTTTCTTGGGATTGAGTCACAGAAAAAAATTTGTTTGAGCATAGCAATGGCTTCATCTGTGTATAGGCCTAGTCTGTTTTAAAACATGTAACAGTAAAACAGTCTAGTAATAAAATAGAACCCACCTGAGATTGACCAAGAAGATTGGGGGCATGAAATATGACATGAGTTTAGAGTGGGGGCTAACTAAATAAACAAAATTAAAGTTTTTAGGAGTCAAAGTCTAATTCATTATGAGGAAAATGAATTATAAGTTTTTTTAATTGAAAGTAAATATGTGCATTTAGAAAATGGAGCAGATTCAGTGGCTTTGGCTACCTTATTTGTCCAACCTGCCACTATGAAAATTCACATAATTTATGAGATCTGGCTTCTTGTTTTTATTCTTTCTTGGGACCCAGCTTGTTTTTATGTGTGTGTGTATATATATACATATATATATATACATACATATATGTGTATATGTATTATATAAGCATATATGTATATACGTATATATATGCATATATATATATATAAATTTACATATATTTACTTATACAATATAGTTATGTATATGTAGAGGTTGTATTCCATACATGCACAAAAATGTATGTATATGCATGGAGGTCCAAAACATTAGTCTGTGTATTTGTACACAATTATAATCAGAGTTTTAATGTAAACCAGGAAACTATTGGAGCTTTGTCATTGCTCATTTGTTGTTGTTTAAACAGTTCCTATGATTTCCTGGGATTCTGATGCTCTCCACAGAGAACATTTTTTCCAGAACAGATGGGCACTTTCTTTGAAATCTGCAACCTTTCGAGAGTTGCCTTGAGTACTGAGAGATTAAGTGACTTGCAAAGGATGAGACATAGACAGTATGCATCAGAAGGAAACTTAAGTGAGATCTTCCAGCTTCCAATGTCAGTTCTCTGTTTACTATTCCTCATGGATTTTCTGTCATTACACTTTCAACAAAAAACTCAGGATCTTTTTTCTTTATCTCTTTGATTTTTTAAGACTCACTTGCAGGATTAGGAGAAATACAATTCAGTGGCTTGTTCCCATAAGGAGGGCCATGTCTGTTTCTTCAAGCTTTGGCTGGAATAGATTTTTCAACTTCAGCAAGAAATATCTCATCCCAAATATTAAACTTTCAGAATGGCAAGCAGTCTTGACTAACCAGTATGCGCTAGCTTAAATCTACTTTTTAGCAAGTATACACATTGATCTCCTGATACATTGCTGAATAGAACAGAAACACGCTGTGGGGCTGCTTAAGTACATAGTTTTAATGAGTCTTTCCTTATCATTCAGGACACCTTAATGATAATGCAAAGTCCCCAAATTTAATAGATTAGTTGTCATAGAGAGAAGTTATGATATTAATAGCATTACCACTAAACTCAGAGAGGAGGGCCTTTTATAGCTTCTAAAGAGTGTTTGATATGTATATGTGGCTTAGAATACTTCTTCCTTCAACATGTACCCTAGAAAGAGATGACGCCTTTATTTTAAGAATATAAGAGTTACACTATTTGACAAAAACTGCTGGGAAAACTGGAAACTAGTGTGGAAGAAATTAGGGCTTGGCCCACATCTAACACCACATACCAAGATAAGATCTAAATGGGTTCATTATCTGGATATAAAGAGTGATACTATAAGTAAATTAGAGGAACGTAATATAGTTTACCTCTCAGACCTATGGAGATGGAATAAATTTATGTCCAAAGAAGAACTGGATCTCCTAATTGAAAACCAGATAGATAACTTTGACTATATTAAGTTAAAAAGTTTTTGTACAAACAAAACCAATGCAATCAAGATTAGCAGGGAAGCAATAAATTGGGAAATCATCTTTACATTTAAGGGTTCTGATAAAGTTCTCATCTCTAAAATACATAGAGAATTGTGTCATATTTATAAAAATTCAAGCCATTCTCCAATCGATAAATGGTCAAAGGATATGAACAGAAAATTTTCAGAGGATGAAATTAAAACTATTTGTAGTCATATGAAAAGGTGCTCCAAATCACTATTGATAAGAGAAATGCAAATCAAGACCACCCTGAAGTACCACTACATACCTGTCAGATTGGCTAAAATGACAGGAAAAGTTAATGATGAATATTGGAGGGGATGTGGGAAGGCTGGGACACTGATGCATTGTTGGTGGAGCTGTGAACAAATCGAACCATTCTGGAGAGCAATTTGGAGCTATGCTCAAAAAGTTATCAAAGTGTGCATACCTTTTGACCCAGAAGCATTTTTATTGGGCTTATATCCCAAAGAAATCATAAAAGAAGGAAAGGGCCCCACATGTGCAAGAATGTTTGTGGCAGCTCTTTTTGTAGTGGCTAGAAACTGGAAACTGAATAGATGCCCTTCAATTGGAGAATGGCTGAACAAATTATGGTATATGAATATTATGGAATATTATTGTTCTGTAAGAAATGACCAGCAGGACGATTTCAGAGAGGCCTGGAGAGACTTGCATGAACTGATGCAGAGTGAAATGAGCAGAACCAGGAGATACAGGGCAACAACAATACTATATGACGATCAATTTTGATGAACATGGCTCTCTTCAACAATGAAATATTTCAAACCACTTCCAATTTTTCACTGAAGAAAGCCATATACACCCAGAGAGAGGGATGTGAAATGTGGACCACAACATAACATTCTCATACTCTTGATTGATGCTTGCTTACATTGTGTTTCCTTTATCTGATATGTCTTCTGTGTAGATACGATTTTTCTTGCACAACAAGGATAAGTTTGGAAATATGTATACATATATTTGATTTGCCAAATATTTTAACATAATTAACACGTAGTGGATATCCTGCCATCTAGGGGAGGGGTGGGGAGTTGGGGGGAAAAATCTGTAACAGAAAGCTATGTAAGAGTTAATGTTGAAAAATTACCCATACATATGTTTTGCAAATAAAATTAAAAAAAAGAATATAAGAGTTAGTTTGCCTGGCCAGAATTTAGCGTTTTATACTGTTAAAAATAAATGTGATACCCATTATTTTATATTCTATGCACATATTACATATATACATATATGTATGCAGTATATATATATATATATTATACACACATACATATAATATATATGTATTTGAGATTAAAGAGTTAATAGAATATACGTTTATATTTCAAATGCATTATAGCAAGCACACATTTATATAAGTTACTATTACTGTATATGGACATTCACTAAAAATTCTAAATAATCATTGGAAATGACTATTACTTTTATACTAGTAGGATAAATTTTTATGCTTTGTATTTCTATTTTTTTCTCTTGCTAATTAGCTGGAACCTATATGTAATATCAAATTTGAATTTTGTCATGGAACCAAATAAAGTTTAGTTATTTCCTCATATAAAACACAATTCACTTATAAAAGTTTCTTCTCCTTTCCTCCCTCCTTCCTTCTCTCTCTCTCTCTTTCTGTGTGTGTGTATGTTTCTCTTGCTCTCTCTCTCTCTGTTTCCTCCCTCTCTCTTTCTTTCTCTCTGTCTCTCTTTCCGCCTTCTCTCTCTCTCATCTCTCTCTCTCTGTCTCTGTCTCTCTCTGTCTGTCTGTCTTTCTGTCTCTCTCTTTCTCTATGGAAGCCAAGCCTCCATAGTTTAGTTATCAGTCATGGTCTTAAAAAAAGGTGGAACAGACTTTAGAATTCATTTCTAGGTTATGTCATGCACTATGTCCTTCTACACATGGATATTCATGTTTTCCATTATCCTACTTCCTACCAATAAAGAACAGCTCTAGATAGTCTAAGACATATTACAATATCCTATGAGAGTGAATAGAGTAATGAAACTTTAAGGAAAACTCATCTAAGTTTCTTGGTACAAGGCAGAGAGGTAACAGATTGAAAATGGACTTTAGCATAATGTAAATCCTTCAAGACCAGGACTCATATTCTAGTTCTTGTGTTCTTAACACCTGTGTTAACAGTACCTTGTAGTTGATATATAATTACTGAGTAAAGGAAAAATGTATTACACATGCCCAGGAATCTGGAAATATAGTGGTAAAATGAAGGAAATCATCAAATGAAGGGGCACTGCAAGACTGAGAGTAAGTCATAGAACAACTAGGAGAAGCTAGTAACTTTCTTGTCATGCATGGACACACTTTTACCTCAGACAATTCATAAGTAAAATATCCAGAATCTAATCAATTCTATTTTGAGAGAGAAAAGTTCAAATAATTCGTTTCCTTTTTTTAGTTAAAAACAACCACCACAACAACACAAAACCTGAAAAGGTTGTAGAAAGAATGGTATTAGATCATTTAGCAAAGGAAGAAGCTAGGGAAAAAAAGGTATAGCTCCTTTTCAAGTCTTTTTTACAGGAAATAAATATAAACATTCAAATTTGGGGAACCCAAAATTGAGTGAACTAAAATCAAGATCTATGTGGGATCTAAGCATTCTCTATAGTCATCTGGCTAATTTGGTCTGATCTCTACCGTAAGCTTTGAGTTAGATAATGTTTAGCCACATAAAACCAGGTTCCAATATTCTAATGATTAGTAAGGTTTTTGTAACAGTATAATTCTATTTTTAATATCATATCTTAGGAAAGATCTTGCACAAGCTATTTTGAAGTTAAAATTTATAATATTCTTAAAGAAAAAGTATATTTGATAAAATATACTTTCAGAAATTAAATATGGTTTAGTTGAACATTCATCACACAAAACATTTGTCACTTAAAGGGGAGTATATCTTAAAGAATTCTTTTTCTTTCCCAAATAAAGTTCCATTGTTAGTATGATAATGGAAAGGAATTCAACATGGTGAAGGTTAGAACTAGATATCCACTTTTTTTATAGTAAGATATTCCCACTCTAAGTCTTGTTACTCGCTTTAACTTATTTTCTAGGAATTTATAATTAATTTTTGAACTTTTACCCAGTTTTCTAGTGGAAAATCTTTAGGTGCTTGGGAGGGATAAAATATTTTAACGTGTCATTATTTTTCAAGAATGTTATTAGATATTGATAAGATTTCTATTGCTAATATAACAATAGAAAATAATTGACCATTAACATAATTTATTTCTTAATCTTTTATTTAAGGAAGAAAATTAGTCCCTAATATGATTTGATTAAAGCTTTACTTCATCTTTATAACTCAAGTATGTGTAACAATGCCTAACATATAGTAGACAATTAGGTATTTAAAGGTACTTATTAATTGGCTAAATAGATTGAATAGACAAAATAAGCAAGAGACTGAAAAAATGTACAAGAAAAGAAAAATTCTTACTGAAACAAAGAACATAGGACCCAAATGTAGAGAATGAAGTGTCCAGAAGCATAACAAGCATATTCATAATATCTAATAAAAAAATTTAAGAAGAAAAAAAGTTAGAGTGACATTGAAGCATTTACTCAAAAACAAAACAAAGCAAGACAGTTTAAAATAGAAGCTGGGAAAAAACAACAACTCTACAGTTGACATTGAGAAAAAGAATAGCAGAGATTAAATTCAAAAGTTAAAGGCTGTAAAATTGGATGGACATATGAAAAAGCTGACATCAAAAACAACCTACCTTGTAAACAATGCTTAAAATATTAAAAGAATCATTGTTAATTTAAAGGAAAAAAAGATGAAACTGTATTTCAAGAAATCATAATAAAAAACTGCCAGGAAATATTGGTACCAGCAGGTTAAAAAAAGACATTGATAGACACTTTCAGATTGGAATCCCATATTTAATTCACCAAGAAATATGATTGCCAAAGTCAGACCAAGGAAAAATATGGTAAACCCCCAAGGAAGAAAGAGGACATGAACAAAAGAACTCAGTTTCATGTACAACATGAATAAACAAAAAGGAAAGAAATATATGGAATATGTAGTACCAAAAGGTAAAGGGAAATAGCTTTCAGTAAAGAGAAACTCATTTTTCAAAACCAAAGAAAATAGTACAGTTGGAAAAATAAACTTATAACATTATTTCCTTAATATTATTATATTAATATTAATACATTATTATAAAGATATAGAGTATAATTTATGTCTTGTGTGAATTTAGAAATGCAAAACTAGTAACCATGATTTCAGATGAAGCAATGATAAAAATATAATTAGCAGAGAAAAGGAGAGAAACATTTTCCTTACAAAGCACCACAGATAATGAAACACTATCAATATAAAAATATATACAGCAAATGATATACAAATAGTTTTTTTAGATTTAGATAAAATCCAATATAAATCTAACAAGAATGAAATTAAATGTCTGAAAGAATAATAGAAAATATTATAAATTTTAATGATTACTGAATAGAAATATTTGAGTGCGCTTATTTTTCTGAATTGTATGTCACCTTTAAAATTGAATATGTGCTAGGACATGACATATTCAAAATTAAATGGAGAAAAATAAAAAATATTAAACCATAAATCAAAAATTAAAATCAATAAGGAAAACATCAACAAGGAATATAGACTTAAATAATTTAACATGGAGCTATGGTTTGGCTGTTAATGCAAATTACAGTTGTTGTTCATATCTTGTGTTATTCTTGTCCTTGTTCATACAATTGTCCTTGTCCCCTGTCCTCCCATAAGTTTACCATGGGGAGTTTACCTAATGTACTCAACTTCTTAGCATTGTAAGGTTACCAATGGAGGAGTCAGGCTAATCATCCATTATCTTTTTCTTTTTGTCATGTAACCTGTAACCATACATATTCTTAATAACATGTTTGACTGCAGTAAAATATTTCAAAATTTCTATTTCCATTATGTTGTATACCTCTTCATTATCCTCTGAATGATGCTCATTATAAATTGGTTTTGGAAGTAATAATTAATTCCATTAAATAAAATGATAATAATGAGACAACATGTAAAAACAGATGAGATGCAGTTAAGATACTTTTCAGAGGAAAATATATTTCAGTAAACATATTTAATGAAATAGAGAAACAGAAGATCAATGATCTGTGTGTTTAATTAAAAAAACAACAGAAAATAAAACTCAGTCTAACTAATTAATAAAATCCAAACAAGTATAATACTGAAAATCTGAGAGGAGATAAATTTGAAAGAAAAACTATTGAGCTGATGCAAATAGATTCCAAACTTCTCTATCATTATCCAAGACACCATTCTTACAATTTCTTAGGTTCATTATCCTTGGGCACTTATTTGTACTTTGCGCCATGTGTCCAGTCAGTTGTGGTATCTGACCACTTCTGTTTTCACTGTATCTGATGCTTCAGTTCTATTCATACCATAGGAAGTAAGGCCCTTAATACTTCTTACCTTATTGTTCTCCTGGGTTCAAGTATCTTCATCTTCCCAGCAATTCTACTTGTAAAAGTAATTTTCCTGAATTGTGAATATGACTATGATTTTGTGACTCCCCTGATTCAGTCCAGTGGCTTCCTCTTGTTCCAGGATAACAAATAAATATCTTATGCATCATTTAAATCTCTTTGCAATATGGCCCCAGTGTATCTTTTCAGCCTAAATGTACCCATTCTTGTTGTGCTGGTCACAATACTACCCAAATGCTAGTGCCTCCTACCCCCAAATTACTTTCATTCTACTATTTTACATATTAAATTTATATTTATACTATTTTTATGTATGTGTTTTTTCTTTCTTATTAGAATATGAAATCCTTGTGAATTGGGACTATTAGACATTTTTTTAATTGTCAAGGCCACTTGCATAACAGGTGCTTAATTAATGTTTGTTGATTAATTGGTTTTAATTTTGTACTGATTATTAAAAACAACATTTGATTTAGATGTATAAGTCAATGTCATTCAATATTCCTTGAAAGATTTAGTTACACAGACAGCCTAAGTTAAATGGTCCTCTGATTATTGATATTGTCTCTCAAGCCGATTGCTAAAGGGTCAAGGGCAGAAAGGTTTCCTTTAGTTCTGTGGGGAAAAGAATTGCTCTTAGAAGAAATGTATTGTTTTGTCATGAATGTGAATAAAAGAAACAGAGGAAATGAGTGTTGATAAACTGAAAAAAAATCACCTTAGATTCTCTAACGAAGAGGATGCTATTATATTAAACTAAGGCACTTGGCCCTTTCTAACTTCATTTTAGAGTTGTCATGTATTCTCACTAAACTATAGAAAGCTACATCCATAGACAATGAAGAATATTCCTGTTGATAATGTTTTTCCTGCATCAATTTCATACTTTCTCTAGAAATATGATAAAATATCCACCCTTGGGTCAGAAATATGTAATCTTATATCCTCTGCTTTGAATTTTCCCTATTATATTTTCTCAGTATATTTATTAATCCTTGATTCAAATATTCCAATCTGTTTAAGGAAATTAAGTTCAACACCCATAATTCTTTCCCCAAGAAGTACTCCTTGCTATTGCAAAATATTCTCCCTCAGGCAGAATAGATAGAATATGGCATCATAATAGCAATAATAGCAGCCTAACTACTATTTCCATAAAGTTAAAAGCAGCCTATTTTAGTGAGTAGAGTGTTAGGTTTGGAGTAAGGGAGACTTGCATTTGAATCTTATCTCTACCTGGGTGCACACAAGCTAGACACAACCTCTTTGCAGACAACTTGTTAAAATATATATTGATAATTGAGTTGGAATTGGTAGATGGAGTTTATTTGCTGACAGTATCACAGATTCCTGATTTTTGACCACAAAAAATACCTAATTCAGAAGCCTTTTTTTTCTATGAACTTCATATAAATGAATCAAGTTCACCCCACATTATGCTAGAAATTAATTTGGAATTTTTGCCAAATAAAATGCACCAAAAGAGCTTCTAATAGGATTTCTTATTATGTATATTTATATTTAAAAATATTTTTAAATTTTCTCTACCAATATAATACAAAAATATTAGGAACATGTTTTCTTTTCCTAATTAATTCATGCATTGGTTTGAACAACTAGTAAATACTTATGTGTACTGCATTATGCTAAATATTGAGGGGATAAAGGATGAATAAGAAAAGGGTACTCTGTATTCTCAGTTAACACAATGAATGATTTTTATCTTAAAACTGTGGTTATATCATTTAAGGTATTTTTGGATATTCTTTTAAAAATATTTCCTTTAGAAAAAAAATTATAAATCACAATAGAAGACTGTTTACTACATATATCTCATACTATTTACTCCAAAATGGCCACACAATCCTAATTAAGTCCAATTTTCTTCCTTTAAATTTCATCTCAGTTTCCAATTGTCTTGCTGATTTATATTTTTTCCAACTGCAAGTGATGGAACAATAATTGCCTTCAGGGCAACAAAAGAAATATCTTAAAATGAAATATAACAGTAGTGATCTATGGGGGGCTAGGGGCACAGAATCTCAGTGTTTGGTGGAATTCAGTTTTTTTTTTTCTTCTCAGACATTAATGTATTCCAATACTGGAGCCAGAAATTTCATTTAGCCAAATCTTGTTTAAAAAAACAAAGCAAACTTTTTTTTTATTTAGCAAGGCTACAAAACCCTTTTTTAATAACAAAAAAAAGTTTGAATGATTTACTGCCTGCTCCTAGTTTCATAGAGGAATTGAATTTCTTTTTCTTTTCCTCAGTTTTCCATCAGTTTGGATTTATTCCCAGGCAATAAAATCTCATACCTTTGCATAACAACAAAGCCTGGCATTTATTAGGAGAAAGAGCATTGGAAAAATCCTTTACCTTCTTTGTATTTATATTTCATAATCTAAAAATTTGGGAGAAGAGGTTGGAACATTGGCTCAAATGGCCTCATGTTCCTTCTAACTCTACATTAATGATTATAATTCTTTTTGATTCTATGATTCTTAAGAGGGTGAGATTTGCCTTCATATTCAGGGATTATGGTTATAAGGTTTTCCCCCCAACTTCTTCATTTGCTCATTTAAACTTTTTCCTTCATTTTAAAGTTTTGCAAAGAAGGGACAATTTACTAACATAATAATCATGTCTCACTAGAAAATAAGAATTGTTTGACTCTGACATCTGATACTTATTTGCAGTATGACATTATGTTCAGTAATGTAAATGAGTTATGTAAATGGAAATAAATTTGGTAGCTTATGATTGTTGTTAGGATCAAATTAATTAATGAATTTAATGAATCATACAAATGACAACTATTACTAATAAACATCATAAAAAGGACAATAGAGGGCAATAAAAGTCTACTACTTTTCTAAACCATAATTTATCCAGCTGTTTTTCAATTGATGGGTATTTACATAGTTTTCAGATGTTTAGTTTATTTTTGTTTTGTTTTATTTTTGTCTCCACAAAAATGATGTTATAAATGTGTTTTTGAGGTTTTTTTGAGCATAGAAGTCACTTTAAAAATATCATAGGATGCCTGGTTCAGATAGTATATACCTTTTAGTGCTCCTAACATCTCTAGTTCCCTTGATCTGGATCCAGATGGTTCAGGAAAGTGATGCAGGTGACGAGGTATAGCCCTACCTCCCTCAAATCTAATTCACTTGCACATCATGACATTACCTCCCTGATATAACAAAGGACCAACAATAACTCATTAGTACCTTTCTGTGTATAATTCAAAATTGTTTTCCAAATTGTTTTAGTTTGTAAATGAGATGCTTAACAGAGTGAAGAAATATGTAAATATTTAAAATGTAAAAACAAAACATCAATAAAGTTTAAACAAACAGCTTGTATTTGTATCATATCAGTCGTTTTCAGTAGAGGTGACCAACAGAGAGGAATGGATCCCTCTAAGCTTAATATTGATCTTGAAAATGGCAAACTGACATAATTTCTATTGTACTGTATTTTTTATTATTTTCTTATGCATTTCCCAGTTATATTTAATCTGATTTACCTATTGGATTTGTTTGGTAAATTGGGGGACTCTTCAATTTATACCAATCCAATGTCAGTTTAAGATGGCTCCCAACTGCCAATTTATGAGATTTTATCCAAAATTATCCCCCAAAGGTATGAACTGAGCATATAGATGCTTCACTTTAGTTTTTTTAATGTATTCTGGGAAACAGAAAAGTATTTGAGTGATCCTTGTTATATGTTTTAAACTCAGATTCTATGCCTATAGAGATCCCAAAAAGGGAAAGGAGAGGTCCAATTTCTTAATGCTCTCCAGGCCTTATTTTGTAGTCCTTTATCTCATTGTATGATTTATATAGAATTGGATTAACATTTGTATGAAATGGGGCAAAGAGTGAGTTATTCAAATGGATTACTAATTTAAACAGCATAATTATATGATTTAAATTTTGGAATACTTTGTTTTTAATGAAAAGTATTTTTCCATCCTGGTGAAAATTGTCGAAGTGTCTAGAGAAATGATTCTCAGATATTATTGACTCAGGACTTCTTACCACACTTACAAATTTTGAAGGAAAGTTTTATGCTGTTAGGATTTATCGAGGATCCCAAAGAGTTTTTGTTTATATATGTTACATCTTGATATTTAGAAATTAGAAATGAAAATTGATGAAAATTTAAAATACTAGTTCACTAAGATAAAAAAGCTATTGTGTGCTCCTAAGTAGTTTGATAAAAATAGGTGTTTTTTTTTTACAAAATAAAAATTAGTGAGAGTAGTATATTTTTGCAAATTCCTTTAATGTCTGACTTAATAGAAGGCAATTAGATTCTGTATCTGTTTCTTTGTTCAATCTGTTACAGTGTTTTATTTATTAAATTGTAAGAAGAGAAATCAATAGGTGGAAATGCAGGATTTTTTGAATAGGCAAATACTGTCTTTATAATATTATAAAAATAATTTTGATCTCACATATCCATCTGAAAGGATTTCTGGTACCACAATGGTTCCTGAACTTCACTTTGAGAACTATTGATGGAAAGTTGGTGCTAAAAGTAGAAAGTGGTGTTCCCTCAATAGGAAAGAAAAGACACCTTGATAGTTTAAGTACTTTCTATCCTTTAAATCTCCTTCAAGCTGAAGGGCTGTCCAGAATGTTATATGTTAGGTAAATTGATTTACATGTGAGCTGATGATTTTTTTTCTTTGAATCTCTATTTGTTGAAATCTAAACATAAATTCTATTTTGAGATTTCTGAAGTAGTTTACTAGTTACCCTAGGAATTTGGGATTAGGGTAACTCATTGAGGGAAGAGTTGCTATTTTCTGTGGATTTTTATACAATTCTTATTCATATAAGCCTTAACTAAACTACACATATTTGAATTCTTATAAATTCTTATAACCTTGGTCTAAAGTCAGTGTCAGATATTGATATTTCTGGATGATTTAAGTAACATGAATGAGATAAGAAAAAAATTTCCATCTCTTCCTCACTCCATTCTCCCCAGTCTCCCACACTCTAACAGGGTCTTATTTTCTGTTTGTCATGAGAGAGCATGTGGAACAAGATTATATGTTTTTATGACACGTTTATATAACATCTGAAAATGTTGAATCTAGAAGAAGATTGAGGATTAATCTGATTCATCTTCTCATTCCAAATTAAACAACAGATGTTTGTACAAACCAAATGTAGTTAATATCAAATTCAGAGCTGAATTCATTTTTTTTAAAAAGTAATTTTGGGAAAAATCTGGTTCTTAACTACTTTTTATTGAATCACTTGGATGAAAAATTAAGAAATATGTACATAGTTTGTTTTACATATACTATTTTCTTTAATCTGGGTATTTGTAAGCATATAGAAAATAGTCTATTTTTTGTCTTTTTCATCCTGATATTTAACATTAGCAAGAGTCACAGATCCTTCAATTTTCTTTAATACCATGTGTCAGTGTTTTAAAACTCTGCTACTAAGAAATTCATTTTGATTCTTAACCTGGCTCTCCCCAGTTTTTACTTAAGCCCTCTTGCCTCTTCTCAGTGGAAATCCAGAACAACTGGCTATCATAGTCTGTATAACAACCCTTCATATTCTGAAAGGTTAATGCACCTCTTAGCTTTCTCTTTTATGAACTAAATCCTAGTTCCTGTAGCCTGTTCACATTGTTCTTGTTTTCCAATCCTTTAATCTTCCTTTTGACTTTCCTCTGAACCCACTCCAAGTTTCCTACATCCCCTTAATATTGTGGCCCACAATTTGATTCACATAAGATCCTATCTATGATTTTGGTAATTCGTTTATCTAATGAAGACATTTCTCAATCCAAAGCAATCTTTTATCTTTTTTACATCCTTCAGAGATGGAGCTGACACCAGTTTTCTAAAGACAGACCAGTATAATGTCTATTATTTTACAACAGCATGCGGAGCTGAAAATTTCAGGTGAAAGATGAGAAATGCTTCAGAATTGACTTTATCCGAAATATCTGAATACATTTTGAGAATTTTAAAATTCTTCTATATGTAGTGCTATCTTAAATGACAAAAGCAATGATTATTGTTTAGTAAACCATTAAAAATACTAGTTTATATCACAAGCACATGATAAAACTGATAACTACCTGGCAGCTCTTTAAAATTCTGGTCTGATCATGCTTAAGACATTCTCAGCACCCCCAGGGTAATAATTACACTGCTGATAGTTATATAATGATCTATAGCTATATATTTAATGATTTGTTTAAGAGATGTACCTCGGAAAAAATTGTGTTGACTCCTAATTTTTGTAAATCAGACTATATTTTAAAGTACATTAAGTGAGCTTTCCATGTATTGATAATTTCTAGTCTTCATTTTATGATACCTCAGAATACATTTAATAATTTCAAGTCCTAAAGTAGGATTCTTTCAGAAGGGAAAAAAAGAAAAAATATTTTTTACTTTGATTTTAAAGTATTTTATAAGTTCCTAAATGTTTTGGGAATATATAAACATATTGCATATCAGAAGATATCATGAAATAAAATAAGAAACAATAAGGTGACGTGATAAAAATATGGAGATTTATATCTGGACGTATATGCATCCATCCATTTATCTAACTGTCTATCTATCCTCTATCTAATTCTCTCATGTTTCATTCAGTAAAAAAAAAATTGAGATTATCTTCTCCATTTTGCTCAAGCATAAATATGAATGAACTGGAGACATTGTTTGAGTGACATAATTAACCTCTGGCACCGATATGGTTTTAATTATATTAACGTTCATTATATAGCCTGACATCACATTTGTCCCTTTTTTAAAGTTATTGATGTAATATTACTATAATCAGTTTTCTATTTCTTTGCATAAATATTACGGTTCTTCATGGTTTCATTATCTTCAGAAGGTAGCAAGCATAATTAGATTTTCATTTATTTTCCCAGCAAATGAGATGGGTTAGAATTGTCTCTCTAACCCAGGAATTCCATTTGCTTATTAAACCAATGCATGATAATCCCCAGAAATATATATTTTTCATTTCTGACTATGAGAGACCTATGTGGTCCAATTTCTAACACAAGTCAATGATTATATCAATTCAGTGAGCAATAGATGAGAAGTGTAGGAAGAAATATTCTGTGCTAGAAGAGCTGTCTTGATTATGAATATTGGATGTAATTTTATTTTGGGAAAAAATAAGCAAGTTATTTCTGCTATATAATAGAATTTGTTTTGCTGAACTTTAGATACTTTAAACTGCTCCTTGAAATTTTCCTCAAGATGATTTGTCAAAATAATTGATAAAAGGGCTATCACTTTCTCACATATGCATTCAATGTTAAAATAAGATATCTAAAACTTAGATATTATTTCATCTAACATTTTCATTCCTGAACTAGCTAAAAGATCTAGATTTATATTTTACTTTTCAATATTTACTTATTTTTGATTATAGTCAAATCATTTATCACTGACACTCTTTTCCCATCTGTAAAAAAGAGCAAAAATGAAAATAGTACCTATCAAACAGAGCTGATATGAGTGTAAAATAAAGTGATTGATTAAGAGAGCTTTGTGAACTTTAAATGACTACAAACTAGAAAATTCAGTCATTGTTCTTATCAATGAAAAGCATACATTAGGCATAAGTTATTGTGTTCCTCTAAGTGGCACAGTGAATAAGGTGGCCTGCCTTTTTTTCCTCAATTCAATTCTAGCCTGACACTTAATACCTTGTGATCCTGGGCACATCACTAAACTCTGTTTTCCTCAGTTTCTTCATCTGCAAAATTAGCTGGAAAAGAAAATGGCAAAGTACTCCAGTATCTTTGCCAAGAAAATCCAACAAAGAATTGGATGTGACTGAAAATATCTGAATAACAAAATATTACATGCATGGAACTATCTTAGATACTGGAAATTTTACCAAGACAGAAGGTCCTTCAAAGGGCTTATCATGTTGTTTCTGAGAGAGACAGCATTTATTTATGTAGGTACAGATAAAATATTTATGAGGTAAAGTTTTTTGACTAGGGGAGAAGGCAAGAGGTACTGGAAGGATCAGGAAATGTTCCATTGAAAAAAGCAATACTTGAACTAAACTTGAATGAGATTAGAGATTCTCAGAGTAATAGGTGTTTAGTAAATGTTTGTTGACTGACTGATAAGAGGTGAAGGTGAGGACTGATTGAATTCCTGGATTGGGAGAGATGTAACACAAAGGCACAGAGATATGAAATTAATGCTATGGATGAGAACATTAAAAGACCATTTCTGGCTGAAGTATAGGTTAAGTAAACAAAAATCAGAGTGTGTATTAAGAATAGAAGAGGAGGTTCAGATCAGATTGTGCTTTAAATATGAAACAAAAGAGTTTATATTTCCTTCTACAGCACCTATTGATTATAGAATTACATAGTCACATCTAGTCTTTGATCTTTGTTATCATTTTATTACAGTTATCACTTTGATAACTGCATATAAATTGGATTAAATTATAAGGAGGAAGAGGCAGGATAGCCAATTAGGAGGCTATTGCACTCATTAATACTTTGTTTTTTTTTAATTTTATTTTATTTGCATAACATATGTGTGGGCAATTCTTCAACAATAACCCTTACATAGCTTTCCGTTACAAATTT
>JAJPUD010003934.1:82832-115295 GCA_023553655.1 Myrmecobius fasciatus
TATGCCCTAACACATGATCAATTTTTGTATAAGTTCCATGAACCCCTGAGAAAAAAGTATACTGCCTTCTATTACCATTCAATTTCTTCCAGAGATCTATCATACCTAACTTTTCTAGCCTTTTGTTAACCTCCCTAACTTCTTTCTTATTTATTTTGGAATTTGATTTATCTAATTCTGAGAGAGCAAGGTTGAGATCTCCCACTAGTATAGTATTACTGTCTATTTCTCCTTGCATCTCTCTTAACTTCTCCTCTAGGAATTTGGATGCTATACCACTTGGTGCATATATGTTAAGTATTGATACTGCTTCATTGTCTATGGAACCCTTTAGTAAAATGTAGTTTCCTTCCTTATCTCTTTTAATTAGATCTATTTTTGTTTTTACTTGATCCGAGATAAGGATTGCTACCCCTGCCTTTCTTTGTTCACCTGAAGCATAGAAGATTCTGCTCCAGCCCTTTACCTTCACTCTGTATGTATCTCTATGTTTTAGATGTGTTTCTTGTAAACAACATATTGTAGGATTCTGGCTTTTAATCCAGTCTGCTACCCGCTTCCGTTTTATGGGAGAGTTCATCCCATTCACATTCACAGTTAAAATAACTATATCTGTATTCCCTGCCATCTTATTTACCCAGAGTTATGATTTTCTCTTTCCTTTCCCCTCTCTTTCTTCCCCCCTCCCCAGTACTTTGCTCTTGATGACCACCTCCCACCAATAATCCTTCTCTTTTTAGACTCCCTCCCTCCCCTTTATACCTTTCCCCTAATCCTTCTATTAGTTTATCCCTTTCCTTTTCTCCCTTCCCTCCTACCTTCCCACAAGGAGGGTCAGTGCTTTCTTTGAAGTCAAATGTGTCTGATATACTCTCCTAGAGTCCAACCTAATGAGAGTAAGGTTTACACAATACTCATCGCCCTCCCTTCTTTCCCTCAATTATATTAGATCTTCTGTCTCTTTATGAGATTTTGCCTTATTTTACCTCCTTAATTTTTACTTTATTTTACCTCCTTTCCCCCCTCCCCCCTTTTTCTTTTTCAGTATGGTATCCCTTCCACCTCTAATTTCTTTTCCATTATTATCAAAGAAAAATCAAATTATACTGCCATTCTTTAAAGGATACCTATAGTAGAAATATAGTTCTCAAGAGTCTTCCTTTTTACCTTTTTATGCTTCTCTTGAGTTCTCTACTTGGAGGTCAAATTTTTTGTTCAGATCAGGTCTTTTCATTAGAAATAGGTGAAATTCTCCTGTATCATTGAATGACCATCTTCTTCCCTGGAAGATGATGCTCATTCTAGCTGGATAACTTATTCTTGGCTGTAATCCAAGTTCTTTTGCCTTTCGGAATATCTGGTTCCAGGCCCTTCAATCCTTTAAAGTGGAAGCTGACAGATCCTGTGTAATTCTAATGACAGTTCCTCGGTATTTGAACTGTTTCTTTCTAGCTGCTTGCAATATCTTTTCCTTGGTGCGATAGTCCTGAAATTTGGCCATGATATTCCTTGGGGTTTTAATTTTGGGGTCTCTTTCTGGAGGTGATCGGTGAATTCTTTCAATGCCAATTTTGCCTTCTGATTCTAAAACATCAGGGCAATTCTCTTTCATGATTTCCTGGAAGATAGCATCCAGGTTCTTTTTTTCATCGTGGCTTTCAGGGAGTCCGATAATCCTTAAATTGTCTCTCCTGGATCTGTTTTCCAAGTCAGTTGTTTTTCCTAGGAGATATTTCATTTTTTTTTCTATTTTTTCATTTTTTTTGTTTTTGTTTAACTGATTCTTGAAGTCTTATTGAGTCATTTACTTGTATTTGTTCAATTTTAATTTTTAAAGTATTATTTCCTTCAGTTATCTTTTTTACTCCTTTTGTAGCTGGCCAATTGAGTTACTTGATTCAATGCATTCTTTTTCCATTTTGCCAGATTTATTTTTCAGTGAATTGTTGTCTTTTTCCAATTCACCAATTTTGTTTTTCAGTGAATTGTTGTCTTTTTCCAATTCACCAATTTTGTTTTTCAGTTCACCATTTTTATTTTCCAGTGAATTGGTGATTTTTTCCAATTCACCAATTTTGTTTTTCAATGAACTGTTTTCTTTTTCCAATTCACCAGTCCTATTTTCCAGTTTTTGATATTTCTATTGCCCTGATCTCAATTTATTTCCCCATTCTTCTTCTAGCTCTCTTTTGAGATTCTTAATGCAATCATCCAGGTAAGCCTTCTGAAAGGGAGACCAACTTAAGTCTGCCTTCCTGGCTTCATCTGGGATTGTTTTCATAATGTCAGGATCTGGGGACTGTTCTATTTTTTCTCCATAAAAGCTTTCTATGGTGAGAGCTCTCTTCTGCTTCTTGCTCATGGTTTAAAGTTGGGATATTGGTCAAAAGCCGAGAAAACTGCAACAATTTATATTTGCCCTGGGGCAGTTTGCCGAGTTGACTTCCGGTCTGAGGCTGGTCGGGCTAGATTCGCACTAGGACCACGTTTTCAGCTGCTCTCGATCCAGCCTTTACCAAAGGCAGATCTGCCAAAGCACCTGCCCACAAGCAGAGCAAAGTGGCCCAGGCGTCTCCCAGGGGCTTCCTGGGTGCCTTAAATCCGCCCCTCTATCGCAGCCCTGACTTCCGCCCCTACTGGAGTCTGATTGGGACCAGCAGCCGATTTCCCCTGAGGCTAACCTTCTCAGGAGTTCTTTCAAGGTATATTTTTGATAGAAGTTTGTTGTAGTCCAAATGTTTGGCGGAGCCTTCACTCAAAAACCAGTTCGAAGGCTCACTTTGTCTGTGTCTGAGGGAAGGTCCCAAAGGAGTTCACTGAGAAAGCTGTCTGCAGTTCGCCATCTTGGCTCCACCCCCCTCATTAATACTTTGTAAGTAAAAATAATGAAGAGGAAAAACATCTACAGGACTTTGGGTGTTATGTCAAGATCTATGAGAATTGCCATAAAGATGCCTCTTAATTGCAAAGAATTATAACATAGGGATTTGATCACAAGGAAAAAAAATAAGGGCATACTCACAATTATCACTACAGAGTATTTACTTGAGGACAATTCCAAGATTGACTTCATATTATTCTTTTTATTTAGGTTCTTCTTATTTTTTGTATTTTTTTGTATTTTTAATAACTTTTAATTTTCCAAATACATGCAAAGATAGTTTTCAACATTCACCCTTGCAAAACCATATGTTCTAAGTTGTTTTTCCTTCCCTTTTCTCACCACCTCCCCTAGATACAAGTAATCTAATATCTATTAAATATATGCAATTCTTCTACACACATTTCCACATTTATCATACTGCACAAGAAAAATCAGATCAAAAAGGAAAAAAAAATGAGAAAGAAAAAAAATAAAAGTAAATAATAACAAAAAGGTGAAAATCCTATTGTGTGATCTACATTCAGTTCCCATGGTTCTCTTTCTGGATGAAGATGATTCTCCATTCCACATCTATTGGAACTGGTTTGAAGCATTTCATTGTTGAAGAGAGCCATGTCCATCAGAATTGATCATCATATAGTATTGTTGTTGCCATGTATAATGATCTCCTGGTTCTGCTCATTTCACTCAGCCTCAGTCCATGTAAGTCTCTCCAGGCCTCTCGGAAATTGTCCTGCTGTTCGTTTCTTACAGAACAATAATATTCCATAATATTCCTATACCATAATTTATTCAGCCATTCTCCAATTGATGGACATCCATCCAGTTTCCAGTTTCTAGCCACTACAAAAAGGGCTGCCACAAACATTCTTGCACATGTGGGGCCCTTTCCTTCCTTTAAGATCTCTTTGGGATACAGAGACACTTTCATTCTATTATTTAAGCTGCATCTCTAGGGTACTTAATATTCCTATTTCCTAAAAACAAATCCAAGGCAGGTCTAAGTTTATAGTTAGGGATTAAATGGGAATAAAAGCCTTGGGTGTAGAGAACAGAGCAATAAAACCTCATCTGTTCCTGACACATAGAAGGTATTCAATAAATATTGGTTAATTTGTTAAAAGACAAATGATAGTAGCATTTTCCAAACCAGTCCAATCCCAAAGCCTATATATATTGAGCCCCAGCTATGTACGATGCTATGCTAGGTTTTAGGACTATAAAGACAAGACAATACAAACAAATGGCAACAGCCTCTATTTGAGAATAATATATAACATATATAACCTATTTGGGCCATGGTCATAAGTAGCACACAGTGCATAAATATGTAAGTAAATGAATGGTTTCTTGAGAAGGGAGAAAAAAGTAACAATTGGAAAATTACTAGTGGTTTCCTATAGGAGAAGTGACACATCATCAGAAGCTTTTAGAGTTAGAGCTGAAAGGAACTGAAGAGATATTCATCTTTTTACAGTTAAAGAAACTGAGATCCAAAGAGGTTAATTCTTCAACAAAAGGTCATATAGAGCTCAGTCTGAAGAAAAAAAAATAGGATTATGAGAGGAAGTTAAAAGGGAAAAGTAATTTTGGCACAGGGAATATGGAGATCCCAAAATGGAATGCTTAATTTGGAAAATAACAAGGAAGCTAGTTTACTGGTAGACAAAATGTATAAAGCCCCTGGAGGAATATGAAATATATCTAGCTAGGAAGGCTGTAGTCATGTTATAAAGGATTTTAAGTAATAAAAGCAAGAACCATGTTGTGAAGGATTTTAAATGATCGGCTGAAATGTTTGCAGACAATAGGGAGCCACTGAATACTATTGATTATGGGAGGAATAGAGCCAGTGTGCTTTGGGAAAATTGTTTTGGAAGCTGTGTGGATGATGGATCGGGAAAGGAAGCTACACTGGATGCCAGATGAACAGTTAGGAAGCGATTGCCGTTGTCCAGAGAAAGAATGATAGCCTCAACCAGGATGGCAGCCATGTGAATGGAGATACAAGGTAAAATACGGCTGGTGTAGACCTAATCAGCAAGACTTAACAATTTATTTGCTATGGGATGTGAGGGAGAAGGAAGATTTATGAATGACTTTGCTGTTGCCAACCTTCAGAGATAATGGGTCCTTTATCAAAAAATCGGAAGTTTGAAGGAGAAACAGGATGGGGCTATAATGTTTTCAGTTAGTATACTGGAAAGAATGCTAGATTTGGAATCAGGAATCTAGATTCAAGTAACTGATTCTGACACCTGACACTTGATATCTGTATGAACACATTTGCTTATCTTTTTTTTTTTTTTTTTTTTTGCATCAGCTCCCCGATCTACAAAATAAAGAGTTGGACTAAATGAAAGTCTCTAAATATATTGTTTTGTATTCAGCTTATGAACTCATTGAGATATCTGGACTCAGGAAAAGAGATTTGAATGAATTAATGAAAAGACATTTGGGTGGTATATATTATGCCAAAATTAAATACTAGGAATACCCCCAACTAAAATAAGCAAAAAACTACCCAGAGCTTTTGTTTAAGGCACTGTGCCACAGTGGAAAGAGCATTTACTCCAGAGTCTATGTGTTTTAGTCCCATCTCTTGTACTTGTATTGATCAGGTCATTTGAATGCCCTGGGACTCAGTTTCCTCATTTGGTAATGAGAAGGTTGGACTGCAATTCCTTCTATCTCTTCTTCTGTAATGCTGCAGACAAACTCTGAACATTAACTTTGGTTAAAAAAAAAAAGAACAGCTTTGTCTTGGGTTTTGTGATCCTTTGTAACATAAATTCTCTATAGCAGGAAACATATCCATGTGATGTGCAACACACTTTGAGCTCCAAATTAATGATATATAATAAAAATAACCATGATGGAATGGATGTTAAATCATTCATCATATGCACTGCTACAATCAACAGAGGCAGGGGTCCTCTTACATCCATTTACACCAGCACAAAAATTAATGAAGCCTGAAATTCTTTACTTCTTCACTGTCATAGCATAGACAGCTTTGTAAAGCTCCTTCCAATAATAATATTCAAGTCTTTCAGTGTAACAGTCTGGCAATCAGTTCTAATTTCTTTGCAGATATTGGTTCTTTAAACATTTTCTCACAACTAACTGCATTGACTCAAGTTAAAAATACTAATAACATTGAAACAGGCTGAAGTTTTCACCTTGCCTTGACTTTGAGGAAGTTCACCTATCTCCATTACGTGTCACCAGATGGATATTGCTCCTTCTTAATTCATATGTCACGAATGGGAATTTAGCTCAAGAGAATTGTCCATTTTATGATATCGTGGATTTTTAATAGTGATTTTTTTCATTTACTTAAAACATTTCCAGGATTGAGAGCCCTGTTTAGCAACTTTTCCATCCATGTTCAGAGTCAATACTTCCCCAATCAAAGTGGAGACCTTTTCAGTTTTACCGAACACTTGCAATTAAAACTCTGCTCTAACAATCAATTAAAAAAGAAAAAAAAAGTCTTGCTGAACAGTTTGGCATTATAACGGGTCCTAGCAGAGAAGGGAATTCGGCAGTCTGTGAATGGAGCAGGTGTTTAATGTCTGACATTGGGTAAGAAAGGTACACTCTTCAGAAGACTAGATTAGATAGTTGACACTCATCTTAGAAACAGGTGTTATATCTGAAGGGATAAATAGGAAAGGAAAAAAAATAAATACCAAAAACATCTTTATGATTTATGGGTTCCTATCAGGAACTCTAAAACTTTAAATACATCTTTAAGCATTTCTATCTTATTTCTCTCATTCTACCCTGCCACAAATATGAATGCACATTGATCATTTTTCCTATCTTCATAAAAAAAGAATAAAAAAAAGATAAAACGCTCACAAAATTTGTAGCTTTAGTGCCATCCAATGTACATAAAGGTTACTTCCCCATGCCTCCCTCTCAGGCTCTCCCCTTATGCTCCAGAGATGCTTTATGGTACAGATTTTTGCCCTTCCTTCCTTGTCCAGGATTCTATTATTTCTATTATATTTGTTTTATTTTTATTTTTGTTTGTTTATTAAAGCTTTTTATTTGTATAGCATATGTATGTGTAGTTCCCCACCATTGATCTTTACAAAACTTTCCGTTACGAATTTTACCCCTAGTTCCCTCCCCTCCCCTAGATGGCAGGAAGTCCACTACATGTTAATAATGTTGAAATACTTGACAAGTTGTGCAAGAAAAATCCTATCTACAAGAAAAAAAAATAAAATCAGAGAAAGGAAACACAATGCAAGCAAACCTCAATAGAAAGCATGAAAATGTTATGCTGTGGTACATATTTCATATCCCTCTCTCTGGGTGTATATGGTTTTCTTCAGTGAACAATTGGAACTTGTTTGAGACAATTCTTTATTGCAGAGAGCCATGTCCATCAGAATTGATCATCATATAGTATTGTTGTTGCTGCGTTTAATGATCTCCTGGTTCTGCTCATTTCACCCAGCATCAGTTCATGCAAGTCTCTCCAGGCCTCTCTGAAATCATCCTGCTGCCCAAGTCACTATTGATCAGAGAAATACAAATTAAGACAACTCTGAGATATCTAGGCATAAAGAATGATATTATAAACAAATTAGAACAATGTAGGATGGTTTACCTCTCAGACCTGTGGAGGGGGAAGGCATTTGTGACCAAAGAAGAACTAGAGGTCATCATTAATCACAAAATAGATAAGTTCGACTATATCAAGTTAAAAAGTTTTTGTACAAACAAAATGAATGCCGACAAGATTAGAAGGGTAGCAGTAAACTGGGAAAATATTTTTACATCCAAAGGTTCTGATGAAAGCCTCATTTCTAAAATATATAGAGAATTGACTCAAATATATAAGAATTCAAACCATTCTCCAATTGATAGTCAAAAGATATGAACAGACAATTTTCAGACGAAAAGGTGCTCCAAGTCACTATTGATCAGAGAAGTGCAAATTAAGACAACTCTGAGATATCTAGGCATAAAGAATGATATTATGAAATCATCGTGCTGGTCATTTCTTACAGAGCAATAATATTCCATAACATTCATATACCATAATTTATTCAGCCACTCTCCAATTGATGGACATCCATTCAGTTTCCAGTTTCTATCTATTATATTTTTGATTCTAGAGAAGGCTGCATTGTATTGGCAGCTTCCCCCCAGATGAGGGCAATGGCTGATTTAGTGACTAGATGGGAAGCCAGTAGTACCATGTGGGATCTCAAAGCACCCCTGGGGGTATTATTAACCCTTATTCCAAGGACCACCCACCAAGGGCTTGTGCCCAAGAATCACAAGACCATGATGGTCACTATCACATTGTTGTTAACATGCACAATGCTGACTTTGGATATTTGACCACAAGATTCTCTACCTGAAAGAACTAGGCAGCAGGTTCTTGAGGATACTTCTCTTCTGCTTGGCAGTCACTGTCCCCAGTGGCGTATAGCCAGCAGGATTTTGCTTGACCAGTGTTTGTCATTCCACTGGGCTTATGCGTCCTCCAGCAGGGACCCTGATAAAATATGACTGGGCTATGAGCAGACTGACACACTCTAAAACTCCAAGATCATTTTTCTTGTCTTCTCAGACAACCCACTGATCAATGGATTTCATCCTGAATGTTTACCTGGATGTTCATCCTGATAAATCAGTAAAATATTTTATGAAGAACAACTATTTTTCATTTATGCAAAGCCTTGAGTTCACAAGACTTTAAGTGAAGGTAAACCAGCAAAATGGACAGGATCATAGGAAAAATAATTTAGAGCTATAAAGGATTTTAAAGGCCATTTTGTCCTTTTTCCCAGTCCCTCAGTTTTTACAGATGAGAAGTTAAGTGACTTACTTTGAGCTATACAGCTAGTCCTTATCCAGCTAGGATTTGAGTCTAAATCTTCCTCACTCTAAGTCGAGAGTCTAATCTTTTACCTGTGGATACTGCTTCCATTTGCATTTAAAATCCTGTAGAAAATGTGGAGGGGGTATGTGTAGAGAACAAAGGTCCTTAGTGGTAGCAATAGGCTAGGAAATGGAGATAAATCAGAGGGCGAGTTGTCAGCCATAGAGATATACAGTAAAATGGGATAGGAATTTGGAAGAAAGGGTCAAGATGAATGGTGATTCTTCATTGTAGAGGTTTTTTTTGCCTTTTTTCCTCCCTTTCATTCACATGGGAGACCCAAAGCATCCTGGCAAGTTGAAACCATAAGGTCTCAGAACTTAGGCAGTCTTGATAATTTATTGAAAGGTGTAATATCCCTTCAAATTTGGAAGGAAATCTATATAGATTAGAAATTAGGAATTGCTAAGTTATAGGGCACTAGCTCTAGAGGCTACAGGGGAAAAAAGTGTTGCTCTTAGTAAGTAGATAGAAGGCAGGTCAAAAATTGAAAGAATACCTGTGATCTTTACTTGGCTCCTTAGTTTTTCTGTATCTTAAAATGCTGAGCCTGAGAGGCAAGACCCTAAGCTATATATTGCTAAGATTATGAGAAAGAGTAGATTCTTGTACTTATGGAGAATAAAGAACTGCAGGTATCTTCCTAGTATGAGAGAACATCTCATGGTAATGGAGTCAAAACCTAGTTTCCTTGGACTTTAAGCTAAAAGAGAAATGGGCAGAGTCCATATTTTTTCTCTCAGGTGGAAGGTTGTGGATTCTAAGTAAAGCCAGAAGCAGACGGCAGAAAATAGCTTCCTTTGCCTAGTGAAGTAATGCCCATTGCTGCCCATGAGCCAACAAGGTGGGCAACAGCTGCATCACTGCACCTGCAGGGTCAGAAGCATAGAAAGACCATTCATGTGGACATCGTGGTTGGACATCTTCCTGACCATCCCCCTTCCATTCCCGAACACCAGTAGTATCTTCCTTCTGTTTCTCTTCATATATTCTTATCTGTGTTTTCTTTTCCCATTGAAGGGGCATAAGGGTGTGTGTGTGTGTGTGTGTGTGTGTGTGTGTGTGTGTGTGTGTGTGTCTGGGTTTGTGTATGGAGCAAGAAAAAAGAGAGAAAAAAAGAGCGGAAAGACAGAGACAGAGACAGGCAGAGAGACAGACAGAGACAGAGACAGAAAGAAAGAATTAGAGATACTATATCTCTTTATATCTATTTATAGGTACAAACGTTTATTTGTATTTTTATGGAAGAGCATGGTCCAATTTTGTGCAGAAACTGTTTTAGTGCCACTTCTAAAAAATAATATTTTACAAAATGTCTTCATTTTAAACTAATGATATGTTCTGAATGCTTAGTAAAAGTTAAAATGAGTAGGGCCTCATAAGTCTTGTTTTTGAGAATAGATATCTACTCATTATCTTAAAAATGATTTAACTTGTCTGGGAAACCATATGCAAGTAGACATGTCCCAAGATGATCTAGAGATATGCCATGGGTAGTATTGTAAGATAACATCTGGTGACTTGTGACTTCTGCTATAGTGCAAATAGTTGAAGAAATAGCAGACACAAAAATTCATTAGAAGAAAAGTTTTTATTTTATTGGTAATTTTTATTCATTTTTATTCTCAGTGAGGTTGGATCAAGAAGTGAGCCTAATGCATAATGGAAAAAACTTTAGAGAAATTGCTCAGTTGAGAATTACTCAACAGTGGAATGACAACAGCTGTGGTCCTTTCTAACTTAGAGTGATTTTTCTCTGTGAAAATGATATTAAGATGACAGTACTATACTTTTAGAAGTGGGAGGGACTTTAGAGGCCAAATAGTCAACCCAGCTTATTTTATAGATAAGGAAAATGAGACCTAGAGGTTGTGATTGACCTGAGATCACCCAAAATTATTCTTTCTTAGAAGGATAAAATCTTAGATTTAAAAGGAATTTAGATGATTCTCATTACTGTTTTGGGGAAATAATTTTATCAAGCTTAGTATGCTATATGGATGTGCCATTATTTTTATCATTCTTTTCATCTTTTTTCCTATGTTGGTTCACATAAAATATACTATTATTTTTACATTGAATGTTCTCTGAACCATTGTAGTCTTATAAGCTATAGACCTGTCCTCTGTAGGATCACTGACAGTTTGTCTAGGATCTGTTATGGCATGTTTTGACCTCCTAGGTTTCTCTGTTTTTTAGAGCTTTTTTTTGTTCAATGTGACTTGTAGGTTGAATTTTTGAAATGGACAAATCTATTAAAAATATTGTTCTTGAGTTGTTGTAGGAGAATTATAATCATGCAAGAAAAAAATGTTATACAAAGACTATAATAAAGTTTTGGGGTTTTTTTCTTGTTTTCTTCCTCTGCCTCTTCCTTCTTCTTTCTCTCCTCCTTCTTTTCTTTCTCCTTTTTTCTCTCTTTATTGTCTTCACCTTCACATCCTCCTCCTCCTCCTCCTCCTTCTGTTCCTTCTCCTTCTCTTCCTCCTCCTTCTTTTCCTTCTCCTTCTTCTCCTTCTTTCCCTTCTCCTTTTTCTCTCTTTCTTCTTTGTCTTCATCTTCTCCTTTATCTTCTTTTCTTCTTCTTCTCCTCCTCCTTCTCCTTCTTCTTCCTTCTTTCTCTTCAATTCTTTTCTCTTTTTCCCCTTCTGTCTCCTTATAGATCATGCTCCTGATCCAGAAGGTTCTGAGAGGCAAAAATATTTCAGTTTCTTCGGGCCAGTACTCAGTTCCTGCTCAATCAGAAAGCCCCGAGTTATCTCCAACTGGCTACCTTGAGGAGGGCTAGCATCACCACAGAGTCACCCAGGTCAGCTTGGAGTAAAGGCACTCTTCACCCACTTTGTTGTCTGCTTTGGCTGGGGTTTCCACACCAGGAGAGCACAGCAGTGCACAGTGAGGGGGAGTGCTCATCCATCTAAAGCTGCCATAATGGCAGTCATTGGCCATAGTCAGAATCCTCCCTCTCCCTTACGTTCTCCTTTTATCTCCTGTGAAGGAGAAATCTTGCCCTGGTGGTATAGCAGAGCTATCACTACTGCTTCTTGTATGCAATGGGCTTCACGGCTTCCCCTCCAATGCCATGCCTGCAGCTACAGTCCTTTCTCTAGTTCCTGACAGGTGCTAGAGCATCTAGCATCTACTTAAATATCTCTTTCTAGTGACTTTAATAGTTCATTAAAGGAATAATGGCACAAAATAGTAGAAAAATTATTAATACTAAGACTTGGAGCACAACCTGAATAATGGGTTCTGTGTGTGAGAGAGATCACAGAATGAGCCTAGTATGTTCACCCCTAGGAGGCTGATCATGGGATAATTATTTTCCTACAGCTTGACTATTTTGTGATCCATAAAGGGTTGACATAAGCAGTGATGGAATGGAAGACACACGCCTAAGAAGTCATAGATCATGGAATCCCAGATTCAGACAAAGAAGGAACCTTGGAGGTCACCCAATTCAAACTCCCCTTCCCCATTTTACAGAGATGTCAAGAGAATTCCTTTGATTGTTGTCAAGAGACTTCCCTTGATCATAGAGGTGATGTGGGAGATTTTTGGAATTGTTGCTGTTCAGTTGTTTTCAGTCATATTTTACTCTTAATGTTTGTGTTTTCTTGGCAAAAATGCTGGTGTGGTTGACCATTTTCTTCCCCAGCTTATTTTCCACAGGAGGAAACAGAGACAAATAGGGTTAAGTGAGTTGTACAGGGTCACATAGCTATTAAGTATCCGAAATCAGATTTGAACTCAAGAAGATGCTAGTCCTACCTCCCAGCCAGGCACTCTCTGCACTGTGATGCCCTAGCTGGGATTCAAACTCAAGTCTTATAATTCTAAATTAACTGCTAGAAGGCAGTAACATGGTGAATGTCAAAAGTAAAAGAAATGTCATATGGTATTCAAAATCAGAGCCCCCATCTTCAAAGGAGAAATGAATATGTGTAACATAGAGACAAAATTCACTTAAAGAGCTAGAAGAGATGTCTACTTTCATGGTATTACTAAAGTCTCCTGTTTTTGTTTTTTTCTGGTAAAATGTTTCTGGTAAAAAAATGCTTTGGAAGCACTCAGAAAATAACTGCTATAATAATTATTTTTTTTAAATTGTGTAGCTCATTTGGAGCTATGCTCAAAAAGTTATCAAACTATGCATACCCTTTGACCCAGCAGTGTTTCTATTGGGCTTCTATCCCAAAGAAATCATAAGAGAAGGAAAGGGCCCCACATGTGCAAGAATGTTTGTGGCAGCTCTTTTTGTAGTGGCTAGAAACTGGAAACTGAAGGGATGCCCATCAATTGGAGAGTGGCTGAATAAATTGTGGTATATGAATGTTATGGAATGTTATTGTTCTGTAAGAAACAACCAGCAGGGTGATTTCAGAGAGGCTGGAGAGACTTGCATGGACTGATGCTGAGTGAAATAAGCAGAACCAGGAGATCATTATATATGGCAACAACAATACTATATGAGGATCAGTTCTAATGGACATCACTCTCTTCAACAATGAAATGCTTCAAACCAGTTCCAATTGTTCGGTGAAGAGAGCCATATACATCCAGAGAGAGGGATGTGAAATGTGGAACACAACATGACATTTTCATGTTCTCTATTGAGGTTTGCTTGCATTGTATTTCCTTTATCGGATTATTCTTTCTTGTAGATATGATTTCTCCTGCACAAAAAATGATGCAATAACTATACATATATTCTATTTCTTAAGTATTCTAACATAACTATCATGTAGTGGATATCCTGCCATCTAGGGGAGGGGTGGGGAGTAGGGAGGAAAAATTTGTAACAGAAAGCTTTGTAAGGGTTAATATTTAGGAATTACCCATACATATGTTTTGCAAATAAAAAGTATTAATAAAATAAAATAAAAAAATAAAAAAAAATTAAAAAAATAATAAAATAAAATTGTGTAGCTCAACGATATTTATTTTATCTTAAGACCACTTCCTTTCACTACTTTCTAACCTTTTTCTTTGAATTGAACAAATGAGTGATTCCAAAAACATCACATTTCAGATCTGTGACAAATCTTTTAATACTTATGATCAAGACAAATGTAAAAAAAGAAACCTAGGAAGAAAATCCTATTTTCTATCTGTATTCATGTAAAATATATAATGTATATTTATTTGTGCACTTTCCTGACAGATCTAAGGGAATTCTAAATGAAGTAACAGGTAAATGGAGTCAAGTGTGGAAAGGAAGGTTGTGGGAAGCATGCAGAGAGGGAAAGAATTTCTGAGGCAAAGTAGAGAATTGAAAAGATGTAAACAAGTTGTCCAGGCAGCTGCCATTTAGCAAACAGCTCCACCTCTTTGCTTTCCCGGGATGCTAAGCTGTCCAATACAGATAACTGGTGGGTGGGATGAGACCTGAGTGTTGACAACAACATCTGCTTGGAAAAACCAAATGATACCCAGGGCAGAGCTAAGTTTGATTTCAGAAAGAGCAAAGCTATTCATCTGGATGCAAGTTCTGACTGCTAATTTCAATGCCTATAAAAGAAAACCATGAAAGGAGGAAGTGAATTTTGGGAATACAAATAGAGTTAATACTTCAAACAGTGTATTTTATACCACACCCTAGCCATTTATTTTTAAAAAACTTCACTAAAATTAGCATGTCCAAACATCTTTGTTTGGCCTGGATAAATATCTTTTGTTTTGTATTAGAGAGATGAGATGTTTATTATGTTTAAAAAAAAAAACATTTCAGAGATACAAATTGGATATGGATACTAGGAGTTATGAGACTTTCTGACTCATAAAGTAAACATAGCCAGTTTCCATATATTTAAAAGTACCAGAATACAGTGTCTTAAGAAGTCTAGACTTGAAACAGGAAAATGTTTTCCCTTAATGTATATTCAATAAACAAAACTATCCATATAAAGTTACTCATGGGAATCACTTGTCCTGTCAAATAGTCAATCCAATCCAATCAGCATTTCTTAAGCACCTACTAAATACAAGGCACTGTGATCAACATAAAATCTTGAAGAAGTGCCTTGGGGAGAGAGAGGAAAAAAGACAAAGACAGAGAAGCATCTCTATTCATTGTCAGATTTGTTTTATTGAACTACAAGTGTGTTCATGAATGTTCAGGATCCATTCTAATATCATGGAGAAAAGACTTAGACATGACAGTCATAGGTAGGTCCCAGGTAAGGGTACCTCATAGAATGTGCTATCTCCCAAATTTGGGAAATCCTTTTAAGCTGGGAATGTTACAGAGTAATGGACCTTAACAGCTTGCCTATGCTATTTACAGCACTCTGTATAATCCTTTCAGAGCTCAGAGGTGTTGGATAAGCATTTCTTTTAATCTTGGGTTAAAAACTGGAAACTAGAAAATCCATGGGCAATATATTTTCTGAAGTAAACAAAGCCTGGTACAGTAATTACTCTTTTCTTATCACAACATTTTGGGTTGATTAGTAAAGCTTGGGCTATGTGAGGAGTTCCTGTGGGGTTTTCTATGGAGACAGAATGAGACTACTGAAGCTGGACAAGTCCCAGAGACATTCCCACCATCTCATTAGCTCCCATGGGATTTGAAATCCTCTCTAAACAAATGATCCCCTAATTGCTAGCCATAATCTCTCCTGTGCTCCATCAAAATTTACTTGTTGGACATGTGCATTTCAGCATTTGGCATGGTGTCTGTCATATAATAAGCCTTAATAAATGTATGACAGATGCCATAAGCATATAAAGGTGAGGATGAGGGATCTCTTGTGCATGTGACAAAATTTTGAGGAAGTCGCTCCATTAATTCTGAAGGTATGTGAAGAAATAGAAGACCCCAAAGGTAGCTCTACTCAAATAAATCCAATTTTTATTCCCATTCCCCATCATACAACCCCCCCCAAACAATTAAACAAAAAACTAAACTAAACTCCTAAGAGAACATTAGTTCCTTTCCAAAGGGGACTCAGTAGCTTCTCTGACCAACTCAACAAATAAGTCCTGAGTCATCTTATAGTAGAACTACAATGGGAGCTTTAAGTCCTTTTGCCACAGTAGGGAGTTTGATTATGGATTGATTCCCTATCATTTGGGCAGAGAGACTTGATTCCTTCACTTGTAAGTATCAGCTCCAGGGCCCTCCTTCCCTTTCCCAGTGTTGTCTTACCAAACTCAACCCTGTGAAATCCCACCATACCTCTTTGTTTCAGGAGAAGGTGATTTTCTCCATGTGCAATGAAAAGCATCTTTGATGGAAGTAATATTGGAAAGCAGGCTGAGTTCTGGGATTGACACTTAATGTTAGACCCTATTTTACTACAGAGTGAATATAAGATACCATTGTGCTTATTGTTCAAAAATATTATTAAAAAATATTTGGTTCAGTAGAAAATGATACCTTTTTAAAAACCTTCTTTCAACAATGTGTCTCCCACAATTAAAATTAAGTCAGAATTATTGAAAACACAATGACAAAGAAAACAGGATTTCACTAGAGTATAATCATTCCCAAGAGTTTGGATTAATTATATACACACAGGAAAAATTATGTAGATGAATAATGTTGCCTAGATTGTACAATGCAATTAGATGGGCAATATGAACTAGGGAAGCAGTGACATGATGGATAGAATGTATGATTTAGAAGACTCTAGAGTGACATTTTGAGTTATTTCTTTTAAGGAATCATCATGGTAGAGAGGAGAGATGGATTTGAAGTTGTTGTGAGTTTAAATCCTAACTCTATTCTTTACCATTTATTCTCCAACCTGGGAAATTAGCATAAGGTCCCTTGATTTCAGTTTTTTCAGGTTATGTACCTTTTTATAGACTTTAGGGAGTCCTTATTCCAACTGTCACTATGGAACATCAATTAGTATTCCCAGAGGATGTCTAGCTACATCTTCACATCTTCTTAGTGTGTGATTTGAAGGGCAGAGCCAGACCCCTCCAAGCCAGGTCACCATGGATTTCTGGAAGCTTTATGTGGGCTGGTAGCAGGAGAAGCCCCCTGTGAATGCTCTGAGAATTGGACCCTCACTGGCTTAGACCCTCTCTACCACCCTCTCATTGGGCAGTCCTTTCATCCTTCAGTCAGATGGCCCTATATTCAAAATGAATCTTGTTATATTATTCCCTAAATTTGCCCTTTTTTCTCCAAACTTTCCTCCATGGTTCTTCTACCCATCTTATTAATCAACATTAGTGTAATCCTCAATATTTCCCTTTTCCTCAGTCTTCATCCATGCTAAATCAATAAGGAAATCTTACTGATTCTTGCCTCTGCAACACATGCACTATTTTCTAAGTTTTAAATTGCTGAACAAATCTTCCTATTATTCTTTCTTCCATCTATTCCTCTTTCTCTACTTAAAAAGTCATCTTTTTTTTTTACTTTTGATTCAACAGCCCACTAATTGCAATCTTTGCTTCTAGTCTATTTCCTCTAACTGAAAATTATTTTACATTACTGCTAAAATATTCTTCCTAAAGCAGAGGGAAGAGAATAGGCATTTATTAAGCACCTACTATGTGCTAGTTATGTATCACTCCTGGTGATCTCCCCAATTCATGATTGAGGAAACTAGTTAGACAAAAGTTAAATGACTTGCTTAGAATGACAGAGTTACTAAGTATCTGAGTCTAGGATTTGAACTAGGATTTTCCTAACACTCTGTAACTACTGTATCACTTAACTGTGTCATAAAGAACAAGTCTGATTGTTTCACTTTCCTGTTCAAGAACCTTAAATAGTGCCCTATTACCTCTAGGACAAAAAACAAATATAACCCTAATCCATCCTTGCTGTTTTATTTTATCCTTTCTCACATCTATTCTGTGTCTAGCCGATGTAACCTACTTGCTGTTTCCCAAATATTTTGTTTTACCTTCTGCTTCCTTGCTTTTTTGGAAGCAATAATCTCTATTCCTGGAATACTCCCTTCTCACTTTTTTTCCATTTCTGAGAACGCTTATATCCATAATTAGTTCCCATACTACTTGCTACAGAAGACTTTCCTGATTTCCTAGCTAATGCTTCTCAAATAATCAGACATTTGCAAATGTCTTTACTTGTAATCTATCTTCTAGGGGTTATAAAGGGTATATTTCTGGTCCTGGAATCAGGAATATCTAAAGTCAAATCTGCCCCGGATGTTAATTGTGTGACATTAGATAAGCCACTTAACTTATATCCCTCTCAGTTTCCTCAATTGTAAAATGGGTAGTAGCACCTACCATGTAGGATTGTTATGAGAATCAAATGAGATAAAATTTGTAAAAAATACTTGGCATAGAACCTGACATATAATTGGTATTATATAAATACTTATTTCATAATTTTCTCTTGTCTTCTCTGAAATAGTACAGAAAACTCCCTGAAGTCTGAGATTGTATTTTTTGCTTTCAAAGGGCTTTGCCCCTAAAAAGTACTTAGGGAATTGAATTTGATCAGATTGTCTTTGAAATGTTAGCCAAGAAAACCATAATCAGAAAAGCCAAACTGAGTTCCAGGATTGAGTGGTCAGGTTTGGGTCACGAGAAATTAGGGATTAAAATTGGGATGGAAGATGGAGTGTGATGTTGTTCCTGAAAAACAACTGTTCTTAAGGATATAATGTGAATCCAACCCCGGGAAAACTTCCCTGAATATAGCAACTTACCAGATTGGAGGTTTTTCTTTTTTTTCCCCAATGGGGCCTTTTCCTTTCATGACTTGCATTTACTGTTTATCTATATCTGAATGAAAGCAGGATTGAGGGATTAGACTGGGAAGATATAGATCTGCTTCTATAAAAGATATTTTGGAGACCCATTTTTACAAGATGTTTATTACAGATCCTCAGCTGGGAGAGACTAAAGGAACACTGCCTGTTCCAGGGACAATTTAAGGAGGAAAGACATCTTGTTCCAGCCTCATTACTCTTTTGAATAGTCTTCAGGAGCCTTTTTAGGATTACATCAATGGATTGGAATTATGGGTGGGAGGGGTATTCTCTGTCAGCATGTTTTTTTTTTTTTCATTCTTCTCTAAATCCCTTGTTTTTTCATGTTTTTTTTTTCTAATCTGCATTTCATGTCCCTGCACCTGTTTCTGTTTTAGGCCCATGGCACCTGCCTCAGAGTGATGAGCTTTGGTATCCCCAAGAACAAAATTGTACAAGCTTTTCTTTGTTTGGATTAACCTTTCAAGGGAAACAGGAGAAAGGGCTGCTGAAGCAGCATATTCACAGCAAGAGTGCCTTTTAGAATTATATATGAATCACACAAAACACTGAGCTCTTCTTCATGGGGTGGAGGCCAGAGAACATAAATCTAACCTTGTTGTCCTCCTTTGTCCTTATCTGGTTACATGATTCATTGACACTGGGAATCCTTTAGGGATAACCCAGTCTACCATGATGAGTGATTTCCAAATTTTACTTTTTTCTCTTCCTAATATCTGGCTACTTGAGGATTTACTCTTTTTTTCATTTGTTATCTGGCTTGTTTTATTTTTGTTTCAGATATGTAGCCTTTCCACAAGGGCTGCTTAATTGAATCTAAATGATTAGAAAATAATTTAGGGGGCATTGAAAGATTGAATGATTTGGCCATGATCACATAGTCATTAGATGTTTAAAAAGATCAGAACTTGAACTCAGATCTTGATGTCAAGACTAGCCTCCTATAGTTATACCATACTGCTTCAAACCGCAAATCAGTCAAGCAGAATTCTCATTTATCTTTTATTGCTTCTAACTGGTTTGAACTGTGTTACACTGGTTTGAACTGGAACAAGCTAGTGTTTAAACTGGTTTGAACTTTGATTTTACTGAATTTTAACTGTTTTGAACTAGATTTAACAAGTTTGAACTGAACTGTACTAAACTAGTTTGGACTTTAGTTTTAAGGTTTTGTTTTGTTTTGTTTTGTTTTAACTGCTGGTTAGATTATGCTGGTTTGAATGAATTTAAACTGGTCTGGACTGGATTAACTAGATTTAGCAGGTTTGAACTGAACTGTACTAAACTAGTTTGGATATTAACTAGTTTTAAGGGGTTTTTTTTTGTTTGTTTTTTAAACTGCTTTTAATTGAATTGAACTAGATTATGCTGGTTTGAATTGATTTAACCTGGTCTGGACTGGATTAAACCAATAATGACTTATATAATATTACTATTTCATCATTTTATTATTTTACTATTCAATACTTTTACATTTATAGCTTTTATTACTTCATGATTCATCTATTCTATAATTTTATTATTTATTCTTTTTTCTAACTTGCTGTTTAACCTACTTTGAAGTTTTATGATGATAGATTAGCAATAGGTATGGATACTTTAGGAGCTGGACTCAGGTGGCTGAGACCAAAGGTGGTGAATGATAGGTTCATGACAATGTGATTGCCATTTGCATGAAAGTGCCATGCCTCATCATAAGTGTATATGTTTCCACCAAACCCTGATGAAGCCAAAGAAAAATTTTATGATGAACTGGAGACCCACATGGTCCAAATGTTGAAAGGGAATGAGTTTGTAATTGTAGGTGACTTTGATGTCAAAGGAGACATAGGCTATAGACATGGCAAGGAGTCCTTGGAAAGAATGGAATTGGAAACAGCAACAACAATGATCGGTTACTATTGAAGACTTTTGTGTCTCATCTAATATTATCTTCCATTTCCCTAAATGTACCAAAACTTCATAGATGTACCCTCACAATAAATATTGATCTTTAATAGATTGTGTTATTGTAAGGAGAAGAGATAGACAGCACATAAGATGGATGAAGGGAATGAGCAGGTGCAGAAGGCTGGACTAATCATAAGCTTATCTTCTCTAAGCTAAAAAATTCATATTCAACAAAATTTCTGACCCCAAGTTTTGATGTCTTTTAGAAAACTCTAAACTTTAGAAAACTCTTTAGAAAACTCTAATTCGGCCTATGAGAATGCTTCTCCATATATGAGCAGTTTGTTACTTACTTGCAGGGGAAGCTGAGCCAAAATACGGTAAAAATCGAGCCAAATCAAAGATTTGGGACACAAGACTGCATTTACTCATCTGGCCAGAGTTTCCACAAGTGTCAGGAAACTTTAGAAGCTACTAAATGAAAATGGGTACTCCACAGCAGGATAGTTCATCTACAGGCAGTGTTTAAGCCCACCATCAGTAAAGTGCAAGTAAAGCAAAGAGAGATGTGGGATTCTCAGCTCAGTGAAAAAGGCAGATGAAAGTTTTATGCTGATAGTAACAATCCAAAGCATTTTACAATGCCCTGAAGGCAAATATCTATGGTATATCTCAACTGTGCTGATGAAGCCTCACTGATAATAATACTGATCACTGATGGAGCCTCACTGATAATAACATGATCCTGGGAAGATGGACTGAACACTTCCATAGTTTTCTCAACAGCCCATCATCAAACAGTGTTTAAGCTATTGACCATTTACCTTAGGGTGAAGTCAATTTCTTTCTATTTGAACTTCCAATTAGAGAAAAGATTTTGAGTGTAGTTAAGGTTTTCTTGTATACAAAGTTTGTGGTGATGACATCCCAACAGTGAACTATGAAATAAGGGGTCAGCTTTTTCTACAAAAACTGATAAAATCCTCTAGATTACATAGCAATAAGAGTTTATCTCTTAGGACGTCATGGATGTGCCTCTTGTTTGTCTATATAAAGAGAAAGGAAATGGATTGTCCTGTGACAATCACATAGAGTTGTTCTCTGAGTCATTAATGCCAATTTTCTTGTGAGTGTCCTCCTTAATAGGCTGATCCTTCATTTGGATCCTTCATTCTACCCAACAGAAAGGGCTGAGGAATGATCAATATGGTGTTTGCTGCTCTATAACTCCAGGAAAAATGCCAGAAGTAAAACAGAGAGCTGTGTAAAAGGTTCATAGATCTAAAGGAGGCTTTGATGGTATCAATTTAAGGACCTGGGGAAGATCATTGTGAAATTTGGTTGCCTAGAGAAGTCCATCCCTATTGGATGCCAGTTTCATGGGTTTTGGATAGTGGATGATACTCTCATGCTTTCTCAGTCACCAAAAAGTGAAACATGGCTGCATCCTTGTCCCCATGCTTTTATACTGTGATGTTTTCAGTAGTGTTGTCAGATGTCTTCAATGAGTTCAAGAATGGAATCAAAGTCAACTACCTCACCAATGGTGAATGACTCGAGCCTTAGTAGAGGGACAGTTGGTTCATAGATGGTTGTGCTCTCTTTGAAGTCTTTGTGACTGATAGCAGAGAAAAGATCTATTATCTACTACTTGTGCTAATTTGACTTAACAATGAATACCCATAAAACAGAAATTCTCCACCAATCAGAACCAAATCATCCAAATGGAGAACCATTGTTTACAGCAACTGGAGAAATTCTGGATGCTGCAGATAAATTCTCTTTGCCAGTATATTTTCTAGGGATTTAAATAAAGATGATGAGGTTGATGTGTGCATTGTCAGAATAGAATTAGGTCAATTTTTGGCAGTCCCTGAAAGGAAATGTGGAAGGCAAGAGGTATTAGCCTGTCTACCAAGCTGAAGGTCTGCTGAACCATTGTGCTGACTTCTTTGTTATATGCCTATGGAACCTGGATGGAATACAAGTACCATGCCAGAAAATTGAACTGATTCTATTTGAATTGTCTCAGGAATATTTGGAACATTGCCTGGCAAGATAAGGTGCTTTCTCAAGATGAACTGCCAATATAGATGTCACGGGTTGACCACGTTGCTCAATCCCAAATGTACAATTGCTTAAAAGCCCATTTTTATGGAGAATTCACATAAGGAAGATGCTCATATGGTGGTCAGAAGCATTTCAAGAATCCTCTCAAGCTTTCTCGGGAGGATTTTGGAATAAATTTTGAGACATGGGAGATATTGGCACAGGACTGCCCAGTTTGATGTGCCCACAGAAAAGAAGGCCCTGTGCTCTATAAACAATTCTTCTTCTATAAGCAAAGAGGAATCACTGAAGCTAAGGAGAAATATGAGATGTTCAAATGTCGATTTTTCCTTGTCTCACGTGGTCATTTGGAGTAGTTGTGCTGGACCCATAGTAGAGCCTTCTAAGCTCACATTGGTATGATCAGCCACAGCCAGACATACTGTCCATTTACTTTGACATCATGATATCATTTTGTTTCCTTTCAAGCATGAAGGGCAAACAGTTTATTTATAGACTATAATTCATTTTCATCTATACCAGAATTTCTTCAAAGGGATTTCTTCAGTTTTGGGCTTTGGGTTTCCTACAAATCTCAAGGCAAACTCACAACTTTGGTTGGGTTCTGACTAAATCCCAGCCATTCTGAGTCATAAATGAGTGGCCCTTGGAGCTAGGAAAAAGTGTTGCAATGTTCATGGAGGAGAAAAGTGCAGCTGACAACATAAACACAATGAATTTAGAGGATTCAAACCACTAAGAATTGACAGATAAACTTTGGAATAGCTTCCATCCAGGATACCCCAATGGTGTGTTTAGGACCACAACAAAGTCAAGGTGTCATCTTCCAGAAAACACATGGAAGGCATTAAAGGTAAAATCGGTTTGGAAGGTAAAAGAGGGAAGCGATTCATGCCTTCAATTTAATTCTGCCTCAAACTGGAGGCAGTGTTTAAAACACAAAACAAAATACCAGAATCATCAATAGAGTTTCTGTTTGTTAAATTTTGAAGGAATTTATCTGGGAGTCTTTAGGAAATATGAATTTTGGGGGGCTACACCATCCTTACTCGGGCTCCATAATCATTATACTTGAAAGGCAAAAGTGGTTCTACATAATTCCTTTTTAATTAGTCCAGCAGCAGAAGTAATCAATTCTGTAAACCATGAAAGGAAAATGCCTCGGACTTTCTTGAAAACACATTTGAAATGTAAGCCTATATATCGGTTCAATTCATTGAATAAAAATTGCTTTTCAAATTATTTACTGAAGGAAATCTAGGAACACAGATGCAAAGATGTTTCTGTAAAGAAGAGATAACATTAACAGGCCATTAAAATAAAGAAAAAAAAACCTGGATAAATAGCACCACTAAGCCACGGATTTAGTTGCTCTTTCATTATGCATATTTATAGTACCAAATGAGTTTATATTTAATCATTTTTTTCTGGCTTACAATAAGCTTTTATGCAAGTGTGTAAAAAGGTCTAATACATTAAAGAGTTTTCTCTCTTTGAAAATCATTTTGAATGATATTTTTTTTCAATTAGTTATGCTTCAAAACACTCTTTCAGTCTATTCATTTTACAGAAGGGTAAACTGATGCAGAGGAAATAGAATTGTGCCTTGCAAGGTCTTGGCAGACACATCCATGAACTGTCAGAATTTCCTAGTCAGTTGCTAGATATTGTTAACTCACTCTTACAAAATATGCGGTGCAAACATAATCTCAATATCTATAACATTTTTGTGTTCTATGATTAAAAAGTAACAAATGAAAAGCCCAGTAGAACAATTATGCTAACTAGATTTTGATCTCTCTAAAAGGGCATTTTTGAATTTAATCTGCTGTCATGCTGGGGAAAAAGCAAACACTGACACCTGTAGAGATATCCTTGCTCAAAGGAATCCAAGCTGAGATGCTAGAAATTTAAATTATTAAATGATGAAGCCATTTCTTTAGTTCCTCCTAATATCTTTCCTGTAGGAGGAATGAGGCAGTTAAACTCCTCCACTGGAGCAAAGTTCATTTTCTTTTGGGTGAAGGAGTGATTTGTAGATTGGTCACTTGACAGCCTACACAACCTTAGGCTCTCCTGTGGTACTTTCTAATTCAAGATCTAAAATAAAAAAATGTATATGGGGAAAGATGAATGATGCACTTTGGTAACATGTTACATTATCTTAGATGTATGCACATTGAAGAACTGGGTAGTATTGAAAAATATAAAGGTATAATGGCAAATACTTTTAAAAAATAAATTCAGACAGCCTTCTAAAATTTGAGTAATTTATACCTTTTATGCTGAATAAAGGAAATAGAGAAAAGGACATGGGGCCATCAAACTTTCCATTTCCCAAAACATCATACTAAATGAAAAATGTTCCTATAATGATATTAGTTCTACCTGATGAAGACAAGTAAAATAAATAAATACTTCCCTAATGATAATTCATCAAATACTTAAAGATAGTGCTCATGTTCCCTTTGTCTTATCAATTACTAGCAAAACATCCCCTATCTAGTTAATTCATTAGGTGGTAAATCTCTAGTTTCCTTGACATCCAGGTCATCTCTGGATGTACCAATGTGGCACTTTACTTTTTATAATCTGATACCTTGAAATAAACATAATAATCCAGATTTGCTTTACCAGAGCAATTTACTGTTACTCTTTTGATTTTTTCCCTTTTTATTACTAGAACCTGAGATTATTTTTGTTGTTGTATCTGTTTTGTGTTATCATGTCACAACATTTACTTATATTTTATTTGCCATGTATCCCTAGCCCTCAAAAACGAATCTCTCTCTCGGTCTCTGTCTTGTATCTATGCTTCTGTCTGTCTCTGTCATTGTTTCTGTCTATCTCCTCCTCCTCCTCTCTGTCTCTCTCTGTTTCTCTGAATCTGTCTCTTTCTCACACAGACACACACACACACACACACACACACACACACACACACATGTTATCAAGCCTCTTCAAGCCTGCATTTGCAAAACTGATTGACTTAGACTAAGGACAGAACTTTGTATCCATTACAGTTTTAGTTGGTTGATTCTTGTTCTACCATGTTGAGACACTTTTAGATCTGTTGATTCTTCTATCCAAGTTATCTCTATTCTGAAACATCCTCAATTCGGTATCTTGTCAAATTATTGATAGAACCATTAACAGTATCTAAGGAAAAGCCTTATAGCATTGACTAGAAAGTGAATTCTCATGTTACATTCAACAGACAGTAAGTTCTTGTGTTATGTAAGGCCTTGTCCTTTATGTTCTAGAGCAAAGTTTCTTAAACTGTGCTTCATGATCCCCATATGGGATTGTATAACTGAATGTGGGGGTCGTGAAAAATTTGACAACAGTAAAAAGTGTCTGAATGTCTCGCAGTGTCAAATATTCTACCAGCACTTAATCCTTTATGTAAAAATCAACAAGCACATCTATCTCCTTAGTATGCAGATTTTCTGTCATCTTTGGTAAATGGTAAAATTATATATACATACCAAAGAATTGCTTTAAAATCAATTTCTTTGGGATTTATTATCAGTAAATGTTTGATTTGTGTGGCTATTTTATATATCTAATATACTTGGAGTTGCATAAAGGTTTCTTGGGCAAAAAGAAATCATGAGTGAAAAAAAGTTTAAGAAGACATACTCTAGAGAGAGAAAAATAAAGAGTCCTTACTCTTGAGAATCTTGACATCAATTCATTAACCACATCTTTGAGAATATAGTTTTTCAACAAGCTCCTGGATATATAATAATGCTGCTCCTCCCCCAGGCCATGTAGCACTATCTTGTCCACCTCCATAATCATGGAAGTTGTTTTCTAAAGTTTTGATAAAATCAGGGTGTGATCTCTGTTGGTTTAATAAACTTGTCAACAAAGGTAATGATATTAGTTTGGCACATCTTGTTCTTAGTGAACCCTTCACAACTTAGAATGATTATTGCTTTTGTTTCTTAGGCACATAAATTATTAAATATTGCATTTTAAAATTTTGCCAAGAATAGAATTCAACCTCATTATTGCAGTATCTGAAGAATTAATCTTGTTTTTTTTTTTCATATTGAATAAGCTTTGCCCATATCTAGTCTTTGGATATCTGTCCTGTTGCACTATTTTGTATGTATTTCTTTATATATATATATATTAAATCATCATCAATGATTTAGCAGTGATATCTACACATTCTGCATCTGGTATCCAGCCCTAATGGGTAAAATTCCTTTGGGCTGTTTGGTGCTCATTTGCTAACTCCTTACTTATCTTGGACTTAAATTCACTTTTTAGTCTGAAGATTATTCTCCTTTATAGAGAAAATATAAACAGAATAGAAACTGGGTAGCTCTATATTCTTTCTTTTGATTATTATGATCATCTTAACTGTCCTTTCTTTGATCTTCCTTTTTAATCCAACATAGGTTAAAGTCTACATGCACACCCTACCTTTCCCTCTTGGTCTCCTGTCTATCTCTCTCTGTGTCATTGTTTATGTCTATCTGTATCTTTTTCTGTCTCTGTCTTTCTCTGTCTTTGTGTCTCTCTGTCTTCCTCTCTCTGTCTCTCTGTCTCCCTGTCTCTCTGTTTCTGTCTGTCTGTCTGTCTGTCTCTCTCACACACACACCCCTTTCTACACCCCTGTACACCTATATTGGCTTCAGTTCATTCTGGACTTTATGTCTAATGATAGCATTCTTACAGGCATACAGTTATACTTCTTTATTCTAATTGACCTTTCTGTGCTTTCTCCTTCTACATGTGTTCTTATGTAAATTAAGTAGTGAATTCTTTTAGATCTGTTTTTCTCTTCAGATAACCTCCTTTTTTCTTGTAAATCACAATTATATTTTGGCAGAGACTAGTAGGTAGGGAATAAGCCTTCAGTGACATATCATAATTAACATGTATTCCTAGACAAAAGTGTTTAAAATGTAAGAGTAATAGGTGGAATTCTGGGTGATGATGGATAGCCCTCTGTCTCATGGACCTGATTACTAAGTAAGGGAACATGGTGATAAATAAGAAGTTTGTAAAAATAAAATTATGAAAAAATAAATATAGAGAGAATTCTGATGAATAAGAAAAGGGGGGTAGTCCATAGAGACTAATAGATACAAAACAAATTCTCTATCCAAGTTATATTTTAAAAGGGCGTATATAGGAAGAAAAGACAAGGTTATGTCACTGAAGATAAAGAGGAGTGATTTTTTTTTATTAAAGCTTTTTATTTGCAAAACATATTCATGGGCAATTTTTCAACATTGACCCTTGCAAAGCTTTCTGTTCCAAATTGTTCCCTCCTTCCCCTCCTCCTCCAGACGGCAAGAAGTCTAATACATGTTAATTATGTTAAAATACTTGACAGATAGAATATGTGTATACATATTTATACAGTTATCTTGCTGTACAAGAAAAATTGGATCTACAAGAAAAAAAAACCTGAGAAGGAAAACAAAATACAAGCAAACATTAATAGAGAGCATGAAAATGTTATGTTGTGCTCCACATTTCACATCCCTCTCTCTGGGTGTATATGGCTTTCTTCACTGAACAATTAGAATTGGTTTGAAACATTTCATTGTTGAAGAGAGCCATGTCCATCAGAATCGATCATCATATAACATTGTTGTTGCTGTGTATAATGATCTCCTGGTTCTGCTGATTTCACTCAGCATCAGTTCATGCAAATCTCTCCAGGCCTCTCTGAAATCATCCTGCTGGTTGTTTCTTACAGAACAATAATATTCCATAACATTCATATACCATAATTTATTCAGCCACTGTCCAATTGATGATCATCCATTCAGTTTCCAGTTTCTAGCCACTACAAAAAGGGCTGCCACAAACATTTTTGCACACGTGGGGCCCTTTCTTTCCTCTAAGATCTCTTTGGAATATAAGCCCAATAGAAACGCTGCTGGGTCAAGGTTATGCACAGTTTGATAACTTTTTGAGCTTCAATTTTCGAAACTGAAGAGTGATATATTTCTACAAAACAGCTAAATCAGGAGATGTAAATCCCAGAATGAAGTGAGGCAAAGGTTGTATGTATGTTTATGTGTATGTGTGTGCATGACTGTGTTTCACCAATGATGGATTAAATAGGATGATTAAAGAAAGGATAGTTGAGATAATCACAATGGTTAAAAGGAAAAAAAAAAGCAAAACAAACAAACAAACAAAAAACTACCCAATGCCTATTTTGATTGTGTTTTCTTTATAAAGAAAAATGATCTTCATACTGAATAAGGAATAAAAATAAATTTAAATTCAAGATAATGAGGAGCTAGCAAATGAACACCAAATTGCTTAAATGAATTTAAATCATTTTTGGGGAAAGAAGTGATTGGAAATAATCTGTTTCCATCCAAGAAGTCCTGTAGTACTTGCTATCACACTTACACATTGCCTTGTATTTTTAGAGAAGTCTTGTGTTTTTGAAAAAGACTTTAAAGTAACAGAATCGGAGTTCAGGTACCATCTGTGTTATTACCTGGGTGATCTTGGACATGGGACTGAAGGTCTCTACCCATCAGTTTCCTCACCCACAAAATGAAGGAGCTTAGACTTTGCTCTAAGATTCCTTTCAGCTCTAACTCTGTGATTGTGTATTTTCTGTTTAGTGACTACAACTAGTGTCATCCAACTAAATTGTTAATTCCTTGAGAACAAAACACGGTTTTATACTTCTCAGTATATCTCATGAGACTTGGTTTGACTTTCAGTTTTGTTGGATTTTTTTGTCTTCTAGACTAGGTCCTTTAACTTATTTGGATTTCAATTTCTTCCTCTGATGGGTAAACAGGGGATTAACATGAATTAACTTTTGGGGTTCTATTCAGTTTAAAATCTGTGATCCAATGATTGATATTAGCTGGGCGTGGAAGATATATATTCTTGTTTATTCATTTCTTAAGTTGTTAAAAACAATCAGGAATCTGACATAGGTACTGTGAGTCTTCTAGTTTAAAATAATTAATTCCTTTTAAACAGATTTTGTGATTGGTTCATTCAGCAATCTATTTAGGCTATGCATGACATATATTATAATATCTCTTTTCTGGGTACCCTGAGTCTTCTTGAAAGTTGGATTAAATTTCATGCTAAAAAAATAAAATTTATTTAGTCATTAGTTTTGGTCTGTCTTTTAGTATGCAAATTTGTAATTTCACATTCCCCTGAAGTCTGAGAAACCAAAATAAGAGGTTCTGGACCTAAAATTAAAGTCATTGTCCTGACCAGTTGTTATCAATTAGAATAACTTTTTTAAAAATGCTTTGGGAGAATTAAACACATTTATCCCCTCCCTCTATGTGTCATTTAGTGTCATATTTCTATAAATGAATATTTTGGAATTATTTCATTTTTCAACAATTTAAATGAGCCAAAGCAATTAAAAGGAGAGGTGGTGACAAGTGAAAAGAAATGGTACAAGTAAATCATAAAATAAAACTCTGACATTGCCGGAATGTGATTAGGACATAGAAGCCATGTTAAAAGCTCTATTTTGGTTGAGTTTTCCAACAGATTTAAAGCATGCTTGGGGCTGCATCAGGGACTTTGTAATGGTCCCTCTTGTCATGAAAAGGGCATGAGGTGTAAAATCGGATGTCACGGTGTACTCATTGCTGTGAAGATAACGTCCAATTACCCTTATCCACTACTAAGAGACTTATTGTAAAACATTATAGTTTGGCTGATCACAAAGTCCAAAATGGCTGTCCTGTTAAAAATTCTTATATGTTGCTATTTCAGTAAGCCCTAAAATATTGAAGGAAATCAAAAGAATTGCATCGTGGTAATTCAGCACAGGGACCTGAGAAGTTTAGATCCAGTTTTTAGAACTTATTTTAGTTGTTCTTTGTGCAAAATAATCCTTTAGGGAGCTCTCTCCCTTTCCTTCTCCCTGTTTCTCTGTCTCTATCACTCTGTCTCTCTGTCTCTGTCTTTATCTCTGTCTCTGATTTTTTGGCAAAGATATGGGAGTGATTTGTCATTTCTTTCCCCAACTGATTTTACAGATGAGGAAACTGAGGCAAACAGGGTTCAATGATTCCTCTAGCATCACCAACTAATAAATGTCTGAAGATGGATTTGGAGTCACATCTTCCGGATCCCAGATCTTCTGGTGCTCTCGCTACTGTACTATGTTTTTGAAGGTCTTCTCCAGCTCTAAATATATGATCATGTTTTTTCCCCTCTTTTTTGATCCAAAGCATTCAACAATCATTTATTAAGGACCTAGCATTTGCCCTGCCTATACTATGAATAAAATAAACATAAAGAAAGACAGTACCTCCTAAGGACTTTATGAAGTAATTGGAGAAGATAGTGCATAAAAGAAAGCTGGAAAGTGATAGATGTAGGAATGGGGTACCTTGGGTTAGCCAGTAATGGGGCATCATCAATGAATTCAGACCAAAGAGATTTGCAAATTGAAAGTGGGAGTTATTTGTAAAATCCAGATTTCAGCCCCTCTAAAGGAAAGCTGAGAAGAGTTTTGTTTAGATATATCACATTGCAATATACTACTTCCTCATTTTTGCCTGGCTTCAGGGAAATGAAGCTGTAGATGTAACTGTTCCCAGAAGACTATGTACATTTTTGCTGAATTAGGAAAGACAATTGGTATCTCTTCTGAATGCAAGGGTAACTATATGTACAATGCTTTGCAAAACTTATAGAACTATATGTATCCAATACTAGCAATTATTTTTGCTATTCTTTTAGCATCAGGTGCTATATTGCTGGATATATCCATAAAGCTGCATGTTCTCCATTCCCATTTGGATAAAGGAATTTATCTGGTTCACTTACATCAATTATACTATTATTTATATCCACTGTTAAGAGATTTCTCTTATGCCAAAAGCTGCCAGCTGTGGCAAACCAGTTATAGTACTGATAATAAGAGAACAATAAAAATAATAATTCCTAATGAAGATAAACATAAAATGTTAATATTGGTGTTGGAAGGTGACACTGATATTATAATTTTAATATTTAAACAATAATATTTTTCAATGACTTGGTTATGTGCAGGAAAAAGATATTAAAGCATACAACTCTTTTTTTAAATTAATACTTTTTATTTGCAAAACATATGTATGGGTAATTCCTAAACATTAACCTTTAGAAATGCAAATTAAGACAACTCTGAGATACCACTACACACCTGTCAGATTGGCTAAAATGACAGGAAATGATAATGATAACTGTTGGAGGGGATGTGGGAAAACTGGGACACTGATACATTGTTGGTGGAACTGTGAACGGATCCAACCATTCTGGAGAGCAATTTGGAGCTATGCTCAAAAAGTTATCAAACAGTGCATATCCTTTCACCCAGCAGTGTTTCTACTCGGCCTATATCCCAAAGAGATTTTAAAGGAGGGAAAGGGCCCCACATGTGCAAAAATGTTTGTGGCAGCCCTTTTTGTAGTTGCAAGAAACTGGAAATTGAAAAGATGCCCATCAATTGGAGAATGGCTGAATAAATTATGGTATATGAATGTTATGGAATATTATTGTTCTGTAAGAAATGACCAACAGGAGGATTTCAGAGAGGATTGGAGAGACTTGCATGAACTGATGCTGAGTGAAATCAGCAGAACCAGGAGAACATTATACACAGCAACAAGACTATACGATGATCAATTTTGATGGACATGGTTCTCTTCAACAATGATGTGATTCAAACCAGTTGTGCTGCGATGAAGATAGTCATATACATCCAGAGAGAGGCCTGTGGGAACTGAGAGTGAACCACAACACAGCATTTTAACGCTTTCTGTGAATATTTCCAAGCATTTTGTTTTCATTCTTAGGTTGTTTTTTTTCTTCTTTTCTTTCTAGATCTGATGTTTCTTGTGCAGTAAGATAGCTGTATAGATATGTATACGTGTACTGTACTTCTCATATAATTTATCCTATCTAGCATGTATTAGATTACCTGTCATCTAGGGGTGGGCGGTGGGGAGAAGGAAAGGAAAAGCTTGGGGGAAAAAAAA
>JAJPUD010003934.1:117111-131529 GCA_023553655.1 Myrmecobius fasciatus
AATATATGTATAGTTATTGCATCATTTTTTGTGCAGGAGAAATCATATCTACAAGAAAGAATAATCCGATAAAGGAAATACAATGCAAACAAACCTCAATAGAGAACATGAAAATGTTATGTTGTGATCCACATTTCACATCCCTCTCTCTGGGTGTATATGGCTCTCTTCACCGAACAATTGGAACTTGTTTGAAGCATTTCATTGTTGAAGAGAATCATGTCCATTAGAACTGATCCTCATACAGTATTGTTGTTGCTGTGAATAATGATCTCCTGGTTCTGCTCATTTCACTCAGCATCAGTTCATGCAAGTCTCTCCAGGCCTCTCTGAAATCGTCCTGCTGGTCATTTCTTACAGAGCAATAATATTCCATAACATTCATATACCATAATTTATTCAGCCACTCTCCAATTGATGGGCATCCCTTCAGTTTCCAGTTTCTAGCCACTACAAAAAGAGCTGCCACAAACATTCTTGCACATGTGGGGCCCTTTCCTTCCTTTATGATTTCTTTGGGATATAAGCCCAATAGAAACACTGCTGGGTCAAAGGGTATGCATAGTTTGATAACTTTTTGAGCATAGCTCCAAATTAAAGCATACAACTCTTAATGACAAGTGTGTATCTAAATGTGTTAGGAGGCTTATTGGCATCCTAAAATCAAACCTTAATAAGAACACATTTAAACCAAATAATACCTAGGGAGTCATTTAGACCTATGAAATGGGCCAAAAATGATTTGGGATATCTGCTAACAGCAATGAAAACAGGAAAACCCAAGGCCCATAATTCTGTGGAAGTTATTAAAAGTTTAATAGTTCTTTAAAAAGGAAGATTATTCATAGATTTCCAGATTTCATGACAGAAGTAACAAAAAAATCAATAATCATACTTTTGAATAAACAACAGTCATTTGAATGAGGAATAGTTAAGTCTGAAAACAGGTACACACCATTGGATTTGTTGACTGTAACCCCAAATCCTTTACCTGCAGTTGGAGCTTGTAAAGAGAATAATCCAAAAACCTTCTCACGTTGACATCCACGTGAATTCATCAAACTGTAAGATGACAAAGAAGTAATAAACAAATGGCATATTTGTTTTTGTAAACAAAGCAGTTTATAATAATTCAGATATCCTCAAGAACAGAAATGTTATCCAACATACCATTTCAGACTTTAAAAAAAAAAGAAAAAAAAAAGAAAAAACTGACACCTACTAAATACCTGGAAAGATATGTTCTATTTAGTGACTAAAGTTGTAAATCAGAAGACCACTATAATTCAAATAAAGATCTCAAAATATCATTTAGAATTCAATTGATATACTGTGCAGTATCACAGATTGGATGGTTCATGTTTGCCAGGACAAAATATTGAAAACAAAGAAAATTAAGAACTATATTTTAAATAGAATCTATTTTAAAAACTAAATTCTTCTTATTTCTAAACCATACTTTGAAAAAATACCCAGAGGAGGAAATCAAAATCATGCTGATGAGTAGATGACGTATCTATATCTATCATACCCATTACATTGCCTGTTATTGGAGTTAAGTTGCTTTCTGTGTGCCTATAGATGAATTTACATTTCAAAGATTTTATTAAATTACAAAATACATTCACTTTGCCTATTTGTGATAAAGATCCATCCAATATTAAGTTGAGAATAGCTCCTTTTCTGGGATCATTTTATTTTGATTCAATAGAATTGCATGATAAAAATGAAAATAATAATAATAATAATATCAGTAATAAGACAATAATTTATGATGATCATAATAGAAAAAACTCCAAACAAATAGATAGAATACTTGTTTTTGCTGACCAAGATAGATATTCTGCAAGATAACTACTTATCTGATTTATTAATCTAGGGGCAGCCAGATGGCATAGTGAATAGAATGCAGGGACAGGAGTCAGGAATATTTGAGTTCAAACACAAACTTAGAAACTTTCTTGCCTCTCTCCATAGGGGAATGGGGTGGACTTTTAAATTTTTTCTCAGGTGGGAGAATGTAGAGAGCTTGAGATGAATGCTATATTACTAATAATCAATGAAATTTTCAGAAATAAGAAAAGGAAGAGATTTTCCTGAAATGGTCCAAGCCAATCAGTCCCTGGATAATTGTTTAAACAATCAATAAAAGAATTCATGAAGAGTAACATACAGTGACATTATTTGGGACTAGAACAAGAAAGCCAAGGTTTTAATCCTGTCATAGAATGGACAATTCACTAAGTCTGTCTGTGTCCCCATTTCCTTATCCATTAAATAAAAGAGGTTGGACTAACTGAATTCTGAGGTTCCTGCTAGCTCTAAATCTATGTTAGGTTCCTAAAATAGCATCATGGAGAGGGTGGTGGATGTGAAATTTGAGATCACAATAGTGCTTCTTTTTCTTATTATCCATATGGTTCTGAGAAAATCATTCTTAATTTTGACTTACTTTATTCCTCTCACATGTAAAGGAAATAATAACACCTATTTTCCAGGATTATTGGGAAGATCACATGAGATAATATATGCAAAGTCATCATCATCATCATCAGATATTTATTAATTTCCTACAAAATGGCAGGCCTTGAAGATACTATCAATAACATCTGAGAGTGGGGAAATCACGACCAGCGTGGGCCAGCCGGAAATGCCTCATTTGGAAGGTGGCAAATAAAATGAACAAATTGGGAATTCTACAATTGAGCAGATTGTTCATTCTAGGCACGAGGGCTGCCTGTGAAAAGGCAAAGGACGTAGAAATTCTAATACATGGGACCACAAGTAACCATTCCTCTCCACTTCTCCCCACTCTCCTGGTTTTTTCTGGAAAGTTGAGTTCATGAAGGAAAGTGTTTGATTAATTCAGAAAAACAAGTTATGGCTAGATTGAGAAAGGCTTGAAAAACTAAACAGAGGAGCCAGTATTTTGTCTTGGAGATCCACTGGAATCCAGTAGATCTTTATGATCATTAAAGGGACATGGTCTCCAGCAGACTTTCATGAGAGCATTAAAGGTACATGGTCTTTCTCCTCATCATATGAAGATTGGAATTGTTTTTTTGTTTTCAATAACTAACTCTCCACTCAAGGTATCTATTTTTCTCCTTCCTTGAGAAAGTAACTTAAGTATCCATAGCAGGTTTGAGAGATTACTTAAATTATAGCTATATTAGTGCAGAAGAGAATAGATCAGGGTTGCAGTAGAGATGGATTAAATGAACCATTCTGTGTTAGCAGGAGCATCTTAGTGTTATGTTGCCTGATGAGAAAGCACCAGCTGTTTACCTAGTTGGTGCCAAAATACTAACAGTCATAACAAAGCTTGACATGTTTCAAGTGATTTATGACTAATTGAATCAGGTGGTAGCTGCCTACTATAATTCTTTATCACTTCACTAACCAAACAGCCATATGTGGCTTTCATGACAGATGCTCGTAGCGACTTGGAATAGACCAGTGTAATTCAAGGAAACACAACTTTTAAATCTATGGTATAGATTTAAAAGTCATTCTGCCGGGATCCGAAGATAAAAGATCCATCTGGGGCAGGGCAAATAGATAAAATAAACTTTGCTTTGAATTTATACATGTATCTATTGGAATATATTCAAGCATACCTGTGAAATGATATTGCTTGGCGTGGAATTTACAGAAGGAAGCCAAGTCCTACCTGGTAAACAAATCCTGCTACCAAAGTTGTTTTCTGAATTACTTGTTTGAAACTTGGAACATATGTGGCCGGAGACAAAATGGTGATTATATTTTGGACTAACCTAGAAAAATCAGTTTAACCAAGAAAACATCTGAAGAATAGCTCTAGTAACATTATTTCAACTATCACCTGTAAACACTCTTGGTGATATGGTGGGGTTTTAATTTATTTGCTTGTTTGTTTACAGGGAAATGCATTCAGAATTTTAATTTAGGGAATTTCAGGAACTGCCCTGCCTTATTCCAGCATGTTATTCGGAGGTGAGGGAGATGTTTATAGTATGTTAGAGGAGAATTAGACCTTAGAGGTTATTCAATTCCAACTTATTTACTTCATGGATGAGAAAACTGAGATATAGAGATATTGTGACAAGCTAATGTAATGCAACTATTTAGTGACAGAGCTAACTCTTCTTATTCCCAGATTTTTTTTTCCACCATAGGAAAATGACCTTAGCTTTATTCCTGTACCAGTCATTTTTTAGCTGCTGCTGCTTTATAAAAGCAGGTGCCTCTCTGTATTTATATGAGAAAGGGTAACTGCTCCATCAGCTAATCAACCACTTAATAAGCACTTTGTATGTGCAAATCCTAAATGCTGGGAATATATAGACAAAAATAAAACTGCCATTGGCCTCAAGAAACTTATATTATTTAAAGAAGTCATATATGTGTACATGTAAATTTGTACTATATTTGTAGATATTTGTATTTATTCTTTCTTACATATATGTGCATATATGTGCATTTATACATATATACACCTGTGTATCTTATCCCTCTCTCCAAGGAATATGTGTATAGATTTCATGGAGTCCATGAACTTGGGAATTATACAGATGCATGTATATATGCACATAGATGGGAAGACCATGGAAATCATCCACATATACACACATGTAAGCATATATGTGTGTGTTTGGGTGTGTGCATGCATGTGTATGTATTTCCATAAATACACAAATAAAATACATCCAAGAGCAAGCCAGTAGAATTTCCCCAGGATTCTGATCTGAATTCAATTTTTCAGAGTTGCGGTTCCTACTGGGAAATAGGACAATTAAGTTTCTTATTCATAAGGAGAGCCTTGTTTGTAAGTCTGGGCTAACTTGTGGTCTTGCAACAGACATAAGTAGTATGGTAGAACAAAAGTCCTGGGCTGGAGAGTCAAATGGTTCTAATCTTAGCTCGGCAGGTAACTAATGAGCTGCATAACCATATATGATTCATTCATTAATCTGGACCTTAGTGTTCTGTGCAGGAGAAAGTGGTCCAACTGGCAGATCTCAGTCATTTTCAGTACTACAGTTCCATATGTTGAGTCCATGTTATGTAGTCGTTGAATGGTAGAGAATAAAAAACACCTCTCTTGGGGGCAGCTAGGTGGAGCAGTGGATAGAGCACCAACCCTGAAGTAAGGAGTTCAAATCTGGCCTCAGACACTTAACACTTCCCAGTTGTGTGACCCTGGGCAAGTCACTTAACCCCAATTGCCTCAGCCAAAAATAAAGAAAGGGATGTAGGTTAAAACAAACAAATAAACAAAATCACCTCTCTTGCTGAATGTTTTCTAGATTGCAAGGAGTCCAATTTTAGTTATTCTATGATACTCCTCTAAAGTTTTTTTTTTTTCTTAGACACCCTAAATGAACATGGGAATTGGAAGCTGGGAAATGTGTATTGAAAGCTCCTTTGCTTTCCCTCTGTGATTTGCTGAGCAAGCAAAGAGATAACAAAATGGGGTTTTATGATACTACATTTGGATAAATGGATAAGGACTTGCTGCTTAAGTGAGCCAGACTCACAAAATGGATAGTTCTCTTTTTCTATCATGATGATCAAGTTTGATCCTTTTTGCTTTTTTTGTATCAAGGGGAAACTGAGGCTGGAATAAATAGTAATTTACAAAACCCAGATCTGTTCTCTACTGAGTATTGTTTAGGTTACAAAATTATGTCTAATCAATGTGTTACCAGGTGGCTCCATTACTAGCTAAGGTTTCCATTTTACTCTGGAGGATGAAAAAAAAAAAAAAACAACTCTACAGGCAAAGGTGTTTTAGCTACAGCATCTCATCAGCATTTAATCTAAGAGAAGTTTAATGGGGTTTTTCTAAGTCGTGTGCTTTCCAGTTAATTAACTTTGTTGAAGCACTGATTTATTAGACAGGAATTTCTGATAGGTAAGTGTTTTCTTCTCAAGCTTCAGTTGAAGGAGACAGCATTGACTCCTCTGCCATGAGAGAGCACTCCAGTTTTTAATAATTATAAAAGACGATCATCCCTTTGTGACAATGTTCCCTGACACATTCATTTAAAGGCTTAGCACAGGTAAAAGTTGATGAAATTAAATGTACACTCTGGTTCAGGATCAGACGGCTCATAGACTTTGTAATATGTAATAAGGCTCAAGGTTGCTGGCTCAAAGCCAGTTGTAGAAGATGGTAATCGAAGGTTTTATTGTAGACTCACTGTTATAGCATCATAACCAGGGATGGAAAAAGGTAGAAATCTAGGTTGATATGCCAGGGTGATAAAAGCAGTTAATGGAGTTAATGGAGTTTTATCCAAGACTCATTTCCAGTTGCTATCTGAATTTCTTAAGAACTCATCTAGATGGACTTAATTCATGTTGTCTCCATGTAGTGAATTTCCCTTCACCCAGCTGTTCCTAACTAACAGAAGTTAGCTGTCTGGGTTAAGGAAAACTAGTAGTTTCTTCCAACTGCAAACCTTAATCAGGGATTGATGTATGATCACTTAGGTGATGTTATCTGGGGGCTGTCCCCAACTCTCTATCTCCTCCCTTTCTATCATAATAAATGATAGCACTAAAAATGTATTCCTTTTAACTGAGGTCCTATTTCTTAGAATGATATTTAAATGGACTGTCCTCTGATAGCAAGTTTTATTGATTTGATTTATAATATAGTATTCACAAAAATCCTATGGGAGAAGTCATGTAATTATTATCTCTATTTTAGAGATGAGGAAATTACTTCAGGGAGTTTGAGTAGCTTGTTCAGAATTACACAGCTAGTATGTGTAGGAGTGAGTATGTTAAGCTAGTCCCCTCCTGGATCCAAAACTAGTGTACTTTTTATCAGAGTACTGAGACTGTATCAGCAATTTCATTGCTATTGGCAACTCCCAGTGAAGGAATTCCCTCTCCCAATGTGGCTCAGCAACTAATCTGCAATTAAGAGTCTCATTTGCTTGGAACACAGAGAGATTAAGTGATTTGCTTAAGACAATGGGTCCAAAGTGAGTTAGAAACATGATTTGAATCCAGGTTTTCCTGATTTCAAGACTAGCTCTCTATCCATTCCACAATACTGACTCTGTTTTCAGTATTGAGGAGTTCTTGTCTTGGAGTGTGTGAACCTTTCAAGAAATTTGTGGGTAGAATTCAGGGAATTCATGAACTTGGGGGAAAATTATATCTCTATTTTCATTAACCTTTAATTGAAATTTAGAATTTTATTGAATTATGATTTTTTTTAAAAGACATTATTCTGAGAAGGGACCCATAACTTCACCAGAGTGTGCAATGGGCCTTGATAAAAAAAAAGTTAAGAATTCCTGTTCTCTACCAATAAATACATAGAGATATATTTATAACATAAAAATTGCCTCATATAGTTAGAACTGGGTCTATGCATATTTTAGCATATTAAGTTATAATGCCATTATTCTTTGGGAGAATTAGTCCATCAGAACCTTTGCAAGATAAATGTTTCCTTGTTCCAAACTCTGGCTTTAATAATATATGGCAGAAGGATGTATGAAAGTTTTGAATAGTGTCTAAATGGAAGGAGCACCATGGAGAAAGATTAGGATGCTGAAACGTGGAAATAGGAACAAACCAATGATGAATCTCAACTTTTCACTCACTAGGGTCCAGCCAAACTCTCTGTTCGATAACTACCATCATTTAATAATTATTAGATAATTGAATGTTTATTATAGATGAGACACTATAGAGGATTGAGAGATAAATAAGATATAGTTACTTTTCTCAAGAAGCCATGTACAGACTAAGTAGGGGAGATCATCCAAGCATACAAGTAACAGAAGCAAAGGATTCAATGGAGACTGTGTGAAGCACCACGTTGTTGCTATGGAACTTCAGAGGAAGGAGAGAGGTCTTGCATTTAGGGGAATAAGGGCATCCTTCTCAAAGTCAGTGATACTGATGTTTGTACGAAAGCTAAGCAGAGTAAATCTGACATTATAATATCTTATATGTATAACACTTTAAGGTTATGAATTCATAACTTAATTCATATAATTAAGGTTGAATCTCACCATTCATGCAAGCATGAATGCACTCATTCAACATTTATTAAGCTGCAGTAAACGCAGAGCATTGTACTATGAGTGGAAGGATAGAGTTGAAATAAAAGACAATCACTTCAATTGGATAAATCTGAGATTGATAGATACTCAGATAATACATATAACGTATATCATACATTATATATATGTATATATATGTGTGTGTGTGTGTGTGTGTGTGTGTGCTATGAGATCATGTTGGAGGATAAGGAAGGCTTCATTGAGCAGCTGAAATTTTAGTGTAATTTTAAATATTTATGAATTTAACTATGAATTCACCAGGTGAAGTAAAAAGAACATTTCTGGAATAAGGAACTACATGAGCAAAGGCATGTATATGAAAGGCAGAGAAGTAGGGGTGTTCAAGTGGAAAAGAATAGATTTTTGTAGATAGTACATCAAGGGTGTTTTGCAGGGTAGTACTGTGAGATAACACTGAAAAGCTACTGGGCTTCATGTTAGGGGGACTTTGTATACTGGATAGAAAATTCTGAAATTTACTTTGAAAATAAAAGAACAAGAAAATTGACACTTACTAGCTGTGTGATGCTGGGCAAGTCTCTTAACTCTGATTGCTCCACCCCGAAAAAGGAAATAATAGAGCATCACTAAAAATATGTGAGCAAGAAAGTGACATGATCAAAATTATGTATGAAAGAAATTATTTAGGCAGCGATGATTGTTGGATGTAGGGAAAACAGAGGTAAAGAGAATTGTTTGGAAGCTATTTCCATTATCTAGTAGATGGTAGTGAAATCTTGATTATTATGCTGGCAGGGGAAATCTCAAAGAAAGGAAAAAGCAAGGGGTTTTATGGAGAAAAAATTGATAAGATTTGCTAGGAAGAGAAAATAGATTTCTGCTATTTGTATTTTTAAGTAGAGAGGTGGAATGTGTTCAACTATGAAATTTTTTGTGTACTTTAAGATAAGGCTACTATATTATTATTTTTATTTAAATGTTTATTACAAAAGACTTCACATGAAATAGTAATCATTTATAAATGTATCATAAGTACCAGTATACAAAGACAAATGAAACAGTCCCTAGTGTAGCTTGTATTCTATTAGGGGAGAAACATAGCTCTCCAAAATTAATCTAAAGTGATTTTTTTTTTTTTATGTGGATAGCAAGGGGGAATTAAAAGCAGAAGAGGGATGAAAAAAGGCTTTATGTACTAGGTGGCATATAAGATCAATATAAATAAAATTGTATGGTAATAAGAATTATAACAGATTCCATTTGTAAACTGAATGATAATAGATCCCATTTACATAGTACTTTAGATTTGCATAAATCTTTATATATAGTATCCTACTTTATCCTCACAATCACCTGTTGGGGCAGATGGTATTGTTATCTCAAAAAGATGAATGGGTTCGTTACATTTATATATTTAAGAAGTATCTTAAACGGGATACAAACTCAGGGCTTGCTAACTTTCAATCCAGTGTCCTAATGTGCTGCCTCATTAGCTACAAAGAACATATGAAGGAAAGCATTATGTGCATCCAATGAAAGAATTGATGAGTAGAAATATGTTTTATACACAAATATGTATACACACACACACATATATATAATATAACACACACATATATGTGTGTAAATATATATATATATGTATATATACATATACATATATATACACACACAAATTTGTTTCAAATGGTAACCATTTCTATGGCAGGGCAGAAGAATGGAAAGGAAAAAAAAGAGAAAATTACATGATAATTTATTATATATTTAAAGGAAATAGCAAGTTGTCCATAATATATATATATATATATATGTATATATATATATATATATATACACATATATATATATATATTTTGCTTTTTGCTGAGGCAATTGAGGTTAAGTGACTTGCCCAGGGTCACACAGCTAGTGCATGTTAAGTGTCTGAGTTCAAATTTGAACTCAGGTCCTCCTGACTTCAGGGCTGGTGCTCTATCCACTGCACCACCTACCTGCCCCTGTCCATAATAGATTTGCAGTTTCATGTACAATCATCTTCCCCCCTCTTCCACTCTACTATGTTTTGGAAATATTTGTTTTATTTCTTAAATTCAGAATAAAAATAATAAAAATATTTAAAAAGAGAGGTGGAAAAACATTGTATCATTGTCTTTGAAGAACAATGTTATCACATGTTGATTGGGGTGGAGTCTCAGGGGAAAATGGGATTAAGGGAAGTTGGAATTGGATTTGAACTTGGATAAAGTTAAGTAGGGGTTTTACAGTTAAAGAGAGATTGGTCCAAGCATTGGGAGAATGAGACATGACTGCACAGTGGTTGTCTGGGGAGCAGAGAGTGATATAATGAGTGGGAAATGCAAGGTCTAGAATGTATTGAAGGGGTAAGAAGATGGACCACTGGGCAACTTGGTTGTGGAGAGCCAGACAGGGAAGTCACTCCATAGGTGACTTCAGGCTTTTTTTTTTGGAGCAAAAATATGCTGTGACCAGCTAGAAAATAGTGGAATTAAAGCCTCAAGACCAGACTTTGTGACTGATTCTGGTTCTCTTACCATATCGCCCCTCACAAATGTAGCTTTCAGAATATATAAGCAGGCTATGGATCTTGGATTATTTTTCGAAGGGCATATTTCATAACCATCACATACTTAAAAACACACACACACACACACAATCACACACACAACCTGAGATCATCTTAAGGCCATGTTTTCAATCCCTCTGTGATTTAGAATTTGAAGTTGAAAGTTTGGGATTAATGAGGGCTCTGCTAGGGGCTTGTGTTGATCATAAATTCTTTTAGACATTTGCAATTACATAAATTCCTGGAAGAACTCAAATATTTAGTGTAAAAAATAGCCCATGCTGCTAGAGTAGCATTCAAATTGAAGTATGGCAGCTGCATATTTTCTCCCCTGGAATTAAATTGTCTGCCTGCTCAGTCATCTGGGCTTTGCTGTATTAAGCTCCCCTTTCATCATATTTATCTCTTCCTGGCATTTGCCCACAGAGTGTCAACCAATTTTTGGTTCCTAGAACAGTGAGCTCCGTTCGGGTTGTGAGAGCTGCCCATTCTCTCATGAAAGCAACTCATTACTTTGTACCAACCATGTAGACCAACTCTTCATTGTAATTCATTTGTGAATCCTCTTTTGGAGTGATTGTATGAGGGAAAGACCATGAAATTCAGAATTCTAAGACCTGAATTCCAGTTGCCACTTGGCTACTTTGTGACTTTGGGCAAATATGTTAATCGCTGGCTCCCAGATTTTTTTTTTTTTTTGATTTATAATGAGAGATTTACACTAGTCCCATCTATCTTAAATTGTTGATATGACATTGATGAAAATTCCATGAGAATTTAAATTTTGTGAAATAATCTGTACAAAAATGGGCACTTTTAGTAGAAGAAATTTGTAGGAAAAACTATGAATTTGAAGGGGGTCAAGTTAATCAAGGAAAACCTTTGTCATAGATAAAGTTGGTAGGTACCTGCCTCATATTTGAAATTAGACAGGGATATCAAATCATTAGGTATAGAGTCAAATGATTCTTTTCTCTCTCTCTCTCTCTTTCTCTCTCTCTCTCTCTCTCTCTCTCTCTCTCTCTCTCTATATATATATATATACACACATATATATTTTTACTGAGGATTCGATTAAAACCATAATCAAACATTTGGAGGCAGCTGGGTAGTTCAGTGGACAGGGTGATGAACATGGAGTCAGGAACACAGACCAAATACTGCTTCAGACATTTTGTCACTATGTGATCATAGGGAATTTCTCTAGCTTCTGTTTTCCTCAGTGTTCCCTATCTGTCATCTGTAAAATGGGGACAATTCTAGTACCTATCTCTCAGTGTTGCTATGAGGATAAAATGTGACAATATTTTCAAAAGAACTTTTCAAACATTAAGGTACTATGTAAATGCTAGGTGAAGATGGAAATAATAAATAAAGAGAAATCAAATTGCAACAAATTAAATCTGAAATTAGAATTTTTTAAATTATAAAAGACTCAGAATTTTTTAGTTTCAATTATGACCCATGAAATGAGTAAATGACTTAGTTGATACCATATCCCTACCTCCATTTAACTTATTGAAAGGAAAGAAGAGTACAATTACATGTGTTGGAGCAGGCAGAAGACTCAGCAATCAAGAACCTGAATGAAGAAAAAGAATTTCTATTCCATGGGGAATGATAGCTAGAGTCTTAGCTTCAATTAATCCTCCCTCTACAAAGTTTACTCAGGGCAGGGAGTTTGTGAGGCCCCTGTACCTTTTAACTGCAGGAGGCTGATAATGCTCAGTTTCAAAAAATAAGTATAATAATAGCATTTACCTATATGAAAGTAATGGAGTCTTATTGTTCTGTAGAAAATGATTTTAGAAAGGCCTAGAGAGAGTTACATGAACTGATGCTGATACATGAAACAAGCAGAATCAGGAAAACCTTGAGTACAGAAACAGCAACTTTGGGCTATAATCAACTATGACAGACTTGGTTCTTCTCAGTGGTTCAGTGATCCAAGGCAATCCCAATACACTTTGGATGGAAAATGCTCATCCACAGAAAGAACTATGGAAACTGAATATAAATTAACACATGCTATGTTCACTTTTTTTCTTTTTCTTCTAAGAAAATTTCTTGTGGTTTTCCCATTTTGTTCTGATTTTTCTCTCCCAACATGATTCATAATAAAATATGTAAAAAATGAATATACATGTATAACAAAAATGTTGCTTTTACATGTAATTGGGGAAAATTAAAAAAAAAAAAACAATGGTACCCATCCCTCAATTCTTGTGAGGATTGAACAAGATATTTGAAAATTTTCTTAACACAATGCCTGGTACACAGTAGGTGCAAATTAAATAATATTATTGCTATTAGTATTCAGGAGGATCCTATAAGAAGGCAAGAAGAAAAACTCAATGTCTGAGAAAACTCAGAGACAAATTAGTGGTATTAAAAGAAAAAGGTTGAAAGGCATTTGTCCAAGACATTTGAGTATTGAGGCTTAATATTCCTATATAATATTATTGTAAGACAAGATAAATGAGAGATTCTGAGAAACATAAGAAAACTTAATGTGACCTGTTACTTGTAAAATAAACCAATTCAAGAAAATAAAGTATAACTCAGCAAATCACTTAACTTTTATGTTAGCATTATTGTCAAAGGGCAGTAGACTAGATAACTTTTTTTAGAGCATTTCTGACTCAAAAATTATGAGAGATCTTGTTGTCCTATGAATAAATGTTGTTCTTTTTAAAAAATTAATTCTATTCAATAAATTTATCAAGTTCATACTATATTCTTAACATTTCAGAACTAAGGAAGCAAAAAAATCAGTATAATCCATATCCATCCCTTAATCTCAAAGGATAATCCAAAAGAAAATATGATTATATTTTGAGACAATCTGTGCTACTAAAATGCAAAATATTAGAACCTATACTAATAAAATAAAAATGATTGAGTAATTATAACAAAATAATATTGTTTCTAATTAAAGCTTTTGTATGGATAGTTGCCTGTTGGCCTAATCTACTCAACATTGACTTTTCTTCTGACCTATTGATAGAGCTTTCCATTAATAGATTTATCTCATTTTCAAATTCTGTGTCTTGATCTAAAGAATGATACTTAAGACAATAATAAGATACTGTTTCTCCTTAGGGATACTTGCCTAGTGCTAGTTTATGCCTAAAGTATAGGAATTATACAGAAAAGTAATTTATTCCATAAAATGGTAGAATTCATTATAAGAGAATGGAAGTTTTAAAAATGTATAAGAAAGAGGTTTGAATATCTTTAACAGCTATTAAGGGCTTTGTCCTCCTCCAGGGGAAATAATTTTTTTTTTTCAGTCATATTAAGGAGAAATGCAGACATTTAACTGACATTGTCTAAAGTTAACTTTGGTTTCAAAATCCTATTAAAAAAGCTACATCATTTAGAGATCCCAGAATTCTCTATTGTGAAGCTTCAAGATTAATCAGAAAATACTACATATAAAGCATGGGCCTTTTTAAGCACAAACTTTTGGGGCTGAATCTTACTCATGACAGATACTTTACCAGCTCTGCTGCCTTCTATAGGTATCTCCTTTAACTAGGAAAATGAATAAAGGGTATGTCATCCATTCTGGCCAATTTTTAGAAAGAAATTGAAGGTATAGTGTTTTTTTTTTCCTAGCCTGTATCTATAAATAAGGCCTAAAAGTAAAAACATAACAAAAAAAAACTTTTTAGATAGTTATGATTATTTGAAAAAGGAAACAATATTAAGCTCCAGTTTGCTAAAAGTTCCTACTAACCCAACTAGTAGAACTTCCTTCCTTCCTTCTTTCTTTTCTTCCTTCCTTCCTTCCTTCCT
>JAJPUD010003934.1:131629-149879 GCA_023553655.1 Myrmecobius fasciatus
TTCCTTCCTTCCTTCCTTCCTTCTTCCCTCCCTCCCTCCCTTCTTTCTTTCTTTTCTTCTTTCCTTCTTTTTCTTTCTTTTTTTCTCTCTTTTTTCTCTCTTTCTTTCTTTCATTCCTTCTCTATTCCTCTTTACTTTCTTTTTCTCTCTTTTCTTCCTTTGTTTCTCTTTCATTCATCTTCTTTATTTTGTTCTTTTTCTTTCCTTCTCTCTATTTTTTCTTTATCTCTCTTTCTTCCTTTCTTTCTCTCTATTTTTCTGCTTCTTCCTCCCTTCCTTCCATCCATTCACCCATCTATATGTCTGTCTGTATATCTATCTATCTATGTGCTGGAAAATTCTTGTAAAATATCTTCCATCAGGCCTAGACTATACTGTTGTGCGATCCTTGGCAAATCATTTAATCTCTCTCAACCCTAGTTTTTTTTTTTAATTTGGAATATGAACATAATAATAAGACCTCCTCACAGGGATTTGGGGTAAATTAAATGAAATAATATAACCAAAGCACTTTATGAACCTTAAAGTTCTTATTGTTCAGGCTCCTGTCCTTTTCACAAATAAGTTGGGTTGAACAATTAATTCAAATCCTTTGGCTCTTCATTTCCTTATTTATTAGAAGAAAATATTAAATTGGATAATGCCTAATATTCCTTTCAATGCCAGGATTCTAGGATTTTTGATTTATTTGCCTTCATAGGGAGATTAGGAGGTATTTTGTGGTATAGCATAGTGGCCCTTTATGACAACATTTTCCAGTCAAAGATTTACTTCAGATATTCATTTCTTCCCAAAATATATTATGAAATTCTGTCCTCTACAAATTGAGCCAAATTATTATTGAACCTGCTTCTATTTTCAGCCTATTTACCTTTTGTAATAGTGAGTTTCATAGGGCTGTTACCCACTGTGTAAAGTACAGTAATTTATTTTCCTGCCTCTTTTTTAATAAATTTACCCCTTTGCTTTTTAAGACCCTTAATTACCATAATTTTTAGCTTCACCAAATAGGAACATGGCTACCATTTAATATAAATTCTTTAGAATTTTGTAAACTTTTCTTCTTCTTCTTCTTTCCTCCTCCTCCTCCTCCTCTTCATCCTCCTCCTTCTCCTCCTTTTCCTCCTTCTCCTTTTCCTTCTCCTCCTTTTCCACCTGCTCTTCCTCTTCCTCCTCCACTTCCTTCTTCTACTTTTCCTCCTCCTTCTTCTTCTATCTTCTTTATAATAGGTCTCTAAAGCTTCCATTTTTTTTCCAGCCCTAATTAGACTGTCTCTAAAAGTAATGTCATACCTTTATCATTTCTGTCTTCCTGCTATGGACTTTTCTCCTCTAATTTTGTGATGTCTTTTTTTCTAATTTAATTTATTTCAACACTTATTTGTTGTGTACCTATTATGAGTAAATATTCTGATAGGCTCTTTGGGAATAAAAAGATAAGTAAAAATATGGTTTCTGTTTCCTCAAAATCAAAACAACAAGTAGCATTATAGAAATGGATGTAAAATATCACAGTTTTGTTCAAAAATAAAATCATGTTTTTTTCTTATTTGTAATCAAAAGCAATTGTCACCATCATTGTTCATTACTGCTCAAAAATCTCCCAGTGGCCCAGTTCAGCTCTGGGACCCCAACCACACCTGCCCAAGAAGGAAGTCAAATAGCATTTCTTGGTCACACAAGCAGGTTGTCTGGAATGTTGGTAATTCCAGTCAGGGTTTTGGACTGCAGGTTGGCAGCAATGATACTTTGATCTTCATTTGCATTTCAATTTAAGAGACCATAGGTACTCTGGGAGCCCAAGCTGTAGATGTCAGGGCTGGTTTCCTCTTCATCCATTCTGAGGCTGGCTATTTCAGTTAAAAGGTTGTCTGAAACATCACTTCATTATGTGCTTTTCAGTTATAAACACTCTGGCTAATTTACTTTCTCTCTTTTATTGGTGACTTCTGTCATGAAGCGGCATGTCCTTTCTGGGTCTGGTAGCCATTTCCAATTCTGTACCTACAGGGGTACAAATCTAATTCTGTTCTTTTCAATTCTGTCTTAAAAGTGACTTGGCAGATATAGAACTGGGAGAGATTTCAGATTTAATTTTGCACGGGAGAAAATTGAGATCCAGACCAATGAATTGAATTAGTCAAGCTTCAGAAGTGAGATTTGAACCCTGATCCACCATATGCAGAATCTGTATTCTTGCCAAAATATCATGATACAGAAATCACTCAGATTTTGTCCTTATAAATTATTTCTGCATCATCCCCTTTGGGCATATAACATATGATTGGAGATGCTCTGGGAGATTCACAGCCTACTCACTGTTCCGAATTTTGAAGGCCTCCCAATTCTGATCAGAAACCAAGAAAGGGTGACTTTGGAGGAAGCAGGGAACAACAAGAGCCTCTCTACTCATTTTTCCTCTGATTAGTATATCAGAGCTTAGCCAGAACTTGCACATGAGGAGATGAATGGAGCTGACACGCTAAGTGAAGAAGGAGCTGATTACTGGGTTCTAATTGTTCATCACAGCCCATTTGCATCAGTCAAGGAAAGTACTAAACCCTGAGAAAGCTCAATATAAATAGCTTCCTAGCACATGATTTTATAAAAAAAGAGAGAGCAGGGCATAGTGACAACAGAAAGGGAAAATTAACAGCATATTCACAGCAAAGAAGGATCCACAGTCAGCAATAATCTTTGTGGATGATTAAAGTCTGGGACATAAGGTCTTGGGGCTGGTTCAATTATTCCTCCTGGGTTTTGACCCTCACCTCCAGGGTCCCCTCTGAGATTGTGTTTAGCTATGATCACACTCTTAAGAAATAATCCCAACCTTCTTTGTAAAATCAAAATGAAAACTTGTAGCATTTTCATCATTCGTTATAAATATTTAAAACTTGTAATCATCAATCATTTGAATGTTTGCTCTTTTTTGTCTTTGTTTACCAAAGCACCCATGAACTGATTCCTCAAGATATTGGTAGAAAGAATATTGTGGGCCCTCACATACAAGAATGTTTGTATATTAAATGTTTGTGTTTATTTTAGTTTTAGTTGAAATTTCATGAGAGTCTTTGAAATAAGACCCTTTGTAAGCTCTGGTTAATAAATTGACAGTTTCTGGCATTCTCTAACAGAATCTTACTTGTGAATCCTTCTGCAATATTAGTCCAGTGTACTAATGTACATGGGGAAAGACAAACCTTAAATAATGTTTATTTGGGGACTCCATAGTTCTAGTCCAGAAGACAGATAGTCAGAAGAGATGGTCTTTCAAGTTAGCAGTCTTAAGGAGCTACTTAAGTCATCCTATGTTACCCTTTTAGCTAATCTTTTGCTGATACAATTGGAAAGATTTCTGCACCTTCCTATTGACCATAGAAGTTTGACAGTTTGAAGGACTTCCAGGCATACTGTAAGTGATATGGAGGAGGCTGATCACTCCATGAGATCAATCCAGGATTAGGAGAGTGAAATCTGAGTTAAACTTAGAATCAGCTACTTTCAAGTCGTGGGACTGACCAATAATGAAGGAAGTATTGAGGAGCAATATATTTTATTTGCCAGCCTTGGCTCTGATCCTCAAGGAGTTTTGAATATCCATTTAACCATACTCAGACTTTCCAAAGTGTTACTGTTATACCCTTGTGGAATAAAAAAAAATATCCTAAGGACAATTATGCAAGGGGCTGAGGACAGAGAATTTATGTTCTATATGACAGTGTCTGGAGAATATTGCTATAAAAATGCTTATTGACTGACTGATTGATATAACTAAAAATAAATTGATATCTACAGCAAGGAGAGATCACTAGGAAGTGCACTGTTTCTGTTCCACTATATATATTATTTATTTAAACTAATGACAACTTACAGGTTTTCCAGTTTTCATTGTAGCATTTAGACATAAAAGAAAGGGCTCTTAAATATCATCAAGGTAGGACAATCAGGACACTCAGTCTTCAATGCTAGCATATAATTTACTTAACAATTAGCTTAGCTATGACAGTAGAAATGTACATTTACTTGTATATATACACACATGCCCAAATTTCTCTGTATGTATGTGTATTATTTAGTAATAATTATTTTTATTTAAATTTCCTAGGATCAATTCAGAGATAATAGTTTATTATATATATATAGGTATATATTTATAAGAGTGTATGATGCTGGAGAACTGGTGAGATATAATGGGAAAACTACTGGATTAGCAAACAAGATTCCTGGGATCAAATTTTAGCTTTGTTAATTGTAGTTATTGAGCTTCAGGCATAGTCATTTTTTTCTTATCAGCAGTTATTTATCTGTAAAAAAGGAATATTGATACTTTCACTATCCATTACACAGATTTTTCTTTATGCATAGATAATATGAAATAGCAGATATAAAGTGATATATGGTGTTTGATTATTATTATAAGCACAACTTTGCATATACTATTGGTTATACAGTCCCAAAGTAAAAGTATATGCCTAAAATTCAGTCATTTGATGAGAAAATATATTTGCTCATATATTTAAAGATGAAATATATCCATGATATGGGTACTTTCTCCACCATCATGTATTGTAGCATTTCTATGACTTAGGAAACATTTTTAACACAATATAGCTGAGCGATGTTATTCTGTAGCCCAGCTGGTGTTGTCTCTCTAAACTTAGAGAAGATAGTATTTATATTCCAGATATATGCTCCAGAGCCTCTCTAACTGTGTAGGACGTGTGTTTTAGGCCAGATACAGGATAGCCATGGATGTAATTTATAATCTGGTGCGACTGGATTGAGTATACAACAACAGACCTTTTGATAATAAGCACTAAGCAATGTATGTAAAAATATTGAAGGTGTTTATATAGGTAGAGCTCTCAAGATCCTCACCATATAGGATTACTCAGGTGAAAAAGAATAAAAGTTCAGGAGGAATAAGCAGGCCGTTAAATCTAAAGGGCTACATGTCCTTCTGGATAGTAGATTATTGAGATTCCCTCAAAAGCAAACTTTAGTGGATTTAGGGTGTTGATTACTAAGGAATAAATACAAGGGATTTAAATCACTAATATCAATTCAATCTTGTCAGTTCTTCAGGACTCAAGACCTAAAATGGAATTATGCCTAAAACAACTTCTCAGCCATCAACATTTAATCTTCACTAGTGCCGTGTTACTTCCATAACATAAGGAGGCACTGAAATTCATAGCTCAATGAAAATCAAGACAATCCCTTGGTGCTAATTGTAGCCACTGCTTCCACGGTTAGGTGATATACCTGTGCACACCTATATATCACATAGGATGAGGACATAACTGTTATGTAAATGTCTCATTTGTGAATAGGTTTCACATATTAGATTATTGCTTTAGTGGTTTTATGTGAATGTTAACATTTGAGTTTTTCAGATGGGGAGTTTCTCAGGTTGTTTCCCATAGTTCCAAGAAGACAATTTATGCTAAATGACATTTAAAAATTGGGATATTCTGTGGGGGGAAAGCTCTCTTTCAAATGTAAAGACATATTGAAACCAACACATCTCACTTTAGCCTTGATATCATCAATCAGTCAGAGCTTCTTAACTTTTTTTTGGCATCACACATTCCTTTGATAATTTGGGGAAGCCCCTGGAACCCTTTTGAAACAATGCTTTGTAATGTGTTGAATAAAATATATAGTATTATAAAGTAAAACAATTATATTGAAGTACAATTAAATATACAAATACACAAATACACAATAAATACACAAATACCTTTTCATGGACTGGACAAGTTCGTTGAACTGGAATGATACTGCTCAAGAATAACATTCAGATGGACCAAGGAAGCTTAACCACATCCATATTTTGTCTATATTTTATTAAGTTAAAAAAGGAGTAATTCCCCAAATTGGAGTGAGCATGGTAATCTAACTATATTCCCTAAGAAGGAGTGGCCGGGGGATGGGGAGGAGAGGTCTTACCTTTGGCCTTGGCCAGGTATTTCCCTTGCCCCTTCTCCTATACCATCTTGACCAGAGAAAAGAATATTAGAAGGACCTGAAAACAAAAGGCTTCTGTGTGCCCTCTAATGAATTTGAATAGTTTCCTTTTGACATTTTATACTTAAAGGAGAGTGTATCACAGGACTTTGAAATGTTTTACACTAAATATTCTACTGAGCTATGACTGGAGGCTAAAAAAACCCAACTTTGCATTTACCAAGACTTAAAGTTTACTTACGAAAGTATATGTTGAAAGGGCTGCAGCTTATTATTGTAAAGTATTTTTTGAATTATCAATTACTCTTAAAGAAATCACAAAGAAGCAAGTTCAAAATTTGACTTTTGCTCAAAATGTTCCCTCATTTGCCAATCATGTTAGAATAAATTTTAATTTTCAAAACATCTTATAGCTGAACTGACTTTATTTGATTCTAAAATTAATAGGGAGCTATTGAAGCTTATTGGATAAGGAAAGGGTAAATTCCCTACAAGTATGTGGTTGGAATGACACCGTAAATCAGTTATCATTGAGATTTCATGTATGCAAAACGAGTCAATGTGATCCATATTTTAGAGCTTCAAAAATGACACTGGCAGTATAAGATTTTAAATTTTATTACAAAGCAGTCATCATGAAAATAATCTACTAATTATAATCTACTAACTAAGAAATAGAGTGGTGGACAAGTGGAATAGATTAGGTACACAATATATAGTACTAAATGACTTTAATAATGTAGAGTTTGATAAACCCAAGGTCCAAGCTTTTGGAAAAAGAACTCACTATATGAAAAAAAATTGAGAAAACTAAACAGCAATTTGGCATAGACCAACATTTTAGACTGTATGCCAAAATAAAATCAAAATGGGTAAATGAGACATAAAGAGTGATATATCATATGTAAATCAGAGGAGCTTAAAAAATATGTCTGCCAACTCTATGGAAAAAGGAAAATGTATGAACAAAGAAGAGTTACAGAGAATAATAGGAAGTAAAGTGGATAATTTTGGTTATATGAAATTCTAAAAAAATTTCAAAAACAAAACTAATGCAGTCAAAATTAGAAGGAAAGTAGGAAACTGGGAAAATATTTTTATAGGAAGAATTCCGTATATATTAAATATATAGGGAATTAAATCAAATTTATGAAAATATAAGCCATCCCCCAATTCACAAATGGTCAGAAGATATGAATATATAATTTTCAGTTTACAGAAATAGGAATGCTTTTGCTTAAAAAATACGCAAAGTAATAGACAGTCACATTAAAATTATCTAAATCATCACTGGATAGAAAAATGAAAATTAAAACAGTTTCAATTCTTATTTTTAAAGTGTTGTTTTCTTCGGTTACATTTTTAAGCTCCTTTTGTAACTGGCTAATTTGTTCATTGTACTCTTTTTCCACTTCACTAATTTTATTTTTCAATAAATTGGTGTCTTTTTCATATCTCTTTTGCAGGGCATCATATCCTTCTTGCACCGATTTCAGTTTATTTTCCCATTTATCCTCCAGCTCTCTTTGAGGTTCTTTATGCAGTCTTCCATAAAGGCCTTTTGAAAAAGGGACCAGTGATGGTCCTTAATAACTTCCTCTGGAATTTTGTCTAAAGGAACCTCAGCATCTGGGGTCATCCCTTCTTTCTCTCGATAGAAGCTGTCTATTGTGAGAGCTCTCTTTTGCTTCTTCATTTTTTTTTTTTTTTTTAGATAGCATGGATGTCTCTTTGAGGCTCGGAAAAACGGGGGCTGAAGTTCTTTGCCCTGGGGCAATTTGGCGAATTAACTTAAGGTGCTGGGCTGGTGGGGGCTAGGACTAAATCAGGATTACTCCTTAAACAAGGCAAGTCTGCCAGAACACCTGCCCCCAATCAGGGCAGAGTGTCCCGAGTGCCTCAGATAAACTCCAGTTTATCTGAGGAGTTTGGAGTTTGGAGTTTGGAGTTTGGAGTTTCTGCCAGGATGAGCTGAGTCCCACCCTCACTTCCAGCCTGGACTGAGTCCACTCTTTATCCCTCTGTCCGAGTTAAACAAACCTGATACGAAGTTCTTCAGAGATATCAGCAAGCAGTATCCAAGTATTTCTGGATTCGTTGACTTGAAGATCACTTCAGAGGCTTGTTTTATTGTTGATTTGAGAGAAGATCGGAGGAGGACACAGACAGTCATGGTTTCACTCCACCATCTTGGCTCCGACCCCGAAAATTAAAACAGTTTCAAAGTGCCACTTCACATCTATGACTTTGCTAATGTGACTGAAAAAATGAAATGACAAATTCTTGTGGGAATATTAAAAAATAGGGACACCAATGCACTCTTGTTAGAGTTTTGAACTAGTCCAATCATTCTGGAGAACAATGTGGAATTGTATACAATGTACTATAAAACTATGCATAAAATTAAGAAAACTGAGGTACCATGACACTCCTCTCAGACTGAATACCCATCTAGGGGAGGAGGGTGGCAGGAAAGCAGGGACAAAAAAATTAAACATGAGGTTTTGCAATGGTGAGTGTTGAAAACTATCTTTGCATATATTTTTGAAATAAAAAGCTATTAAAATAAAAAAAAACAACCCATTAAGTTATGTATAACTTTTGAAGTAACAATACTGCCACTAGGTCTATATCATGAAGATATCAAAGAATAGGTCCAAAGATCTGTTTGCACAAAAATATTTATAGTAGCTCTCTTTGTGGTGGCAAAGAATTAGAAACTGAGTGGACTTCATCAGTTGGGGAATGGCAGAACAAATTGTAGTACATGATTGTGATGCAATACTTTTGTGCTATATGAAATGAGGGGAAGAAAAGCCTGGAAATTCTTATATGAACTGATGCAAAGTGAAATGAATAGCAATAGAAAAACATTGTACACAATTAATAGCAATATTTTAAGGATGACCTATTATCAAGACAATGATTCAAGAAAATACCAATGGATCCATGATGAAAAATACTATTTATTTCTAAGAGAGAGAGAGAGCTGGTTAATTGAGATAAACATATTTTTCATCTTTTCTGTATATATGTGTGTGCTTTCTTTTTCAACATGATTAATATAGAAATATGTTTACATGTATAATCAATATCATATTACTTGCCTTTTAAAGTAGGAGGAAGGAGAGAATTTGGAACTCAAAATTAAAAAAAGAATGTTAAATTATTTTAAATTAATTGGGAAATATTTCATGAAATAAAAGCATTTTTAAAATGTAACGGAGGTCCTATTAGTGACTCAGTACTGCTAGGTTTGTAGACCAACGAAGACATCTTTTAAAAAAATGTAGATTTAATTAAACCTAAAATTTCAGGAGGAAATTGACTTATCCTTACATGTAACTTTGTCACTTTTATATACTTTTGTTATAAATGCACATCCTCTTAGTCACTGAACATTATATGAGGTAATTCTGTTCTGCCTCAGGAAAAAAAAAAAAATCTATCCTCCTCTTCCAAGGTGGGGGGTGGGGTCATTTGGGAACGGCTATCATGATCTTAACTGGAAAGAATCTACTGTAAGTTTTGCATATTCTACCATTATTTGAAAAGGCAGTGAGGCAGGTACATTTTCTTTAGTACCCTTTGTGGGTCTGGTTTTGCTTGGAGGGACAATTAGCAGTGACCTCCTTAATTGTTAGAGCAGTATAAGCTAATGAATTATTTTTTCCCACTGTGAGTTGTTTCAACTCCATTCATGCCAATCATAATTGTTAATTTCCAGTGACTTTTGTTTAACTAATATTACCATTTTTATTCCAGTCTTCATATTCAAAATATTGTAGCTACAGTAAGAAGTCCATTAAGTATTGTAATATTATAATTAGGTAAATGAACAGAACAGCTTTCCGAGTAAATTATAACTTAGATATTTATTTTTTTTCACAAAGAATATTTGAAGCCCAAGTACCATGGTTGGTTTATAATCATTTCTTTTCTACATCTCCAATGAACAAACTGGAATAAGATATACTATTGACCTATCTTCCCTGCAGGATATAACTTTTAACTTAGAATCACTTCCCAAACTTGTTGCCTTTGCTTTTTGCGATGGCCAGACATGTGTCCTCTACGCTTATCTATCTTTGAAGATGTATAAAGGATATCTCCTGCTCAGAAAAATAAAATCCAGTGAGAAAAAAATTCACACAGCTAATTTGGAGAGATTTTGTCCAATTGTTTTCTACTTGCTTTTAGTCTTTCTTTTAAATACAAGTTGAATATAGGAGAAGAGAAGGAGACTCTGTGTGTGGCAGCTTGCCAAATGAAGAGCTTTGGGAGATCTGAAGCAATAGGATAATGTATTTAAAATACACTGAATCAAAAATTGAGTCAGTTTTGTCCTCTGTAAAATTGAGATAATGTCTCATTTTATCTCCTTACTTATCTTAAAGACTTGTGAGATTTGTACAAAAAATTGCCAAGGTCCCTTGCAACTTTAAAATTGTAAAATACTATGCAAGTACTTTATTATTTAATTGTTTAATGGATCCCCTACTTGGAGAATTAGTTCTACCTCTTTCCCATCTTGCTTATTTCATAAAATTTTCCCATCTCCCCCTTTTTTCTGATATTAAGTAGTAGACAACATTTGAACCCGTCTGACGGCTGTGTACTTTCTTTAAGTTACCCCCTTTCCAATCAGCTCCCTCCACTCTAGTCATGGTGGGAGAGTCCATTCAAGAGCACTAATAGAGACCTGGGTTTCCTTTGCTTTTGCAACTTGGGAGAAAGGTCAGTGTTCTGAATATAGTTTTGTCATCGGATGCTCTCTCCTTGTTATAACAAGGGTTCTGTTCTGCCTTCCTGATTGTGGTAACAATCTGCTGTCACAAAAGCCTCTTATTCGATATTTTTCCTTTAAAAGACATTCTGTCCCTTTAATTGACCAATTCTATTAACTTTTATAGCAGTGAATGTTCTTGGCCTTTTAGACACAAGGAGATGGCTGACTCTTTATTTCTAATTCTCTGAGGCAAATGCTTCTTCCTGCGGTCCTTGTGTCCTTGTCCTAGGGAAGGCAGGTGTGATGTCATGGAATAACAGTATAATGCACCTTGGAAAGTAGCTCGTGGCGGTCTGAGCCTGCCACCTAAGATTTACTGGGAACGCCAGAAGCCCCCCCCCCCACCTCCCCTCTTTCAAGCCCCTGGCTCAAGCCACTATATTTCTTTTTATAGCACAAGAAAGCTTTGGATATACTTTCTCTTCCTGGCACGTGAGCTGACAGCTAATACATTTTTAAACTGGCCTGCAGACACATGATCTTCGATGGCTGAGAAATAACAAGGACATATGTAAAATGGAACACAAACCCACAGGGAAGTCAGATAAAACTGAGAGAGGAAAACTTTTCTGGCTCCTGAAACGTCACCAATAAGACACCCCAAGAGCCTCGGGATGAGCTCCCTTGGAACGGTGTTCTCTCTCTCCTTTGCTGCCAGCAAGAGATTGCATTGATTATAGTGATAGCAAGGAATTAGGAAAGTAGGCTTCTTCCTCAAGGTCTGTCCCATGGCACAGGGCTGCATCTTTCCCTTCTTTCTAGAACTTGAGAGTTCATTAAAGATTTATTTGTAACAAAGCAGCAAAACCCACACTGCCAAAAAAAGAAAATTCAAACATTTTGAGAGACAATTCCTCATGCAAAATGACATGCCACTAGATAACATCCTGTAAAAGAAAAAGACAAAAAAAATGAAGTGATACTGTTGGGACTCATGGCTGAATTATGACATTCTATATTATTTGTTGAAGGAAAGAATAAACATTAGCTATTTGTTTGCCCATCATTTGCTAGATCCTGGAGATCCAGATTCAAAAATGAGGTACTTCATGACACAGAGCTTACTAATGTCTACTAGTTGGTTTGATTTTGTAAGATTTCATTGACTTGACTTAATTGTCAATTTGAAAATTTTATTTGCGCTTTCTGTTTTGTTAAACTGTTAAAAGCAAAGAGTTATAATATTTAAATTTTTATATGAAAGTTATTTTTGGTGGTTGTTGCATTAACTCACATGCCATATGAATTTCATTATTATTCCATGAATGATGCTAAAATTTCTTATTATTATTCAAAATGAATGAGACTCTTTCCTATTATATCTACCCAGGAATCACATAGTCCATTATTAATATCTTAGACCTTTTGAATTTCCTAGAGTTTTCACAAGTGAAGATATCTCACATTTGTTTACTACTAATAAAATATTTTTGTTGTTATTGCACCAAGAAAAGCCAAGTCAGCCAAGATAAATATTCTGGCTTTTTTTTTTTTTTGACTAGGACAAATGTGGACTCATTCAGCATTAAAGATGTTACTAATGGATGTGCAGGAGGTCATTTGAAGTCAAGGACCAGGGGAGGAAGGGGACAGTGACTAATTTGAAATCTCCTAGCATAGATGTTATTTTGGGGGAACTAGAACTGATACAAAAAGATATAAGGTAAGGACAAAAAAGTGTCAAGATTAGGATGAAGCTTGGTTTTGAGAGTCCTCACTGGTAAAGGCCAGTCACATAAAATGGAAGGAAGTTTAGAGGTAAGGGCAAAATTTTGGGTTCAGGAACAGGAGACTTATGTAGGAAAATTTCAAAAAATAAATCAAGAGACTAAAAGCCAAGAAGGTTGTACACTAGAACAGTGGCTTTCAAAATGTTAGATATCAAAACACTGTTAAACATAAAATATAGGATCTTTGCCTAAAGGGCTTTTGTTAAGTAAATTATATTTTTGCCACATTAGAAATTAATATTTTATCATAATAATATTAAAATGGCTAGTATTTTTATAGCACCTACTATATGTCAAAGTCAAAAACTGTGCTAGTACTTTACAAAGATTATTAATATGGTTTTGATCTTGAGGACTCCCTGAAAATTTCTCAGGTGTGCCCAATGGTATACAGACCACTGCCCTAGAATTAAACAGAGGATTTTTAAAAAAGTACTCACAATAAAGGACTTTTAAAAAAAAGTCCCTCTCTCTCTCTTTCTCTCTCTCTCTCTCTCTATGTCTATATATGCATATATATAAGCATATCTATATCTATAACTACCTACATATGCATATTTATTACAGCAAGAAAATCAATAAGAAAAGGAAACAGCCAAGCATTCAGAAAATCACTAGGATTTGGAAAGATAATCTCTTGTTGGAAAAGAAGGATAATAGGACTCAAGTAAGCATAAACGAAAGTGTTGGGTTATTGGGAATCTGATTTTCTTTGGAGCACAAAAAATACAAGAGATTGGGATAAGCAGGAACCTCAATATAGTATAGGAATAGAGGTTCAAGCTAAAATTCTTATTTCTGGATCAAGAAGCATGGTTTAAGGGGCTATGATGAAGTCATTGTTTATTCCAAATAAATCTGCCTATATAAAATGTATGTTGTTTATATTCCCTCCGCTCCTCTGTATCACTTCATTTCTTTAATCACATTAAGAGCTTCATTCATTATATCACTTCACAAAATTATGAAATATGAGATTTGAAAAGAACTCCAAGGCCATATAATACAAACTAAGCCCAATAAAAGTGTCTTTTATAACCCATTTGATAAATATATATATATACATATATATAAATTATTTATATAATATGTAATAGATAAATTATTTGTATAATGTATATGTATATTATATAAATTATTTGTATTATATATATATACATATACATATATAGTAAGAAGGCATTAAGAGGCCAAAGTGAATAAAATATTAAAAATGGAGTCAGGAGGCCTGAGTTTAAATATTTCCTCAGATACATATTAGACATGTAATGTTGAAAATCACTTACAGGGTAGATTCTGGGATGATGGCAGAGTAGATCATAAATTTCAAGCTCTCCTGATTTTCCCCGCCAAGGAAAACATAATTGCACCTCAGGATGAACATAGACTCCTGGAAAACAAATGAGTCTTGGGGCATACCAGGGGTCCCCCTGGAAAGATGATAAAAGATATGAAGAAAGACATGGGGACCAGAGTTTAACCCAAGTGAAGTGTAAACACCTCCAGGATAGATCTGCAGAAATGCCAAGTGGGGTTAGTTGTGTAGAAGGAACCTTAGCAGAAACTTTCACCTCCTGGACTTTATGTGTATTTGGGGGTCTGAGTCTGGGAAGACTGAGGGAACCTTAGCTGATTAGGAACTCCATGTCCAGCTGTGCTGCCAAGACACAACCTGGGGGAAGAAGGAATCAGCACACTGAGAGTGCAGAAGATGCTGCTGGCTATGGGCACTTGAGGTACACTTGAGAGTGGAGCTCTTGGTTTGATGTTTCTTGTCAGAGGGAAAAGCTGAAATGAAGTCAGAGACACCTTCCAATACCCCAATTACATTAATAAATATTCATTTTAAAAAGTGAACAGGCAAAAAAGAAAGAACCTAATCCCCCAGAAATTTCCTGTAGGAATAAGGAAAAAAGGAGTTCATCTTCAGTGGAGGACAATGAAGTAAAAAAAAAATGTCTGTCATCCTCCAAAGAGCAGTGTTAAATGGCTCCCTGCCCAGAAAGAATGTATAGAAGAACGCAAAAACGAGAGATGAGAAAAAAGCAAAAAAAAGAAAGATAGAAAAAAGAACTATCTGAGAAAAACAAAACTATGAAAAGAAAGTGAATTAACTAGAAAGGAAGATACAGAGTCTTAAAGAAGAAAATAATTATTTGAAGATTAGTATTGGACAAGAGAAAGCCAGTGAAGCTATAAGACATGGATAAATAACAAAACAAACTATAAAGAATGAAAAAAAAATAGATTAGATAAGACATCTTATAAGAAAAACGATTGATCTGAAGAATAGATCAAAAAGAGAAAACATAAGAATAATTGGACTACCTGAAAGCTCTGACCAAAAATCAACTTGGACACAATAATACAAGAAACAATGAAAGAAAATTTCCCTGAAGTGGGGAAAGTAGAAAGAAAAAAAAATCTACTGATCAACACCTCAAAGAGATCTTACAGGGCAAACTATAGGGACACTATCACTCAATTTTGAAACCTGCAGATCAAAGAGAAAATTTTACAAGAGAAAAAAAAAACAAAAATGAGATATGCTGGAGCTACAATTAGAATTATATATACAATTAGAAAATATATATGGTTTATTAGCATTTACAATAAAAGACCGTAACACCAGAATATTATATGTTGACAATCACAAGAACTAGGTTTGAAGATGAAAAGTTATAATCCTCATAATCAAGTATAATATTGAACAACAACAAAAACAAAATGGATATTAACCATACTCTCAGATTTGCAGGATTTGGTCTTAAACAAACTTGAACTTTAGAAAATTTCTCAAAAAGAGCCAACCGGGGCAGCTAGGTTGCGCAGTGGATCAAGCACCAGCCCTGAAGTCAGGAGGACCTGAGTTCAAATCTGGTCTTATACACTTAACATTCCCTAGTTGTGTGACCCTGGGCAAGTCACTTAACCTCAATTGCCTCAGGGGGAAAAAGTCAACCACTGGTGGTAGTAGAATAAAGATTGTAGAGTAGGAATGGGATAAAAAGGGAGGGAAATGGGGGAAGATGACAGAGGGATTCATGGTGGGGAGCTAGGGGAAAAGTTAAGTAATAGCAAGACAAATTAAAGAGTAGAATTAAAGTAGAAGAGCTAGTAGGGACAGGAAACGAGATATACATAAATACAGGGAAATAGAAATAGAATTTAGAAAACAATCAAGGATAGTAATCATTAATTTCAGCAAAGTCAAACTTAATGATTCAGTCAAAAAAGAAATCTATATTACAGCTATATTAAATTTATTTAAGAGGTATGCCCACGTATGTATATACTCATATATATGTACATATATATATACATATATATATGTACATATATATGAGTATATACATATATATATGAGTATATACATATATATATATATATATGTGTGTGTGTGTATGTTGGCATGGAGGTATATGTATATCTATACATATATGAATGTATACATAAATATATCTGCACTTAACTGTAACCTGCTTGGGGGAAGTGGAAGAATAAAAGGGGAAAGAAGAATGAAGTTAAAGTATATAACACAGAACAAAAGAAAACCTACAAGGAAGTAAAGAAAAGATGGACAATCATGAATATAACATCTTCTATTGTTCCATATTTCTTGAAATGGAAAAATTTTTGTCACATGTTACATCCTCCCTGATATTCAATTGAGTACATGACAATCTATTTTTCCTTTTCCTGTTTTTATTCTACTTTTTTTTTAAAACAAATTGCATTTGTTTTAAATCGATAAATATAAACTCTTCAAAAATAACAAAAAAAGAAAAAAGTCACTAAACCTATGAGTCTTAATTTTTTTTCATCTTCAAAAGGAAGCTATTAATTGCTTTTCTCTCGGTTTCAAGAATAAATTAGGTAGCATAGTGCTTTAAAAAGTATAAATCAAGTACTATGCAAATGTTATATTTTATTATTATTAATACTATAAAAGAAATCAATTGTTTTTGCAAGTAGTCCATTCCCCTTTTGGATAGTTCTTTTAGAAATTTTACTTATTTTTTCTTCTTACATCAAGTCTCCCAATTTAGTCAGGCTGTGGGTTTGGGGCACCTGAAGCAGATGGTGTCATGTTAGAAGATAATAGAAATAAAAATCGCTGCTTAACTCTTCTTTTGATTTCATATTTTCTAATAAGGAAAATAATTGTCAAGAATAAAATAAGCATGGCCAATGGATAACTGATTTAATTTCAAAAACTATTTTTCAGGCAGAGCACAGTGGAAGACTCTGGGATACATTCAAAATTTAATTAAGATGTAGTTCCTCCTTTTACAGAAATTACAGTTTACTTAGAGCATATTTTCTTTGTTGTATATCCTATATATCTCAATTATGTGAGATCTTTAAGATTTAAAAATTGTTTTACATTTCATATTTTTATCACAACTATCTTGTGAAATAGGTGCTATGAATATACTAATTTTGCAGTTAGGGAAATGGAGACTCAAAAATGTGACGTGACCTATGCAGGGCCATAGATGTAGTAAATATCTGAGGCAAGATTTGAATTCAGGTCTTTTTTCAAGTCCAGCACTCTATTCATCTATCTTGTTTCCTTTTTGACTAATTGTTATTACAGTAAAGTGAATTGAAGGTATTTCAAATTACATGATATTGTCTCAACTTGGAATTTGAATTCTGGCTCTCACACTTTATAATATGTATAAGGCTTAGCTTTTCTTTTTTTTTTTCTATAATTCTATCCTTTTCAAAAATATGTTTTCTTATTTTTCTTCAGTTAAAGGAAAAAAAAATCTGAATATTTTGAAATTATTCAGAGAGATCATTAATGGACTCTCTAAATCCTAGATCATTAAATAGATAATAAGAATCCTGGATTAGACAGAGCAAGAAGAAGGAGTTGGGAGCACATCTGGCACATGGACCTCTCTGACATTTTCATTACTAGGTTGACAGATTTCTCTTAAGCTGTACCTGGTGCACTCATAGGCATGTGTGCTTATATCTATAAACAGCTCTATCCTGACACAGCCATCAGAAGGAACAGACAGAGGTCTTCCATAATTTAGGATGCTATCCTAGAAACAAGGGCAAGTAGGAAGAAGTAGAACAAATGAAGTAAATGGTTGGCTGAATTATTGCAATGGGAGCTCATGTTCCAACACAGTTCTGCCCTCAGCCCTAGGTGTATGTCCAGCAGGTTTATCATTAATTTATGATAGACCTATAGAGGAGAGATGGCAAGTCGTGTGGAAGGGATCTAGTCCAACCTTCTCATTTGACCAAAAAGGAAACTGAGCCCTACAGACAACAAGGCAATTGTCTAAAGTTCCACAGAAATTAGGTAAAGAACTGGACTTTAAATTAAAAAGTGAACAAAAATGTATTAAGAGCTTATCGTGTCCAAGGCAAAGCACTAAGCCCTAAGAATATAAGTCCAAGAAAAAAGGTGGTCCCTACCCTCAAGGAGCTTGCTTTCTAGTTAGGGAAAACAACAACAACAACAAAAAGGGAGTTTAATAGGGAGCAAGGGGATCAAAGTACCTGCAGTGGGAAGAACGGTGTCCAGTGAGTAAGAAGTGCAATCCAGCCCACAAGGAAACTATGACTTATTTAGGATTCTCCCTTAAATGGATGTTCTAGAGGAAATCAGTCCATGAAAGGAAAAAGACACAATGGGGAGATAGTATTTCCCATCTAGTCCTGGGGTGGAGTGAGCTTCTGGTGTAAGAGGTTTATATATATATATATATATATATATATATATATATATATA
>JAJPUD010003934.1:149979-214346 GCA_023553655.1 Myrmecobius fasciatus
ATATATATATATATACACATATATATATACACACATACATACATATATATATACATACATATGTATATGTATGTATATATATATATATATATATATGTTAAAGTCATGTGGAAATGAGTCAGTAATAGCTTCTCTGGAGGAGTGAAGTCACATTTGTCCTGGCTTCCATAAAACTGAGGTCCTAGAAGGAAATATGCAATATTCACATCCAGGTCACTGGTATCTAAATCCAGCATTCTTTCTACTAAAACTTATGGGCTCCTATGGGTAGATGTCAATTCTGCCTAGAAAATCTGGGCACTTCTGAAATCAACTCATGTCTGAAATCTCCTATTCCATGTTTCCAACAAAACAAAGAATACAATATGGCATTCATATTCAAAAGAAAGAATACTCTTAGAAACAGAGACCACCTATGGACAGAATGCATAAGCAACAGAATACAATCATCATCCATATTTCCAATGAATACAATTTTAATCTTCTCTGCAAAGCACATTTGATTTTAAATTCCTCTCAAACACAACTCTGGCCAAAACTGTTCTTCAGACAGATTTTTTTTGGGGGGAGCATGAAAAAGGAAAAAAAAAGATAAAAATTTCAGTGAGGGGTTTAATCTAAATGCCTTTTCAGATAAGACATGAGATTCTTCAAATTGTCACAACTTGTCTTTTCTTTCCAAATCTAGTTGATCATATCAAACTCTTTTGGTTGCTGAACCCTTATTCTTGGAAATGTTTATTATAGACTTTTTATACCTTTATCTTTCTTCCTCCTTCCAAGAACCTTTTGTATCTTCCTATTCAACAGTTGCACCATGGACACATAGTTTTATGTGAAATGGAATCCTTGTTCTCCCTCAATACATATTCTCTGTGCCCACAGTCCTAGGAAACATTATGATTTGATTATTGGACATGCCAATATAAAATTGGTAAAGATTCACATAAATCACTGAGAGGAAGCCAAAGTTACCTGGCAAAATGCTATCTTCCCAATCTACTGTCCCTCACTCTATTAACACTCGCCCCCCATAAGTTCTATTCAATCAAATATCTCATGCTCTCCTGATATATAGGATAGAGAGAAACATGCTAGATAGTATATAGTTAGGTGCACTAAAAATGATCAACTGCTTGTACCCCAAAATAATTATCAAAGGCTTGATGTGAACACCTAAATTATGCTCAATTAGACTGCCTTGGGGATCTATTCTTGACCTTTTCTGGTTTAACAATTTTCATCATCATTTGCATAGATGTAGGAAAAAAATGTGGTTGGATTCATTTATGACACAAAACTGAGGAACAACTAATAACAGATAATATATTCATATCATTCTAAAGTCTGTTTTACACATATTGGTTAATTATAGCCAGTCCCTTTGAAGTAGGTATTATCAATTTTTTTACAGATTTGGAAAATGAGGTTGACATTTTTCCATTGTTCCCCAGATAGTAAGCATTAGATAGTATTCATATAGAGGGTTTTATGACTCCAAGTTTAGTACTTTATCAAATAGACAACATTTCAGTGTATAAACAAATTTGGACAGATCTGAGTTTGGGACACAATCTAATAAGTTGGTATTTATAGAAATAAATGTAAAATTTAATCTCCAGGACCAAACAGTCATTTGCAGAAGTGTGACATGAATGAATGAAGAATGGCCAGACAACAATCTATGTAGTAAAGACATGATGGTTTAAATAGATTTAATGATCTGATATCAATCTGATTCTCCAGTATGACATGGCATCCAGAACAAACAAGCAAAAAGCCGACATTGTCTACACTAAGCATGGTATAGTATAGGCAATGAAGGAGGGGACAATTTTGCCAAACTCTACCCTGGTGAGAGAACATCTAGCATGTTAATTTAACTTTATGTCACTTTATTCAGAAGTGATATTTACACTATGGTATATATTCATCTGTTGTGATTAATGAACAGAATAGTACATTTAACCAAAAAGGAGAAAAGCAAAATGGAGAAGCATTTTATTTATATTGCAGATATCTTAGAGACTGCCAGATAGAAGACAGATAATACTTGTCAATATGACAGAAGGAACAATTTTTCAAAATGCAAAAAGGAATTTTTGACTTGAAATAAGGAAATATTAGCATAACAATTACTTATCCAAAAGTGGAATGGGTTATCTTGGCAGATAGTTGGTTTCCTATTTATTGTAAATTGTCAAGCAGAAGCTAGATGACTACTCAATGGGGATATTGTAGAGAAGATTCCTATTAAAGTGGGGGAAGTTGGAGTATATGGCCTTCAATGTTCATTCCAGCAATGAGATTCAGAGATTTTTATGAATATGCAAATAATAATTATTGTAATACTAATGCAGAATTATTCTTTGTAAACCTTAAAGCACTTTATTTATCAGTGTTTTAATGATTATAGTGATTATCCTGGAGAAGAGAAAACTTTAGAGAGAGGGATACATCATTATTTTTTTCAAATATGTTAATTGTCAAAGTACAATAAACCCACATTATGTACATGTATAATTATATATATACACCCATATACACACATGTGTATGTATACATATAATATATATATGCATATATATATATATATACACATAAATACACATATACCTATCCTCCTGATGCAGAGACTGCCTCATCATCTCCTGTGCACCTGTTCTTAATAATAAAACTACTCAAAGGGGAATCAGGATGCCTCAAGAAACTTGAGTTCACTTTCCCTGGAGGTTTGCAAGTAGACTACATGTCAGCAGTATTGTAGAGGGGAACTGGTCTTTCCACTATGGGTTGGGGTAGATGACTGACAGCTCTACTTACAATGCACAGAGGCTCTGACTTCATGGATTGAGAGCCAGAAAATCCAAGCTAAAAGTGCAATTATTGTTATTCAGTTCTCCTCTTGGGGAAAGGGGTCCCTATATGAATATGAATTATGATATATTTAGTCTGTGTTTCACTTTGCTGCCCCTGAATCTAAATTGGCTTACACATTAATATAGGGACCAATGTTATGTTTGCTTACAAAGTAATTACATGTTCCACTTTTATTCTTTTAATTTAAGATTTCATTATGCATGGTTGTAAACATATATACCTTGCTTTAATCTTATGAAAAATCATTTTTGTGCTCATTCCAATTTAAAACAAATTGAAAGAAACTCCAAGAGAAAAATCTGGAAAAGATGTCAGTCATCTGTACATCCCCCATCTCCTGTTATTTAAAATAGCCATTACCATCCCAAAGCATCTCACCTGTTCCTTAGGAATGCAATTTTCTGCCTTTCTCCTATACTTTAGCTTTGCTATTTAACAAGAATTTATCGCCCTTAGGGGAAGAGACTACAATATTTATGTCTCTCTTTGGAATAAACTAAATTCAAACCTTCATCCTGAATGTGAATAATCCCCAAACTTGATGTTTTTCTGCTCCTGTCCCATTTTCAGAAAAGCTGTACTAATACATAATATTCAAAAATACTCCTATTTTTTCTTTTTTGTTTATTTTGTATATTAAACAAGGCCAGTATCACATAGCAATAACAATGATCATTTCAGCATCACATAGCAATAACAATGATCATTTCATATATGTATTTTATTGATACCCTAAAATGTATTGTTGTAATCACTCTATATGATGTTTGCTTTGTTTCAGTTCATGAGAATCTTTCCATTTTTCTTTAAATTCCTAATATTTTTTTCACAAGTACAATAATATTCCATTATGTTAAGCATAGGTATATGTATGTAATTCTATGTATGTATGTATATATGTGTATATATATATGTGCAAACACAGGTTCACATATATACATCTATGTATAGATATGTATATCTTATATAGATGTATATATATATTCCATATATAGAGGACAATTTCCTCAATATATAGTCCAATTTTTTGACTCCTCAGGTTCACAGAACATTTAGAGTTCAGTCATGTATTAATTAACTAGGACAGTGAATTTCAATTAGTAATATCAGATATCAAATTATAGAATCTTGGAAGAGCCTACAGAGGTCATCATATTCAAGTTTTACCTAAATAGCAATCCTCTTTAAAATATCCTTGGTCAGTTGTTATATAGCTTTTTTTTTGAAGATCTCATAAAAGGAAATTCCATTCTTCCTACCCCAAGACAGAGCATTTTCCTTCCAGGGAGTTCTAACTGATAGGAAATGTGTGCATTTGTAAGTCACATATATTGTGTAACTATGGATATGTGTGTATATATATACACATATTATATATCTATATCTATCTATGTATAATTGTGCCAAATCCAAATCTCCCTATACACATTCCTTTCATTATCACTAGTTCTCCCTGGTTTTAAGCAAAACAAGTCTCATCTGTGTTCCCTATGATAACTATTTTAAATACTTGCACTCAGCTATTGTGCCTTCTAATGCATCATCTTCAGGTGTTTCCAGACCTCTTGCCATTTTTGTCCCTTCACTGAATGTACTCTAACATTGCCAACCCAACCCTTCCCTCCAAAAAACCTTAATCACAAAATTATGTGAGTGATCAATATAGAGCAGGACTAATATTTAACTTATTCTGAAAGTAGTTTCTTTCTTAATAAAGCACAATTTCATTTGCTTTTTTGATTACCATTTCAAAATGTTGATTCCTCTTCGAGTTAACTAAAATTCCTCTACTTTTCATGAAATATGATCTGGTAATTAATTTTTGATATGTTACTTATATTATGATATTTTTAATGCAAGTGTAAGACTTTATTGTTTTCTGAATTGTCTCATTTTATAAGATTTAACCTTGTTTCTACCCCATCAGGATCTTTTCAAATTTTTGACTATCATCCAAGATAGCTATCCTTCCTAACTTTGAAAATTTGATTAGTATTCCATTTATATATTTAGTTAAATCTTTGATAAATTGAAAAATATGTTAAACAGCACAGGCCAAAGGGTTCCAATGGAACACTCCATTATATATGTCTCTCCAAGTTAAAGATCTAATAAAGACAGAGTAAAAAAAAGATGAAAAACCTCACTGTGGAACAGTTGGAAAATATTTCTAAAAAAATCCTTTACATAGATCAGAATGATCAAATTTATTAGTTATCTGTATTTTTTGACATGTCTAAGTTAATGCTTTTTATTTCCTTAAAGGATATAAAAACCTTCATTAGAAATTAATATTACCTATTATGGGTAGGACAAATTAAACTCATAATCGCTCAAAAATCACTGCTTTGCTAAAAACAAAGTTGCATTATTTTTGACAGAACAGTACAGGGTATTAATGAAGTAATATGGGATAGCAGATAGAGTACTGTATTTGAAGTAAGACCTGAATTCAAGTCCCATCTGATAACCATCTGCAGAATCCCAGCAAGTCACTGAAGACATTGATGGGGAAGACATTTGCCATAGCAATGAAATCATAGGTCTGGACTTTAGGGATGAAAATATATTAACATTAAAAAAGTAGTTTTAAGATGTTTAGATCTAGTCAATAACTCATACACAACCTAGGTGGTGGTCAGGTGACTATTTTGTAGACTTCAGAAATTTTGTGTTATTTATATCCTGCTGAGCTGTTATACTGACTAAACCTTCCTCTTGTCTTGTAAGCCATGTAAGTGGGAAGTAAAAAGCAGCATGGAGTATGAAACATTTTTTGTCCTCAGCAGGAAGTTGTTAATTTATATCTTCAGTACCTACCTTCTAACTCAGTTACAAACTCAATAAACAGTCACTAATTTAATTGGAATGGATGGAACTGATGTTTATAGACTATTTAAAAATTATATGAATCTTAACACCTTCCTCTCCTTTACTCTCTTATTTTCCCATTCTGTGCCAATGAAGCTTCTATAAAGAAGTGGAAATGGGTTGTACAGGTTTAAGAGCAATTTCCTGATTTGTTGTGGTAAAAAATAAAATGGCTAGTCTTTTGGAACTGAATTTTTCAGCTCTTTGCTAAGTTGGTCTCTGGACAGCAGAGATGTTATTTTGCTCAGTAAGGTGTGACCATTTTAAAAGAAACCATTTTTGTTATAAAAGATATGTGAAATATTTATAATTATACTTATCAAACTTATTCTTACAATGAAATTTTTATTTTGTTTGTAAAACATATATATATGTATATGTATAATATTTTGTTTGTAAAACTGATATATATGGGCATATATATATATGTATAATTTATATATGCATGTAAAATGTGTGTATATATGTATAATGTATATAGACATGTATATGTATAACATTTTGCTTGTAAAACCTATATATATGTATATGTATAATGTGTATATATGTATATGCATAATGTATATATGTAAATGTATAATATATATGTATATGCATAATGTGTGTATATACATATATATGGAATTATACAAACAAAATAAAGGGGAACCATTCCAACCACAAGTTTGATCATGGTGGCTGAAAGAAGCAGTTAGCCCTCTTCGGAATACCAGTAGGGAAAAGTGTGATGAGAAAAATGGCACCTCAGGCAATGCTTAATTAATTAATCGATTTGTTGGCATCTAGGCTATTATCCCATAGCACGGGGAGGATGGCAAAATGGAGTAATGGCAGGTCTCTGGCTCCTGCTTACACCTGCTTGGAAAGCTGCCACCACAGGTGTCCTGGGATCCTGATTTCTGGCTCCTGGAAGCATCAGGAGAGGGACTGATCTCTACTCTGTCCCAACAGCAAAGAGCAACACCTGTTAGGACCACACTTAAACCCAGACACTGCATAGCATCCAGGAAAAACAACATAATTGGCATTGAGATTCTGTATTCACAGACCCAAACAATTCTGGATAAGGATGGATGGTACTTGATTCATGAACCAACTGAGAACACTGGAGAAATAACAATTGTTAAAAATTTTGCCTATGCACAGAACTTTGTGAATAGATTTATTAGCATTTTCCTACAAGGCAGAGGAGTTATTTGCACTGCAGGTCATCTATGTTAAAGTAGGATCTGACACAAAGTGTAATTTGGCAGAAAATTCTAAGGGAAGAACCCCAGGACAGGTACAAGCAGTTATGTTTCTCAGGTTCCTTATGTGGGTCTAAGTGAAGTGACAAATAGAATAATTAGGTGCATGGCGATTTTAACTTCTGTAAGTAGATACTGAGACTGGCAATTCATTCCTCAAATAATATATTTTAAATACTTGTAATATAATGTTTTATAACTGAAAAAAACTGGATTTGGATTCAGACTATTCGATTTCAAAAATTAGTAGCTATGTGTTCTTGGGTGAGGGTCACAATCCCAGTTTCCTCTTTGGCCAAGTAAAATAATCAGACTAGGTGATCTCTAAAGTCTCTTTCAGGTCTAAATTTATTGCCTAGCTAATTAGATTAATTCCTCAGTCATAGCCCCCGTGTAGACAAAGATTTGAGAGTGCAGACAAAGATTTGAGAGTGCCGACTTTTCCTCTCAGTATTCATTCCCAATAGCAACAAAACCCAGTTATTTGACTTTACTCATGTCTCCCAAGCTTTCTTTTGTGTGGAAAATGACTTTTAATCCAAGAAAGAAAAATTCTATATGATTAATTCATGCCTTTTTTCTAAAACATTTCTTTGAAATCATATCAGTTAATCTCTTACTACCCTCCACCTTTGGAAAAACAATACCATCACTTGCCACAATTGCTTAGAATTTTTGTCTTTTTTTCCATCTTACTTTGAACAATTTGGAATTAAGAATGTTTTTGGTTAAGACTTGGGATGAATACTATCTCTTTAGCTATTGAATGAAGTTCATGGACCCCTTCCCAAAATAAGGTTTTTAGAGGCACAAAATTAATTACTTTAGATGATAAAGGAAACAAATTATATTAAAACATAGTTATCAAAATACATTTAAATTCTCAAGTTTATAGATCCCAGGTTAAGAAACTCTGTTTTATGATATATTGAGATAGGTACTCTGTCCTGTCAAAAATTTGTACTTGGCCAAAATATTTTCAATATAGTTCTTTTTTATTAACATTTTCATTTGCCCCAGTTACATATAAAAACAATTTTAACATTCATTTCAAAAATTCTGAGTTCTAGATTTTCTCCCTTCTTCCTCTCCCCCACATTGAGAATGCAAACATTTCAGTTTAGATTACACATGTAAAGTCATGTATACAAAATATTTCCATAATAGTCGTGTTGTGAAAGTAAATACAGACCAAGAAAAAAAAAAAAACTCAAGAAAAATGAAGTTTTAAAAGTAGGCTTCAATCTGCATCCAGATAACATAAGTTCTTTCTCTAGGTATGGATAGCATTTTTCATCATAAATCCTTCAGAATTGTCTTGTATCTTGCTGAGAATTCACAGCTGATCATCTGACGATATTTCTGTTACTTTCACCACCATACATTTCACATTGCATCAGCTCATGGAAGTCTTTCTATTATTTTCCTAGAGCATCCTGCTCATCATTTCTTTTAGCACAATAGTATTCCATCATAATCACATACTTGGCCAAAAATTAGACATAGAGAATGAAATTAATTGCATTATTTTGATAGACTTCCTCCAATTCTTATTCCCAAGTGATTTCTTAATATTTTATAAATACAAGCTAACATCTCTATCAAAACAAGTGATAGATTGATAAAAATCTTAGAGCTGGTTTAGACCTGAGAGGCAATCTAGTTCAATTGTTAATTGAAAATGAATCTCCTTCTCAGTCAGCAGAGGAATAACTAGAAATCATTATACCTGGGAGAAGGAAGGATTAGGGGAGCTTACTTGAAGTGTTGTTATTAAGGAGAAGTGTACTTGAGGAGACTGCATTTCATTGATGCTGAGTATCTAGACACTATTGAGGAAAGCAGAAAAAGTATTTGGGTGATAATGACAGAGGGAAGCAAGTCTAAGGTTCAAGATAATCTTGGGACTGAGGAGGAGGGAAGTCACCTGGAGTGTATCCACCAGAGAAGAGAAAGAACTATGGTATTTCCACTTAGTCAAACATAGTCTTCTCACTGAATTTAGGATTCTGCAAACAAATGATCATTCAGCCTTCCAGTGACAGGAAAGTAATTACCATATAAGGCAATCCCATTATAATTTTTAATTAGTTTTAATTATTGGACTGTTTTACATTACATGAAGTTGAAATCTTTTCTGTGACTTTCACCATCAAGAGCCAAGCAGATTGTCTAATCAAGATACACTTGATAATTATGTTAGCATAAGGAGAAAAGTCATGGTAACAATGCTAATTTGTGCTTGCATAGAATTTTATAGTTTACCAACCATTTGTATTTGATATTCATTTGATCCTAACAATAACTCTGTATGGTAGGCATTTCTCTCTCTTTCTCTTCTTTCTTTTCCTTTTCTTTCTTCCTTCTTTCCTTCCTTCCTTTCTTCTTTCCTTCCTTCCTTCCTTCCTTCCTTTCTTTCTTTTTTTATTCTTTTTTTTGTTTCTCTCTCTCTCTCTTTTTCTCTCTCACTCTTTGTCTCCCACTCTCTCTGTTTTTCTGTCCTTCTGTCTCTGTTTCTCTCTGACTGTCTCTATCTCTGTTTCAGTCTCTGTCTCTGTGTGTGTCTCTCTCTCTTTTCAGAGGTAGACATTGAAACTCTAAGATGTGATTTCAAGATCATATTGCTAATATGTGGTGGAATTAATTTTTCTCTGTCCCACTGCAATGTCATGTTCTTTGCCATGCTGCCTTTGATTAGGTGATACTGTATCCATTTTAAGTAAAATATTTCATATTTTAATGACCTACATCATATTTTCATGTTACATATCTTATTTTAGGATTGAATAATTTTTAGTCTGCAGTGGGAAAGTATGATTAACAGAGTTATGATTAAAAAGCTGCTTAGACTTGTGTGAAGGATAAACATTTGTTAGCTTAAGTAAGACACTTGTTTGATTATAAAAATAATATCTGAGGCATGGAAATCTGCTCATGTGAAAAAGTGAATATGAAATCGTAATACAATTGTGAAAATTCAAATATGTTGTTCTTTATTACCAGACTCCTTATGATGACTGTAGTGAAGACATAAGGCTTTATTTCTAACTTAAAAGAATAGAATAACAATAAAAGCAGAAACCAGACACTAATGAGTAATTTTGATTATAATGCTTTGGGGCTACTGATATTAGTTCCACCTTTCCTCCCCCCTTTTGGTCTTTGCTTGGTAAATTTTAAACAGTTAAAAATGTCAGCCAATGAACTGCAGCAATTAAGCATTTTTTATGGATAATCATTCCTCATGGGCTTTCCTATTTCATTTTTATCTTTTGCTATATCTTTTCTATTGCACCCTTACTAATTTAATGTGTATTTCAGCCCTCTTGCTAGCTTAAGATTGTTGTTATAATGCAAGGTGCATACTAAGATGCTATAATTTAAGTTCTTTTTAGATTCATAGTTGAACTAAGTAACCAACAATGTAATATAAGAAAATAGAGACTTTTCTGATTCCCTGCTCTTTCTGCCCTAGTCTTCCTTCATCTACCTGGCCAATTCTTAAAATGATCCCAAATTGAAGAATCCAAGAGCTGGAAGAAGCTTCAGAGGCCATTTGGTCCAAACCATCCTGAAATAGGATTTTCTTCTAGAATGTCCCAACAATTAATCATTCATCCAGTCTTTGAAAGCTTCCTTGTTATTCCATTGTTATAATCATAATCATAATCTAACATTTAAAGAGCACCTACAAGGCAATGTGTTAAGCTGTTTACAAATATTTTGTTTTCATTCCATCCTTGCAAAAAAAACAAACAAACCATGGGAAAGAAGTATTATTGTCATCCTCACATTATTGATGAGAAAACTGAGGCAGACACATTAAGTGACTAGACTAACATCATATAACTAGCAAGTATTTGGTCATATTTTAGTTCAATTCTTCCTGATATGCAGCTCTATTCATTGTGGTACCTAACTCTTGTGTATTAATTATTAGGAAAATAGTACTTCTACTGAGCCAAAATCTACACAGTAGTTTTTTCTCATTAATGTAGTACTGACTGTTGCTATGGCAGAACCATTTATTTCCCACTTGAACAAAAGAATCTTTCAAATTTATGAAAAAAGCTTTTAAGTTAACTTTTGATCTTAGTCAGTAGACTGAGTTTAGAATTCTTTCAACTGTTTCTCCAGATCTGTAGCTGTCCTTTGTACCTCCTGTAGCTTGTTAATATTTTAAAATTTGGGGCTGCTATGTGGTGCAGTGGATAGAACACCAGCCCTGAAGTCAGGAGGACCTGTATCCATATGAGCAGCATATTCCAAATGTTATCTACTGGAGCAGAAAGAATTGGGACATGAACATTATGATGATATTAGATTTTTGGGCTACCATATCATGTTGAAATTGGAGTTCACTAAAATTTATATATCTTTCCATATAAACTATTATCATCTAGTTATGTTCTCCATCTGGATCGGTGTTTCAAAGCCAGGTGCATTCCTTGTATTCCCATTAAATTACATTATACGTTTGATAAACACAGAACCTAAGATACATGTCTGGAGAACTCAAGTGGAGATGACCCTTACAAATTAACTTTGTTCTATAAATGTTGTCTTTTTGGGTGTACCTAATCCAGAGAAAGTAATAGATCCCCTGATTACCATAGAAGATGCTTCAGAGTAGGATCAAGTTGAGTTATTGGAGATATGGAAATAAAAATTTGTCATGATAAAAAATTCAGTATGGGAAGGTCCTTATTCTGGAACTCTGCTACTAGGTAATAAATACACAGTGCTGATTTTGTGTAAATTGAGAATGTTAAAATTTATTCTAATGTGTTTGTGAAACAACTTCTGCTCCATGTACTAATCACAAAAGAATCAAAGACTGCCCTCAAGAGCCTTAGATTTTAATTCTGCTTGTTTTGTTCTTTCAAGAATCATTTATTAAATACTTACTATGTGGGAGAACTCATTTGAGGAAACCAAAAATGTAAACAACATATACCCTTTAGAACCTTTCTTTCCATTGATCCTTTTATCTGCTTTGTCTATTAATAAAACTTACTGTTGACAATAATTGCTGACATATTTAGTGATTTAACATTTAGAAAGCAATTTATATTATATAATGTCTAGTTTGAATTTCATAAAAATTCCATGGGTAAGCCAAAGTGACTTAAAACATGGAATTGGTGTCATGTACAGCACTATCCATTTTCTTCAGATTTCCAGGTAGTCTCAAATAGAGAAGAGTACTGACATTTTCCTCTCCCCAGATTTGTTCAAAGCATTTGTCCTATTGATATCTTTGGCAAAAAAAGTTTTTCTCAAAGATTTTTGACTTCCCTAAGATGTATTATTTCTGTTGGCCTTCATTATTATGACAGAGTTTATTTAAGCAAAATCCTTCACAAAAAATACAAAGGAAGCTAGGTAACCTAGTGCTGAGGACTGGTTCTGGAATCAAGAAGTTCTGAATTCCAATGTGGTCTCAGAAATTTACCATGTGACCTTGGGCAAGTTGTTTAATTGCCATCTGCCTCAGTTTACTCAACTGAAAAATGGAGGTAAAGTATCCACCTTCCAGAGTTATTGTGAGAAGTACCTGAAAGTATATGTAAAGCGTGTGAGATAATGTCTAGCACATGATAGACAATATAGAAATCCTAGTTGCTGCTGCTGCTGCTGAAATCTAAGTTTATAAAAAGTCTTCAATTGTGGGAAAGCCACTTTTTCTTACAAAGAAATATAAACCCATATCGTTTAAGAAGTTTTAGTGAATTCAACATGTTAGTAGTTTATTTTTATCATTCTGATTAGCCTTGAGCAAAGATAAAGGAAAAAAAAGTTTATGTACAAACAGCATACATTTTAAAATAGGTATTATTGAAATTATGATTTTAAATTCTTGTTAAGCTCAAGGCTATGGTTGGTCAAGTCACCCAACATTGACTACAAGCAAGGTAGTTTATCAGGTCCTTGTACAGTAAGTTCTCAGACTTATTAGAACAACCTTTTTCTGAGCAAGTTTATTGGTAGGAAGGAAACCCCTGGTTTTATGATCCCTGTGCACTTCTCACCTTGTAGCTGTAGTCTTGCTTGAGTTAACTTTTACACAGTATAGGACATCAACCTACTAATGCCGATCTCTTCAGTCCTTCCCTCCTACAGTAATTAGTTAGTAACAATCATTTATCAAACACCATAGGATGTAAGGAAGGAATGAAGGGAGAAAAGAAGAAAGAAAATAAAGAATAAAAGGAAAAGAAAGGGAAGGAATGGAAGTGGGAAGGGAGAAAAGAAGGAAGGAAAAAAAACCAAGAAGAAATCATAGTATTTTTTTCTGAATTTTCAGAGAGAGATCTTTGAGGGATCTTTCTGTAGATGGGAACATTAATCTCCCCAAAAACAAAGTAAATGTATCTGACTACCTTCCCTTCCATTCTCTTAATATTTTATATTTAATCAATAGATTGGGAAGTAGGGGGAGAAGCAGCAAGGAGGGAAAATAGATGTCAGAGAATTATGGTTAGGAAATCTATCATTGACTTTATAATTATTAATTATTCTTTTCTTTTTCAGCATCTTGGTAAGAAAGGGAAATTTATCTTTGTATCCCCTTAGTTCCTAGTACATTGCTTTGTAGATAATAGGTGCTGAATAAATTTTTGTGAGTGAAGTAATAAACATAAAAATTTAATTCCCTACTGTTTAAACAATATTAATAGACACTGACACAAACCAACTATTGCTTTTCTTAAATGAAAAACAATAGTTTTTCTTAAAATAACAGAAATAACAAAATTTGTACAATTTTAATCCCATATTATTGAAGATTTACTATTATTATTGAATATAACTTAATATTTTCAATATCTTGTTTTTCTTTTTATGATTGTTACTCAAAGGTGATTTTTTTTCAACTCTATGTGTGATTATAGTCAGTTTCTTCATGTTCTTGTTTTAGGTTTTGTTAAATGAAAAGTTAAGACTTTAAAAAATAACATTTAATTTTATTAAAGCTTAATTTTATGTAATGCCTATTTGGGGGTTACCAATTACTTTCAGAAAAGTCTTTTGCCTCTTCCTTTGGGCAATAGAGGATAGATACAGAAGTATAAAACTGTTAATTATAATTTTTCTTGTGTAATTTTAGAGCTGAAATTTTTCAGACAAACAATTATTTTAAATGAACAAATGCATACCCAAACTTTCTTCCCTATATTCTGGCTAATCAGTACAACCTAAAAATCTCCTTTCTAATATAACCATTTGATCTGAGAGACCCTATGCCTCAGAATCATAACTAGAACAGAGGAAATGGAACTTTATATATTGGTGCTTATAACATTTAAGTTCTTCAGTGGTGTGTAAATTAATTAGATTTAAGATTGAATTAGTAAGATGGTAAATAGTTATATGGCAAAGTGGATACAGTGCTGTGATTTGAGTCAGAAAGATGGGTCTTCTGAATTCATATCCATCCAGAAAGTCACTAGCTATATGAGCATAGGCAGGTGAATTTTGTCTCAATTTTGTTATCTATAAAATGGGGATAATAACAACACTTATTTTCCATTATTGTCATGACAATAGTGGTAATATTTATAAAATGCTTTATAAAACTTAAAAAAAGATATATAAATGTTAGTTATGATGATAATGAAGAAGAAGAAACTACCCTTTCTCCCATACCCCTGTCCAAGACAATAGAACAGTCCTTTCACACTTTACTCTTCCTTACCTGTGGGATCCCCAGGCTTCCATTGTTGCTTCCCTCACCGAATGGACTGAAAGTATTTTCTATATTGCTTATTTAAAACAAATTTTGATTCACCCATAGCATCTTATTGATACTTTTTGAAAAAAAAGTCTTTGAATACTGATTTAATAAAGGAAAATCATGGCTAAATTTACATGTTGAGCTAGAGAAGTCTTTCTTCAAACTTACATGTCCTCCAAGAAGTTAGATAGCTAATTAGTAAGGGATGTATCGTTCAGGTGAGAGGAGGGGTCAGTTATTCTAAGATGAAGTAAAGAGGCTGTGAAACTAAAAAATAACTTTTTAATGAGAGTTGAAAAGGGAAAAGAAGGAGAGATGGTAGAAGATTAAACGGTTTTGGAGTGAGATGACTGCAGTTCCTTTAAGAGTGATTGCTTTTGATCCTTGTTCACCTCAGTAGAAATACGAAACCTAACAATGAAGATCCTTCTGACATGCTATAATATGGTGCTTAGTGTGTGATGGATTAGATTTCTCATTTCTTTGCCCAAAGGAAAATGTATGAGACAATAGCCCATCATGGTTATTTGCCATCTCTGGTTCAGCATTACTGCATTTTGAGTTGCTAATATAACATTTCTTCTCTCTCTTCATATCTATTTGGTTCTGCCTGAATCCATATCATAAATCTCTAGAGAGAGATAAATATTCAGGGAAAAGGTATTGGGGCATTATCTTCTCATTTATTTCTTTTTAGATTTGGACAAGACTTTAGAAATTGCTTAAATCATTAATTCCTGATTGATTTTCTTCCGTTTCCCTATTCATGATGTTCTCAACTCTTGCCAAGGTCCATTTTCACTAGTAGTGCTCCAAGATCAGAAGGCACTGCCCTTTCGTCTACTTTTTTGAATCACTGGCTTCCTCCAAAATTTTGTTGAATCACTACTTCCGGAGATGCTATTTCCTGTTTTGGGATTTTACTGATTTCCTCTGCATCCAGAATTCCCTCTTTCAATCATCTTGGATTCTTTTCATATGCTGTATACTTATATTAACTTATTAGTTGTGTAAATAAATTATTTAAAATTTATTTGTTTATCCCTAAATTCTTTCTTCATATCTTCAACTGTCATAGATGTTTTGAGCTCAACAGATCCAAAACTGATTATCATTATCTTTCCCCCACCATTATCTCTCTCTTCCCATCTTCCCTATTTCTGATAAGGGACACACAATCTTCCTAGACACCCAAATAAGCAAGAATCTTTTTCCTTACTTTTTATCCTCCATACCTTGAATTTGTTGCCAATTTCTGTTAATTCTACCTTCAAAACATCCCTCTTATTTGTCCCCTTCTCTGACTTAAAATGCTACCACCTGCTTCAGTCCTTCAATACCCTATGGCTGGTCTCTGCTAGTTGATCTGCCAGCATTAAATCTTTCATGATTCCAATCAATCTTTAACTTCACTAAACTCACCCAATCTTCCTAAAGTGGAGATTGAACCACATAATTTCTCTGCATCTCCCCATTTATTATATTCCAGTTGTTGTTCATTGCCTCCAGGTTCGAATATTAAATCCTCCATTTATGCTCTTTAGTTTTTGTGTCTGCTTTTTACAATCTTTGCTTTTCCTTTATTATCAGAGTGTAATCTAGCCCTTGATTCTAATTTGTTGTTTCAAATCTGCTGTGTGCATATGAAAAATCTGTTATATTTTCTACAAAGTAAGACAATGTGCTTGAATGTTTACTGAGCTTGTCCAAAGGGATGTTAAATTGTTCAAACTCTTTGACCTAGGAATACTACTACTAGATCTTGACCTCAAAGAGAAAAGAAAATAATTCATATAAGCAAAGTTTTTCAAAGTAATTTTTTTGCATAATGAAAAAGAATTGGAGACTGAAGGCATGCCCATCAATTGGAGAATCACTGAACAAATGTTGATATATTATGATGGAATACTATTGTGCTTAAAAATGATGTAGGGGGTTGTTTAAAAAAAACTGGGAAGATTAATATGAACTGATGCAAATTTAAGTGAGCAGAAACAAAAGAAAAAAAGGTACCCAGAAGCAGAAATAATGTAATGGCAACTAGGACTTGGCAACTTTCATTAGTACAGTAATCTATGCCAATTCCAAATGATTCATGATTTTAAAAATATGCCGTCCACCTTCACATAGATAACTGATGGACTCTGAGTGTAGATTGAAGTATATCATTTTTTTCTTTCTTTATTTTTTTCTCTCCCCACAACATGGCTCATGCAGAAATGTTTTCCATGGCTTCATATTATTTAATGGGTATCACGTTTCTTACCTTCTCAATATATGGGGCAGAATGTGGAGAGAGTTTGGAACTAACATAACATTTTATAAATTAAAAAATTCTGCTGAATTCTAAAATTTAGAATGGAAAGCATTCTTCAGAGCTTGAAGTTATAACAACCTCCTCTCTATGTTTTTTTTTTCCCTGCTAAGGCAATTGGGGTTAAGTGACTTGCCCAGAGTCACACAGCCAGGAACTGTTAAGTGTCTGAGGCCAGATTTGAACTCGGGTTGTCCTGACTTCAGGTCTGGTGTTTTATCCACTGTACCACCTAGCTGCCCTTATGGTTATTTTTGAAGTTACCTGAAGGATCTGGAGAACTTTTAACTAGTGGGTCTTAGGTTTATCCACCTTGGCTGGCCCCACATGATTCCAAACATCTCCTCCTTTTGATCAGGCCCCTCCATAATCAGAATATTCTGTCAGGGACATCTTTTCAGATAGAGGTAAAAACTTGGAGGACACTTGGAAAGGGATTTGGTCTTTGAGTATAACTATCTACTCATTATTATTGTTCAAATAATTATCATAATTTATTATATTTGTATGGAACTTGAGACTTTTTCAATTGTTTTCACATATATTACTTTTAAAATGATTTAAAATTCAAAATAGGTCTCATGGAATCTCTGTTATACAAACACTTCTTTACAGGATTCCTCATCTTTGTTGCTCTGGAAGCATCTTTTTTCATCAAAATCATACCAGACCTTACTGTTAAAGTATCTATCCCCATCTCAGATATTTAGAAAACCACAAAAATCCTTTTGAAAAAGGTTCTATTGATTACTGTCTAGTATAATGAATAACATTGTGGTACATTTTTAAAGTGATGAAAGGTATCTGAAAGTATATGTTAAAAATAGAATTTCTACTGTGGTTTCTCAGTTAGTTCTCATGTTAGAAGGACTTTAAGAAAGCACAGAGGGAGAAGATTTTACAGAGAGATATATGTACTCTCCCTTCCGTGGCCTCCCATTCTATAGGATTTTTGTCCACATAATTCTATTAAAAACCTATCAAGGATCTGTCCAGTTTCTTGCATCCTTCCTCTTCTTATTTTTAATATGAATGTATCACTTGACCTTCTTTATATTGTCTCTTTCTCTACCTGATTAGTCTGCTTCCTTTCACTTTTATACATGAATTCTTTATATTTTGTTTCAATTTTCACACCCAAATCACTATTGATATACATGATACGGCCTAATGTTTTCACTGCGTCTCTTTTTGGGCATTTGTAATTTTGATTATTGCAAAATTTGATGAATGAATGAGAGGTATAAAATAAAGTACTGTGATTAGGCATAAGAAATCATTTCCAGTTAATGTAATCAGGAACACCAAGTGCATCAAACGATATCAGTCTTTTGAAGGTAAAAGGCCTGATTTCAGAAAGCATAGTGATAGAGCAAGAGCAGATGTAATGGTGAAGGGAATGGATTCAGAAGTTAATCAACAAACAAATATTGAACATCCTACCGGGTGCTATGTGAGGCCATATGCAAACAAATACTTCCTCCCCCATGACATGAAAGTTTCTTCTATTAAAAATGTATATTTTAACCTCTTTCAGATTTCAATTTCATCAAGAGTTTTGGGGGACTCAATATAGAACTGGTCAATTGATTAATCCTTTACCATGTTATATTGTTATATTTGGTTCAATTATAGAATGAGGGAGAAAGAAAGAGAGAGAGACAAAGACAGAGACAAAGTTGATCAATAATAATAGAACTGGGGACACCAGAGACTAATTAAGGATGCATAAGTTCTGAGCCCTAGTTCCGTGGTTTAAGTGTGTCTAATCAGTTTCTTTAAGGATTTTATTTCTTCAAAAAAGTTGCTTTATGTATGATACATAATTCCACTTATGAGGGTCTTTTGAGAGTTAATGGAGTCCAGGGAATGTGTCTAGTTTATCTTGTTAGTTTCATAACTAGAATTCTCTTTCCTCCTCCTTCTTCCCTCTTCCCTATTTCTTCCATCTCTCTTTTTCTTTCTTTCTACCTTTGTGTGTATACCAGAGCTCTAATTTTAGCTATGAGGCAAAAAAACCCCAAACCCCCAAAATATTTGTGCCAAAATATTTATTTTAGATTGAAAGGGCATTTTAAAAATTGTTTATTCATTTTAAAATTTTAAATCCCCAATTCTCTCCTTTTCTCCAGCCCCACACTCAACCCACTGAGAACACAAGCCAGTTGTCTTAAAATATATTAAACATTAAATGGATTGGTTTGATTATATAATATTGAATTTTTTTGCATAAACACAGGTAACAAGGCTAGGATTAATAGCCAAAAGAACCTAAGAAAAAATCTTTGTAATAAAGGTTTTTCCATAAATATATCATTTCTAGGATATATAAGAATCTGAAAAAAAATCCATTATCTAATTGTCAAATAATTTAAGGATCACAGTGGATAGTTATCAAAGGAAAAAATGCAAGATATTTATAGCCACAGAGAAGACCTCCCAAACCACTGCTAATTAGGGAAATTAAAATTAAAATAATTCTGTGATTAATCCTTATACCCTTTAGAATGGCAAATATGACAGAAGGGAAGCCAATGAATGTTGGAAGAGCTGTGGGATAGTAAACACATTCAGGAGTTTCTGGTGTGTCTGTGAATGGTTGCAACCATTCTCAAAAGCAATTTGTAATTATATACAAAATTATATACAAAACAATTTCAAACTGTTCATGCCCTTTTACCTAGTTATTCCTTTTCCAGACCTTTACCAAAGAGAGAGAAAAAGTTATATACATGCAAAAAATATTTTTATTAGTTCTTTTTGTGATGGCAAAAAACTGGAAACTAATGATATAGCTATCAATGGAGGTATGGCTGAATAAATTGTGGAATATGCATGTAATAGAGTACAATTGTGATATAGGAAATGAGAAAATAGATGATTTCAAAATATATATATATATATATTTATACACACACACACACACATATATATATATATGAACTGATACAGAATTAGTAGGCAAAGCTCAGAGAACAATTTATACTCTAAACATCAATATTATAAAATGAGCAATTTTGAATAATTTTAAAAACTGTTTTATAATGAAGTATGCTGACTCAGAATAATTTATACAATAATAGCAGTATATGAAGAAACTTGGAAAGCTATTAAAACTGATATCACTTCAATGACTATTTGTGATTCCAGATGACCAATTATGAAACATGGTATTCATTACAGAGAGGTGATGAATTTAGGGTCCAAAATGAGATATGTATTTCTGTATATAGCCATCGAAGAAATTTGTTTTACTTGTCTATGCACATTTCTTACAAGAAATTTGTTTCCGTTTTATTTTTCCAATTATGTCGGGCCAGTGCTGAGAAAAAATATGTTTTTCTATCTTTTTTAAATACAGAGGTTGGGATTGCTGCAGATATGGAATGTTGCATACACTTTTAAAAGAAGTGATTGTATTTATTTTACTTTATTATTTGCTCTATTATAAGAGCTTTCTTAATAAGTGAGGAGGATCTATAAATGTTTGTACTGTGGAAACAAATCATATCACAAAGCTTATTAAAAGGAAACCATATTAACAGAATGAGGATTTCCAGCACTCAAATCCTTTTTTTTTTTTTTTAAGGGGATTTAGTATCCTTGTTGATCATTGAGTCAGAAGGTATATGAAGATGGATGGATTCCCCCTCCTACAAAGCAAAATACCTGCTTGTGAAATTTTTGTTGAGCTTTCCAATGTGCCTCATCTTAGATATAGACAATCATACTTTTAAATGGATTACCTGCTTTGAGTTTGTTTTCCAGTATTACTGATGCATTTTTACTAATTCATTTTCACATTCATTTAATAACATGTGGGTCACTATATGTACACTGGTTGAAAAGATTGTTTCATGCCAATGAGCCACTGAAACATTATGAAGTCATTCCAAATGCAAATTCTTTAAGGTTAAAGAACTGCTCCCGGAAAAAGTTAGGCATATTTGGAAAAGGCATAAACTACTTTGGAAATGAAATATTCACTTTTTAATATACTAGATGATAATAATTAAAAACATTTTTGAAGACATATAATGTTAGCTAACTGCAATGAAAAACTGTTATCTGATCAGACATATGCGTAAGATTATATTTACAGATATAAAGTAAAATTAAAAGCATTTATTCATAATATAGGGTTGACATTATTTTATTAGTTTTTCTTGGATAATAATGATTTAAATAGGATTAAGGGATTGAAATTATAGAGATGTGAATTATGAAATACTTTGGAAAGGGAAAGAAATGTGTCTGTTAGGATTGTGGATTTTAACACCCAGAGGGAACAGTATGAAGGTTCAGATTCTGACCAAAAGAGCAGAGAATTGGTGAATAGAGAGATGGTAAAATATTATGGAAATAAGATTGGAGAATCGAGGAATTCTATAAATGAAATCTAGCCAAGCTGGATTTCACATCAAAGTCAATAGGGAATAATAGAAAACAAGGACAATAAAAACAAATGTTGGTAGAGGAAAAGGAAGCTATCAAAATAGCTGAACCTTCCAAATTTCTTGGAATGTATTTATGACAAGATGATGAGGAAAGAAGAAAAGGAAAGAAAAAAGTAAGGAAGAAATAAAAAAAAAGAAAGGAATGAAGGAAAGAAGTAAAGTTACCTACTTCAGGTCTATGAGCCCAATATTTCTCCCATATATGCATTTAATTGAAATTAAAAGAACATAATAATGGCATTAAAATGACACTGTTGATAGAATATTGTCTAGAGTCATGAAGAACTCTGTCCAAATATGTCAGACAATTACTAGCTGTGTGACTTTGGATAAGTCATTTAACCTGTTTCCTTCAATTTCCTAAACTCTGAAATGATATTTCATAGCATCTATCTCACAGGATTCTAGTGATGATTAGAGGAGCTAATCATTATTAAAATTTTGGCACAATGCCTAGTGGTAGTCATTATATAAATGTTAGCTATTATTGTTATTATCTTTACAGAAAAATGCTGATTTTGAAATGAGAATACCAGAGCTCAAATTCTGTTTCTGCCATGAAATAACTATCATTTTGTCAGGAAAAAAAATGAACTTCTCTGGGTCATAGTTTTCTCATATTTTAAATGGTTGGATTGAACTAGATCATCTCTGATTTCATTTCAACCTATGATCTCGTGATCATTAAATTGTAGTAATTCTCTCTGAAGTGGGAAAGTTTGAAGTTCATCTAATAAAAGATGATGCAAGTATTTCCAAAATGCTACTTTTTTTCTCTGAAGGATGAAAATGGAACGGATGTTTCCTTACCACCACCTACTGTTGCTTTGCTAATGTTCTTTGATGAGCCAGATGGTATAAAACACAGTTCCTCTTCCATAGTTTTCTTCTGTGCGCTGTTATTTATAAGCCAGTAGAATTCATTTATTCATTTTTATAATTCTTCATCCCTCTAGATAATACAGCCAAATAACATGATTCTGAAAAAACTAAATAATTTACACTATTGATGAGGTAAAGATTGGGGGAAGGAAAGGACCCACAGTATTTATTGAAATTGAAGTTCTCCTGATATTTCAATACTTTCTCCAAAGATTATGTGAATGCAAATAGAGCACCATAAGGAAAATAGAATTCTATTAAACAATATGATAAATAGAAGCAACAAGGTTTTATTGTATTTTTGCTGAAAGTGTATAAGCTCTGCTCATTACAGGCTCTCTGTGGGCAACTGGCTGAATCTGTCCTCTTATTCTCTGTTTTCAACTTGACTCAATTTTTTTGGAAGATCACATTCTCCTATATTTAAACTTTTATATGTTATAATTATAACATTATGCTTATAGATAGACATACATATGTATATATGTAACACACACACACATATATATATATATGTACACTTTAATCCGCCTTGTTTAGTGAAAATTACTAGTAATGGGCGAGAGTTTTAAGATTGGAGCTGCTCTGAAACACTGATCAGATCAGCATGTGATTTCCCTTTGCTTCCCCAACCCAGACAAGACAGCAGAGCAGAGGGATTGACTTCACAAAATTTTTAAAAATTATTTTATGATAAAACAAAAGGACAGGATTGTTGTATTAGAGCATAAGCTTGTATAACTAGATTGAGTTGTATACAAGGAAGACCTTTGTAAGTTTTTAAAATGGATATTTAAGCTTGGGTGATAGGTGGTTTGTTTTGTCATGCATTTAGAGATGGGAGGGTCTTTCATTTTGTGGTTGAAGAAATTAAGATTCAAAAAGGTTGGCTGTAAGAGTCAGAATTTGAACCCAGGTCTCAATTCCAAATCCAGTGTCCTTTGCACTGGAGCATGCCTTTGCCTTTGTATTTCCCAAACCTGTCATGTTTCTTTGAACATAGGAGCCTATTAAATACTTGTTGGAGTGTATTGAAACTTTCTGAGACTCATGCTACAACATTCACGATCAAATGCATTTTTGGAAGCCCTTCACAACCCGATCACTTCCTCCCTTTCCAATCTTCCTCAGTCTAACCCCCGAGCTCATGCTCTGGGATCTAGAGACATAGCTCTCCTTCCTTGGTTCCCTCACACAAAATAATCCATTTCCTGACTTCGGGTATTTTCACTGGGTCTTCCCTCTGCTTGGAATACCATCATCCCCTTTCTCTTTGTCCTTCATTCCCTGGCTTCCTTCAAGTATCAACTAAAATCCCATCTAAGAAATCCTTTCCTTATCCCTCAGAATGCTAATTTTTTCTCTCTAATGATCATCTCCAATATATCCTATGTATATGTTGTTTGAACATAGTTGTATCTCTGAGCCCTTGAGACCAAGGACCATCTTTTGCTTTTCTTTGAATTCCCTGAGTTTAACAGTGTCTGATTCATGAAAGGCACTTAATGCTCTCCTTTTCCATCTCCTCCCTCTCCCTCCTTTTCTTCCTCCTTTCCCCTTTCTGTCTCTCTCTCTTTCTATCTCTTCATCTCCCTCTCCCTCTTACTCTCCTTCTCCCTTTTCCTTTACATCTCCTTCTTTCTCTCCCTCCTTTTTTCCTCCTTTCCCCTCTCCTTCTCCCTCTCTTTCTACTTCTTCAGCTTCCTCTTCCTCTTTCTCTCCTGCTAACTCTCCTCCCTCTTCCTTTCCCTCTCCTTGTCCCCCGTTTCTTCCCTCTCCCTCCTTTTCTTCCTCCTTTTCCCTCTCCTTCTCTCTCTCTCCCTTCCTCTCTATTTCTCACTGTCTCTCTGTCTTTCTCTCTCAACTCTCCCCAACTCCCTCTCTTTCTTTTTTTCTCACTCTCTGTCTCCCTCTCATATCTCTCTTCAGAATCACAGGTATTCCTCTTGCATTATGTTCCAAACTTATAAGCAACAATTTAAAAGATTAAAATTATTTTATGAAACATTTCCTTCTTTACTCCCTATCCCCATCTCTGAAAGTGTTAGGAGAAAGATGATCAGGGGCTTAGAACTCAAATACTCATTAGATTAAAGTAAATAGAAAGACTGGCAAGGAAACTTGCACTTACAAAGTTAATACATATCCATCTCCACTTGATTAGTCTAGTACTTTCAGTGTCTAGCCTACATGATTTATTCAGGCAACATCCCATAGTCAGGCTCTTAATAAATCATTTGTCTGCAAAAATAACATGACAAGAAGGATGCAGCCTAAAGAAAAGGTCTGTTTGCCTCAGGGCAACTCCCTTTATCACTATCACAAAGCTGTCTAGAGTTTGCAGGGGGAACACTGTGCACAAGGTGTTATTCTTTTGTGTAGGAACTTGTTCAAGCCTTTGAACCAAAAGAAAAAGAAGGAAAAACGAATCTATGATTCTTATTATTTTAACAGAACTGAAAAAAATGTCATAATAACTTTTCCAACAGAGATAGTTTATGTTGCTTCAAGAAACTGGCGTCTGAAAAATTAATGGTGTCCAAATTTTATGTTATTCAGATTTGTAATAAGAATGAGTATTTGAATAGTAAGTAGAGTACTGAACTTGAAGTAAAGAACACCTGGATTCAGATCCTGCGCTGGACACTATTTCTATGATCTTCAGCAAGCCTCAATTTCCTCAACTTGAAATAAAGATAATAATAGAACTTTCCTCACAGAGTTGATGAAGTGATCAAATGAGATGTGCATGTTAAGAGCTTTGCAAACAATAAGGCAGTATTTAAATTTAAATTTATTTAATTATAATAGTCTGTGATAAAGTGTTTTGTTTCATCTTTAAAGATTACCCAAGTTGTGCAATTCTTCTCCTCTATTCTTTTCTGTTTTTCTTGTTTTTCATGAGGAGGCAAAAGGTTAAACAAAATATGAAAATATTAGATCAACCTTAATTTTGGCTAGAATCTTGTGACCTTGTATTCCTATGTGAAACCTATAATTAAAAACTAGCACAGGATCATATACTGACAGTAAAAAATGACCTGCAGAGATAACAATTTTTAGAAAAGACCAGGGAATCAGAGAATCATAGACTCTTAAAATTGAAAGGTATCTCAGAGGTAAGCTAACCCAATAATTTTCCCAATGGGAGAATTCTTTCTTTATCATTGGTGACAGATAGACTTTCAGCATGTTCTTGGACACTTTTATTAACTGGGGGAACTCACTATGTTTTAAAGCAACTTTGCTTTGCTACAAAATTATGCCTTTGGAGAAATTGCCCTTTGCTTTATATGGTAGTGCTACAGGTATTTGAATATAATCTCTTATCAATTGATTATCATTGATAAAGGTGGGAAATGATTCTATTATACTCTATTAGCATAGAGTAAAATAGAATCATTTCCCACCTTTATCAGAATACTATAAATACAATCTAATATCTTTATTAAAACATGATTACATTTTTCCTAAAAATCCTAGTTCTTTCTCACATGAAATAGAATCTCTCCAAATCTTCCTTGTATTGATTATAAATAAAGGATTATATGAACCAAATAATAGTATTTTGTCTCACTTACATAGGATGTACTAATTATATTCATTCGGTAATCTTAGAATTATACTAAGAATTTTGGGAAAACTGTATTTTCATTTCGTTGATTTTTCATCATCCTTCCAAAAGCATAATCATAATTTAATCAGTAATTCCCTATAGAGATGAAGTTATGGCTTTGTAGTTTAACATTTGAAGTATATTTTCCAAAAACAAAAATGGTACAGATAAAAATCCAGGATTTCAAAGATGAAAAAAAATCTATACGTATTTATCTTCTAAGATGTTCTCATTTCAGTTAAAATAAATAAGCTGAATACAGTCTGCATTTAGGTTTCTGGGTTGTCTTCATTTTAGTCTTTCCAATTTATATTTTATGATGCTTTGATGGATTTTCAGTGTTGATCATTAATAGGATGCCAGGAAGAAGTTTTTTCCCCAAAATAATACCAAAAAAGCAATCACTTTAGATTATCCATAAAATGGGGAAAACAAACAAAAAATGGAAAACAAACAAAAACTTTCCATTGATGAGAAAAGGAAAGTCAAAGTATATCAGTGGGGAAAAATCAGTAGGAATAGATATTTAGAACTCTGCTATTGCATTCCTTGTGGAGAATTTACTACAGAGAATAAAATTTTTGCCCTAAACTTACATCATGAATTGTAATATTGGTGTTTTTAAATATCTGGTGGCTATTCTAAGGTTTTTCTGAATCAAGCTGAAATTGGCTAAGAAAAGACAATTTTCTAAATTTTCAGTGTGACCATTTGTAACTTGAACATTTCAAAATGCTACAAATCAGTGCTTAATTTATTTCTTGCATCTTTAATACAGTGATTGAAAAAATGATTATGTGGATTGAACTTAAATAGGTATTCTGAATTTTGAAGAGAAAGTTGTTAAACAATTAAAAGCATCCTACTGTTGGGAACACAGAAGAGGTGATAAATTTTTTTCTGCTTTGAGAGAGGGTAAGACTAATGTGATGTTTAACAAGTTTGAGAAGTATAATTTCTGGATAATCAATCATTCTATTAATAATGCTAGAATATTATTAATACAAAGAGGTCAGTGACATTTTCAAGTGCCAAAGACTCCTCATGGCAATGGACTCACAGTGTATGTGATGTTGGAAGAATGGGTTCTCTTGAGGATGGTAATCAACTCTGATTGATTAGGAGTTAATGAGAAAATTAATATTACAGTGAGAATTGGGCTCACTCCAATGAGGGCCTGAGAGCTTGACATCAAATTACTCTTTGACAAAAACAATTTCTCTACATTCAGACCACTCTAAGCCTTGGGCAATCTAGACAAAGGACATACCTGCATCGAAACTTCCTTCAATGGAAAGACAGAACCTTTGTCTGGATTATCCAAGGGGAGAGATTCACCTTAAATTAGAGATTACTTGTAACAGTGGTTGGTTTCTGCTAGGATTGAGGAGAAAGTTCAATCTTCAAGGACAGAGTCTTAAAATGAGTACTTAGAAAAAGGGAAAACTCTGGATCTCCTTAAATAATTGGTGTTAATATTCATTTCTCTTATTAAGAACAAGAGTAAAAATTGCAAGGAGACCAATTTTAACATAGTGTAATTGAGAACTTCCTAACAGCTAGATATCCACAAAAATATCAAGGGGTGTAATTAGATTTTTCCTAGTTAGTAGTCTTTAAGCAAAGTCTAGGTGACAACTTTATGAGAAAGGTTGTATGGAAGTGGCAATGCTTTTTTAGTGTGGTTTAAGATTAATTAGTCATTGAAATTCCTTCTTTTTAAAAAATTCTATAGTTCCATAAATTTTCCATTTTTTTTAGTTATGTTTCCTTTAGCTAAGTTAGAATTAACCTGTCTTTATTTAAAAATACTTCTTTCTAAAAACAAATCTTTACTTATCATCCCTGTTAAGGTCATGTGATATAGCATTCAAAAGATAGACACTGAATCCAAGAAGACCTGGTTTTAATTGCTATTTCTGGTACATATTCCATTTATTATCTTGCTGTGTGACTCTGGATGATAGTAATTCTCACTGTGTCTCAGTCAGCTTTCTGAAAACATCAGTTATGGATGAGCCATCCTTCTGCCTATAATGGGGAAGCTTCCATGTATAGATAGTATTCTAACTCTAAGAATACAAATGTTTATTGTGAACAGTATTCTATTGTGAGTCACCAAATCCACACATTTGTTCTGGTGAGTTTGAGGTGCAACAATTTACCATATAACTCCAGATGAAAAGGGGGAAAGATGTAATCAAAGAATTGGGTAATATGAAGAGAAGATGTGCTGGTCATATGGTGAGGGTCAGAGATGACATGTCAGGTGGTCAGACAGCATCTCTACTGGTACCTAAGCAGTGGAAAGGTAAAAAGAACAAGGTCCTTTTCTGGCAAATTTATCAGAAGACATCATCAAGAAAGTCACAAAAAGTGAACAGGCATGGATGAGTTGCAATAAGCATAATTAGGACTTTGAAACTTATGAGATCACAGATGCATTTGGGTATGTGAGAACTGCAAATTTGAATAAAGTTGAGATTTTGATATATTTGTAATTTTCATATTCCTAAGGCTGGTCCACTGCCTTCAACTAGGTTGGTATTTCAATACCATAACATTGGAATAGATCAAAGACCATATAAGATCTAGATTACTAAACTTTATAAGATCCTCCAACTAATAATATATTTAATATATTCTCAGCTTTTAACTAATTGAGAATGCTTGCAGTCTTGATTCTTATATAGCTTCATCTTATGGTTCTATAGTATTTAATTCACATTTCCTCAGACTCTGCTTCAAATTATGTCTTATGAAACTTAATTTTCTTTTTTTAAATATGTGCAAAGATAGTTTTCTTTTTTTTCCCAGAGGCAATTGAGGTTAAGTGACTTGCCCAGGGTCACACAGCTAGGGGATGTTAAGTGTCTGAGAGCAGATTTGAACTCAGGTCTTCCTGACTTCAGGGCTGGTGCTCTAGCCACTGCACCACCTAGCTGCCCAAAAAGATAGTTTTCAACATCCAGCCTTGTGATATGTTGCGTCCCAAATTTTTCCCTCCCTTCTCCTACCCTGCTTTAGACAGCAAATAAACCAATATATGTTAAACATATAAAATTCTTCTGTACATATTTTCACACATCATACTGCATGAGAAAAATCAGATTAAAAAAGAAAAATAATGAGAAAAGCAAGCAAACAAAAACAAAAAGGTAAAAATAGTATGTTGCGATCCACATTGAGTCCTGACAATCTTCTCTCTGGATGCAGATGGCTCTCTCCATCACAAATCTATTGGAATTTCACACTTCAGTGTTGAAAAGAGTCACATTCATCAGAATTGATCATTGTACAGTCTTGTTGCCGTGTATAATGATCCCCTAGTTCTGCTCAGTTCCCTCAGCATCAGTTCATGCAAGTCTCTCCAGGCCTTTCTGAAATCATCCTGCTGGTCATTTCTTATAGAACCATAATATTCCATGACATTCATATACCATAATTTATTCAGCCACTGTCCAACTGATGGGCATCTCCTCATTTTCCAGTTCTTGGCTACTACCAAAAGGGCTGCCACAAACATTTTTGCACATGTGGGTCCTTTTCTCTATTTAATGATCTCTTTTGGATACAGACCCAGTAGAGACACTGCTGAATAAAAAGATATGCACAGTTTGTTAGTCTTTGGGAATAATTCCAAATTGTTCTCCAGAATGTTTGGATCAGTTCCAACTCCACCAACAAGGTATTAGTATCCCACTCTTCCCACATCCTGTTCAACATTCATCATTATCTTTTCCTGTCATCTTAGTGAATCTGAGAGGTATATAGTAGTATTCAGAGTTGTCTAGTTTTCATTTCTCTGATTAAGAGTATTTTAGAGCACCTTTTCATATGGCTAGAAATGGTTTCAATTTCTTTATCTGAAAACTGTTCATATCCTTTGACCATTTGTCAATTGAAGAATGGCTTGTATTCTTATAAATTTGAGTCAATTCTCTATTTTTTTAGGAATGTGGCCTTTATCAGAACCTTTGCAACCTCACCTATTCCACTGATCAATTACTCTTTTTCTTAGTCAGAAATGATTTTGATGACCTCTGCTTTATAATATAGTTGTAGGTGTGGCAGCTAGGTCACCTTTATTTGCATTTTTTTCATTAATTTGTGACCTTTTTTCTTCTTCCAGATGAACTTTATTATTATTTTTTGTAGTTGTGTAAAGTAGTTTCTTAGCAGTTTCATTGGTATTGTACTGAATAAGTAGATTAATATTTAGGTAGAATTGTCATTTTTTTTAAATATTAGCTCTGTCTACCCATGTGTGCTTGATATTCTTCCAGTTGTTTAGATCTGATTTTATTTGTGTAGTAAGTATTTTGTAATTGTTTTCACATAGTTCCTGACTTTGTCCTGGTAGTCAACTCCCAAATATTTTTAATTATCTACTGTACGTTTAAATGGAATTTCTTTTTGTATCTTTTGCTGCTGGATTTTGTGCCTATGATTTATGTGGATTTATTTTGCATCTTGCAACTTTGCTAAAGCTGTTACATGAAAAATATAATTTTCTAAGCATTTCCAAAACAATATGTCCTTGCTTTGCATCTGAATACATTACTTTTGATTTTGCCTAGCGATGAATAAATAAAATGTATTGTGTAATACTGTAGAAATAATCTAATTTCACAAATGTCCTTTAGTTAATTATTATTTTGAAAAGGAGCATGTTTTATGAAATTGGTATGCTTGTCTATAGCTGAACCTCTGGTTCCAAATATGATGGATAGAGGTAGTTCACATGATTCACTATTCATCTAGATATATAAGAAGTTAAGTGCTGATATAATCATTAAGACAAATACTTTAAAAATATCTTTATGGATGTTTGAGAATTAGGAGCAGAGGATAATATTATCCCAATTTATCCCAACTTCTAAATTCAAGTTTTTGTGTTTTTTTTGCTTTGTTCTGCAATATGTTTTCATCTTTATAGTAAATTCCTAGCATGGAAACTGTCCACTGATGTAGATTAACAGTTTATCCCTAAATCATAATCCCTAAATCAGAAAACCAGAGTTTTCTGGTATACTGATGGCTTAACTGACTCTCCTGGGTTCAGATCAACCAAATGTATCAGGAGCAGGATGTATACTTAAGGCTTTTTGACCCCAATTCTTCCATCTACTACTTTGTGTTTCCTTCTTACGAAGTCAAGTTAAAAGAATTTGTAATATGGTTATTTCTATTTCTGGTCTTATGATGGAATTGCTATAATATTTTATTCAATGAATTGAGTTCTCCTTCAGCACATGCAGGTTTTCAGATATACGTTAAAGACGATAAGAATGTAGGCATAAAAATTATTTTTAATGTGTTTAAATTCAAACATGTTTAAATTTAAATATTATTAAGAAATTAAACATTGCTATATATGAAGACAATGAAACTCTATTATTGCAGATTAGTTATATATATATATGTTATATATATATATATATATATATATATATACACTTATGTATGGATGTATAGTATGTGTGTATCAATGAAGTATTGCTTATCCTTCTTGTCCCCTCCTGAAGTTCTATTTACTCTCTTACGTTTTTTTAAAATGTCTATTATAAATTTTAATTTCTTGATGCCTTTTAATATCACCATGATATTTCCCAGCATTTTTTCCCTTCTGCTCCCAGAGAATAATTACATACAGTAAACTATTTTAAAGACAAAAAAAGGAAAAATCAGCATAATTTTCAATACATTGAAAAAAATCTAAAAATAAATACAGTGTACACCACCTGGGAATTTCACATTTTTGCAAAAAGAGGGTAGTGGGAATGTTTTCCCATCGTTCTTTCAAGTCATATTTGTTATTTCTAATTTTGAAAGATTGACTTTTTATTGTTATTATTCTTACTTTAATTTTTTAAAAGTTTGTTAAAATGTTTATGTTCTCCCCATCATTGTCACTACTCATCAGCAACCTTTCCCCCAAATTCTCCCTCCCAAACATCTTGTACATTCTCACACAAACCAAATTCACTTTGGTGGAAAGTAAAGTTAAAACGACTAATGTTGGTTGAGTTTGAGACTGTATATCCCATTGTACTCCGCTAGAGTATCAAAATGTGGAAAGTATGCTTTTTCACTACAATTTTGGAATTTTTGTTGATCATTGTGTCGATCAGATTTTTTTTAAAGTTTTCAAATTATATTATTATTTTATAAATAAATTTTCCTGTGAATTATTTTCCTGTTTCCACTCAGTTTACATAAGTTGCTTTCTTCTCTTGGTTTTACCTTTTTCAGTGTTCTTTAACTCATGTTATTTTTTCATAATTTTTGTAGTTTTCTTCTTTTCTCATATCTGCAACATCAGTTCTTCAACCGAGGCTTTGTACCAGCGTCAGCTTCTTCCCCATCCACTGCTCTTCAATGGATTGTGCTGGGCTTATTGGGTCCTGACCCATCTGCAGTCTTGATGTCTTGCTGCAGTTCTGGATGAGGTAGCTGGGAATATGGCCAGCAATTTATTTACAATCACTAGTCTCTACTTCTATTTCCTGGTAGCCTCAGCCCTGTCACTATCTCCTCCCTGAATTATCCAAAGATGGGATTTGATTGTACCTTCCAGTATGACCCTTGTAAACCCCAATCAAATATCTGAAAGAATGCCAATCTCAAGTCTCCTGTAAGACCCTTTGTCATATAGTCTGCCAGGGCATTTTACTGTCATTTGCTGGTTTTAGACTACTTGGAGTATCCTGGATCTTATCCATCTAAATCAGAATGGCACAGTGCCATGTTATCACTGACTTTATCATTTGCTGGTTTAAGACTTCTTGGAGTATCCTGGATCTTATCTATCTAAATCAGAATGGCACAGTGCCATGTTATTACTGATTTTATCATTTGCTGGTTTTAGACTTCTTGGAGTATCCCAAACCCTGTCTATCTAAATCACAATGGCACAGTACCATTATTACTCTAGCAAGCCATGGCCAAGAGCGCACAGGACCATACTGGTTTCTGGCTCCTTAACAGATTCGTTATCAAAGACATTACAGGCTTCTGGTTACCCTGTGCCATCCATTACTAGATGGAAAAATGCCCTGCTTTTCCTTTCAGACCTTCATGGTCTTTGCTCCTTCTGCTGCCTTTTTAGCTCCTTTGCTGGACTTAATGTAGGAGAGCTGATCTTCTCTAAGACCTTTCATGCCCTCATGCTAACTGGAAATCTATTTATTTTCTTATGATCTGTGCTCTTCTGACTTACTAAGTAGCTCAATCCTACAACTTCCACAACTGTTTTAGAATACATTTATGGTCTAATACTTAGACAAGAGTTCTGTGATAATCTGCTGCAGAGAGGAGAATTCTTAACATGTTATATTAATGGGAAGAAAGCACCCATGCAATAGATGAATTTTGTTTTTGATGATCTGTGCCTTTCCTTTGATGATCTGAGCTGCTCTTTTTTTTTTCTCCATGAAGTCATTGGTAGAAATTGTATAGAACTCATCATCTCTGTCTCCCTGCTCCCCCTCCTCCCTGGAAGCCCTCATCTCTTCCTAGTTTCCTTATTTATTCCATGGCTGCCACCATCTTTCCAGCCATGTATCTTTACAAACTATCATCCTTTCTTCTCCCCTTTACTTCATTCTTTGTATCCAGTCAATTGCCAGACATTAAAAATTCTGCTTTTACAAAACCTTGCACATCCTTGTTGTGAGTCTATTCAGTATTCTTAAGGAAAATGTCTTGGAAATTGAAATAATTTGGTAAAGATTATACCCTTTATATGATGAGAAATAATCCATCAAGTTGTAAAATTTACATTGCCTGTAATTAACTCAGAAAGGAGATCATAGTAGGCTTAAGGAATTATTGTTAAATACTTCCCCTCTTTCTTCATGTTCTTTGATTTTTTTTTTTACTCAGGAACAGCTAATAATAATGGAAATAAAAGTAAAAACAGTAACAACAATACCTAGTGTTCATATAGCCCTTCAAGGCTTGTGAAATTCTTTACATATGTCATTTGATGCTTAAAATAACTTAGAAAGGAAATTACTATTATCCCCAATTTAGAGATGAGCAAATGGCCTGAGACACAGTACAATTACATGACTTGCTCAGGAGCCACACAGCTGGTAGTAGTAGGTGTGTTCAGATATGAAGACTGGAAAGATCCTGCTGAAGAATCCAAACTCAGTTCTTCCTCACTCTAAGTTTAAAACTCTCTTCACTAATGAACAGAACCAGAGCATCATTGTACACGGCAACAAGAAGATTATACAATGATCAGTTCTGATAGATGTGTTTCTTTTTAAGGTGAGATGATTCAGGACAGTTCTAATAGTCTTGTGATGGAGAGAGCCATCTACATCCAGTGAGAGGATTGTGGGAACTGGATAGCATTTTTACTTTTTTTTGTTGCTTTTTTTGCATTTTGCTTTCTTTCTCATTTTTTTCTTTGTGATCTGATTTATTCTTGTGCAGCACAATATTTTTATAAATATGTATGCATATATTGTATTATATATATATATATATATATATATATATATATAGCCCATATTGGATTACTTGCCATCTAAGATAGGGAGTAGAGGGAAGGGGGGAAATTTGTAACACAAGTTTTTGAAAAGATCATTGTTAAAAAATTATCCATGCATATGTTCTGAAAATTAAACGTTTTAATCAAAATAAATAGATAAATAAAAGGGAAAGACGGAAAATAATAATACAGTGAACTTAGTTCATTGTATTAACCAACTCCTGATTACCTATTCTTCTTGTCTTTTGAATTCTTCTAAGGAGCAAGTAAAGCCTGTTTCCAGCATAAAGTTTTATCCATACTGTAACTATACATTAGCTTGAGGAATTGGAGGTAAGAATCATAACAGGAATTATAATTTGTTTTTTCCCTTGTTTATACTGTAAATTTTTATTTTCTCTATTCCAAATCCTATTAGTAGCTTTATGCAACTCTGAATTTTATATCTTGTTCATCTGATGAAGATAGTTTGCATCTCTCATTGACTAAATTGAGCTTGATTCAGATAATATACATATTTTAATTAGTTCTATAATTAAAGACATTTTAATTGGGTTATTTGTATGTCAGAAACTGGTATCTTTGGCTGAAATTGCCACCCTAGGGAAAGGAATTCAGAAGGGGTGCTTCAAACATAAAGCAAGCAGCAGAGCCTAGTAGTGACTTTTTCCATCACTAATATTTTCTCAGGTGATGATTGCCCTAGACTTTCTCTTGATAAGACTATAACTCCAGAAAAATTTGAATAATAAACTTTGTAGAGTCCATTCCTCCAAGCAGAAATATACACATAATATGGACTGAATATTGTTCACCAAATTCTGCATCGTAGAGAGTTCTTTTCTCCTATTTTTTTTTTTTTTTGCAAAGTGGACTGGTCATGGTCTATTTGGATATCTTTGGTGTATTTTCTGACACTGGGACAGATTACTTAACAATATCCATTTCAATTTCAGGAATTAGATTGCCTGCCTTCAAGTCTTTGAAACTACTGTATTTTTATACTTGTACTGAACTTCTGCCTCAATTCTACATCCAAAATTTCTGCCTTCCTTACAAGTTCAATTCAAATGCTTCCTCATTCTACCTCCAATAGAATACACTGATGGCTGATATTTTCATTTTTGGCTTTGTACTTTGCCCCAAGCATTAGGCACACAATCACTATTTGTTCTTTGGGATCATTAAACATACTTGTCAGCTTCAAAATCTTGATACAGCTTGATATCCTCCGATTCAATTCTAGGCATTCTGTACACGATATATTTTTTCTATTTGCTTTCTTTTAGTGTATATGTCTTTAGCTGTAGCTGTAGCATCTATGTCTATGTCTAGCAAAATAAATAGGCTGTACATAGTTGTCATAATTTGGACATATGCCTTTTCCATTTACCTTGTATTTTCTAGATTGGAAGGTTAGATCAACATCTTTTATTTTGCTACAGCTTTCATGAAGGAAACCCTCTTATGTCTCATAATTCAATAAAAAGAGAATATTATAAGAAAACAGGAGCATTTGGAGAACTATGGCATCAAAAATGGCTCATAATATTTTACCCTTTGTCTAGGAGCAATTCCAAGATAAAGTAGCTTATGTAATGACATGTTCTTATTTTATTCCTTGTCTTTTTTTCCTGGTCTTTCCTCAGAATGAAACTTGGAAAATAACTTGATGGAAAAATTATCCATGATGTTGGTAGAACCTTCTATAATTGGAGGATTTGTTTTTGCACGTATTTGCAGTAGAGGATTGTGGGTGAGAATGGGCCAGGTGGTTGAAAAATACTTGAACCAATATTGGTCAGAAATTGATTATAAAAGAACCAGAAATAGAAAACAGGAAGAAATTTCAAAGTGTGATGGGGACTAATTGGAGTGAGAAGGATAAATCTGAAGACAGTGTCTGAAAGAGAATCAGAGTTAAAACTTGGAATCCTATTGAGACCATATATTCTATAATTGTGGTAGGGTGCAGCGTTATTGGTGCATTTCCATTTTTTTTTATCAAGAGTATCCTCAACCCGTGTATATACTATTCTTGTGATGATCTTATAGAGATGACAAAACATGGATTGCCAATTTTTTCTTGTACTGCTTTTCTTTTGGGAGAATGCTTTTGGCAACTTATTTTTGTCTTGAAAATTATTGATTGAATCTTTTGAAAGATGTTTTTAGTTAAGGATGAATTGTATATATTTGATCAATTCTAGCTGATTTTCATAATATTTTCTTGAATAACATTTTTATTTCCACACAGTTTATCTGATATTCATTGGAAAGCAAGAAAGAATGAAGGACAATGAAATGGTATCATCTGCTTTTTTTCTAAAATCTTGCATTTCACATATGTACAGCTAGAACTGACCTTAAGGTCATCTACTCATACCTTCTCTAGGAACTAGTGTTCATAGAATGGCAATGACTTGCCTCAATAATATGACTAGTAAGTAGCATAACCAAGATCTGAACCCAGATTTCTGATTCTACATTGACTGTACAAATACTCAAAGATTCAGCATATGAACACACTTCCACAAATATTATGTAACTTGCACTTGTAAAAGAAAATAAATCTATTGGGACTTTGATTTAGTGCTTTTGGAAGAGAGAAAGGAGAGCTGACATTGACTCAAACAAAAGAAGGTAAATAGAATCAGAGTGAAGAGATTTCTTTTCTCCAAACCTTCCAAATCAAAACACTTAAAAAAAGCATCCACATATTTAAATATCATATTGCCCATTTAAAAAAATACTGATTTCAACTTTTTAACAAGTCAAAAAACTGGAAAATTTTGAATTGCTTTGCTTGAGATAGATTTTTCAAAAGACAAAGTAGGCATTAGTTGAGATTCCTTTTAGATTTGGGGAATCGATAATATTTGCAGACCCTTACTAAACTCTAAGAAAGTATGCAAAATAATTATTAGTTGTTTTAAATTTTTATTATGGTTAGTATGTTTTATAGATTTCAAATGTATGATATAGTAGTCTGAATTTGTATGCACTGCTTAGGCATATTATTGTATGTTGAAGTCCTTTATATAATCAGTTATAATGCATATGTGCCCCTCATTTTAGATTTGGAACATGATTTTTCCCATTTTAAATCATTATAGAATTTTATTTTCATTTTGCTTTTTGGTATATTGTTCATCATATCAATGATTTATTGGTGATGTGCTTGGAAAGAAATCACAACTTTTGTTTATAACTTTCTTGCTAATGAAAAAAACTGTGTTATACTTTGTGGTAATTTATTTTATGACATGGTTTCCAGGAATTCATTATGGCCAAATAGGGTGGGAAAGGGGAGCATACTATTTAAATATGAGAAAAAAAATTAAAGGGAAGGAAGCTCAAAAGTTATTCCATATAATGGCATTTTCTTTTTGGTTTTCCATGCATAATTTTCTTAGTGATCCAAACATTTATCATAATAGGAGACCAGGCTTGTTTGTATTTCATGCCACTTAAATAAAATGATAGGGTCTTTAAATTTCATTAGATTGATGTTCATTCTTTTTGAGCAACATTAAAGATGCTGATGATCTGCCTTCCTCTTTTTCTCTATATTTGAATGTCACCTTGATATACCTGGTTAACTAAAAACATTCTTTGTCTTAACACTCAACAAACTCCCAATGAATTTCTGTAGTGGAAACATTTTAAAGTGTTAAAACATAAAACATTTTACATGCTTCACTGGAAGAACTTATACTTAAAAAATCAACCAATTTTTACTTAAGAAATCCCTCTTTAGGAGCATTATTATTTATTCACTTTATATGATCTATTTTGTATTATAAAATTCTGCCAATACATCATTGAATATGAAACATCCCCATGATATTTTTCAATTTATAAAATAAGTGATTTCCTTCTATTGGAAAATAAACAAAATAGGTATTCATCTACTTTTATCTCTGATTTAAAAGCCTGAAATTTTAGAGTGGGAAAAGACCTTAAATCTCATATGATCTAATCTTTCTATAAACACTGAAATCCATTGTAATATCGTTGACAAATGATTATTTAGCAACTACCTGAAGGCCTCCAGTTAGAAGAACCAAGGTATTTACTTATCTGTAAAATGTGGATATTGATAGTAGCTATTTCACAAAGTTTTTGTGAGTATTGAAATAACATTTATAGAAGTCTTTGCAAATATTAAGGTAGAATATAAATACTAGATATTTATTGCTGTTGTTGTTGTTTCTCACAAAGATATTGGTAAAATTGTTGAATTATATAAAGCCCTGTCTGGTTATCAGCTCCGTTATTATCATTGTTGATGCAATCCAGTTGACTTATATACTTTCTCCCAGAGATATGAGGCAGAAAATATTAAGGGAAATACCCAGAAGAAAGGACAAGTCTATAAATGCAGATCATGACCACCAAAGGAATTTATTTGCTATCTTATCTTTTTATTGTTAAATTCAAAAGATTCTAAGACCTACTTATCCTAATTGGTATATCTGTAAGAGTCATTTTGCCATTTAGGATATATGATAGTGCTACAGCAGGCCATTCAGAATATCATTGCAATTTTGATTAAGGTAGTTTTGGGGGAACTTTTATAAGTGCTTCATCTCTCATTTACAATCCCCCAAAAAGAATCCCATTTAATGTTGCTGTCCTTGAATCCTTTTCATATGAGTATTCCACTAATAGTTCATAATCTCTTATTAGAATAAAAAATATAAGGTAATTTTTTTTCTGTTTCTTCAGTTTCTGGCCTGAATGATTTGACTGGTTCCTAATCTAACTATTGTGAGTCACCTCAAATTTTGTTAAGAAGGACATGGTGCAAAAAGTGCAAAAATTATTGGTGAAATAAGATTTATAACTCTACTTTGACCATTATATTAATTTCCTGATCCATATGTACATGAAGTAACCAGGGGAACAGGAAGGATTGAGTTGAGAAGGGAATTCAGCATATGATTCCAAAATGATTAGGGTTTTTTTTTTGTTTGTTTGTTTTTTACTTTTGAAGCTTGCACCTTTAGTTCGAAGTGATGGTGTCTTGTGCTTTGAAATGATCCTGATAAATTATTGAGGAGGTGAGAATGGTGGTCTGTGGGAATATCCTCTCTCCAATCCATCCTTCATCAATTTTTTTCAAAATTTTCTCCCTTAAACCAGAGATTGGAAATGTGCCACTTAGTCATTGAAAGATCTTTACAATTTGCATATTTCCTCTCTTCAGTCATTTTACATAAGTTTCCCTTTTTTGCTGTCTTATGTTCCAGACAAATTCCCTATAAAAAATAAGGCACCTCCCAGCTCTTTGTTTTAGCATGGGCTGTTTCCTCTGCAGCACTGGATTTGGAGTGAGGGACATTTGAATTAAAATCTTACTTATTAGCTTCTCACTTTTGACTCAGAATTCTGGCTTCTTTTAACTTTCAATTTAGATACTGCTTTCCACAATGAGACCTTTCCTATTGCCCCCTGCTCTCCAGTCATTAGTGCTTTTGCCCCAAACCCCTATGATTACTTGGATATATGTCTGTATATTTACTTCATTAATCATAAATTATTTACTTAATACAAATTTTATTAAATTCATTGGGTTGACTAATTTTTATTTATTAATATAATTTATTCTATAATTTAAATTTCATTAATAAAAATGAGTGATACTTGTTCCTACCTGTATATTTATTTTACTTCATTAATCATAAACTATTTATTTAATATAAATTTAATTTTATTTATAGGCTTGACTAATTTTTATTTATTAACATTATTTATCCTATAATTTAAAATTAATGAATAAAAATGAGTTATACTTGTTTCTACTATATGTTTACTTATTTGTGTTATCTAAGCAAAAAATAGATATGAAACAAGTTCAGATGGGTAGAATTTTAGGAAAGTTAAACTTGATATTGAATGGGAGATTTGGGATGATATTGAGAATGTTGAATGAGAACAGAAAAAAATTATTCAGCTATATTTTTTAAATCACCGTGTTTTAGCAATAAAACTTTATGAATCAACAAAAAAAACCAGAAATAGTAATGGCATGTTTTTTCCCTGACAATAATACAATAAAAATATCTTCTATAAAGGACCCTTTGAATGATGGATTAAAAAATACATTAGAAATTAAATAACCTAATCCTACAGAATTCATGAGTCAAAGAACAAATCTTAGAAATATATATTAGAATATAATTTCATTAAATATAATAATAACAATGAGACAGCATACCAAAATTTGTGTAATACTGTCAGAATACTACTTTGGGGAAAATTTTAAATTTTAAAATATTACAACATTAAAAGTGAGAAAGAGCAAATCCATGATTTGACCATAAAACAACAACAACAATGATAACAACAAAAGTACCTAGAAAAAACAAACTGAAAACTCCCAATTAAATATCAAAATTAAAAAAAAATCAAATAATAACATCTATCAAAGGAGAAAATAATAAATTTGGAAACAAAAAAAAACAAAAAAAATCTTTGAACTAATAAAAGATATACCATTGGCTAATTTGATATTTTAAAAAGAGAAATAAATGAAATTACTGGAATCTAAAATAAAAAGCATAAATATTCTAATGAAGAAAAATGTAATTAGTAAAGATTCTTTTATCCAAATATATGACAATAAAATTGAGAATCTAAATGGAAGAGTATTTTTAAATATATAACTTTCTCAGATTAACACAAAAAGTAGAACACTTAACTTTATGTTAAAAAAACAGAAATTGAACAAGGCATAAATGAGGTTGCTAAGGGGGAGGCAGGAGTAGGACCAGATATATTTACAAGTGAATTTTATCAAAAAAATTAAAGAATAATTGCATCTAATACTGTGTGATTTTTTGAAAAAATAAAAAGAAGGAACCCTGCCAAATTCCTTCTCTGTTAATGAATGATATGATGCCTAGACCATGGAGAGTAAAAAGAGAGAAATAAATCTACAGATCAATTTTCCTAATGAATGGTGAGGCAAACAAAAAAGTTAAACAAAGAATTATCAAGAAGATTTCAGCAATATATTATGTCTCATAACTAGGTGGGATTTGTTCCAGAAATGCAGAACTGCCTCAATAATAGGAAAACTGTAAGCATAATTATTATATCAATAACAAAACTGATATCATATAATTATCTTAATACATGCAGAAAAAGCTTTTGACCAAAAATCTACCCCTTCTTATTAAAAACCCCAGAAAGCAAAGGAATAAAAGAAGTGTTATCTACCTAAAAGTAAAAGAAATCATTTTTCTGGGTGAAGATAAACTAGAAGTCTTTACAGTAAGATCAGGGATAATGTAAGGATGCTCATAATCATCATTATTATTCAATATTGGAACAGAAATGCTATAGAAAGCCAAAAAAATGGAAAAATAAGAATAGGCAACAAGAAAATAAGACTTATTTTTGCTAACAGTGTAATGATATGCTTAAAAAAACCCTGGAGTCAACATAAAAATTCAATTGAAATAATGAACAACTTTAACAAAGCTACAGAATATAAAATAAATCCACACAGATCAATTAAATTTTTCATATTACCAACAAAAGCCAGCAGGAGAAAATAGAAAGAGAAGTTCCATTTAAAATAATTGCAAACAGTATAATATATTTAGGGGTCTACTTCCCAAAACATGCATCTAAACTACATGAACACAGTTACAAAACACGTTAATGTATTCCTTGCTTAATTCTGTGATGTCAAAAATCCTGTTGCATTCTATCTTAACAACAGGGAACAGATTTTTAAAATGAACAACAACAACAACAAAAAAAAAAAAAAAAAAAACAGTAGACGCTTGTTAAGTTTTCAATTCTGGACCCATAATTGAATCTCTCCTTGGCTTTATGTGTTACTTTAAATTGCTTTTTCTTCTTGGCAATTAGTATTGTCTCTGTATAATTCTCTTATCTTTAGACATAGGTAGTTTAAGGAGGGGAAGGGACTGCTGGATTATCTTTTTACAAAAATCTGAGCTCACCCTGACTCTCCTAAAATAATTTTGTATTTTCTAATTATGTTTTAATTCAAGCTTTACTCTGGTATTCAAAATTTATAGAGAAAATACTGCAGAACAAGGACTCTTAAAATATATAAGGAAAGTATAATTAAGAAAAGAAAGAATAATTCTACCAATAGATGCCTCTAAATTGTTCCTCAATAATTCTAAAGAAGATAGAGAAAGGTTATTTTAAATGCCAAATGAATTTAAGAATCTATATATGATATTGAGAAAAAAAACAGCTGTTCATTTTTCTATAAACATCATTTTGGTACAAATAAATAGCAGTTTTATAAATTATTAATTTCCTCACATATTATATGTAAGGAATTGTATACATTTATTAGTAAATGTACAAACAATCCTCCAGGTTTTGTTTCTACCTTAACAAATACCTTTTGAGATTCTGAAAATTGAGATTTCAAGTATGAGTTTAAGGAATAATGGGATTTGTTCCATAGCCTTTCCAAATCTTCTGATTTTCTTCATTAAAAAAGTGCCACATGGGGCAGCTAGGTGGCGCAGTGGATAGAGCACCAGCCCTGAAGTCAGTAAGACCTGAGTTCAAATATGACCTCGGACACTTAACACATCCTAGCTGTGTGACCTTGGGCAAGTCACTTAATCCCAATTGCCTCAGCAAAAAAGAAAAAAAAAGTGCCACAGTAATAAGAATTAAGGTTGTTTTAAAGCATAAATTGACCAATGAGGAAAAGACAGGAGTATATTAAGATATTATGCATATAACATGTATTTTCATTTCTGGATGACATATTTTAGAAAGAATGTTATCAGAACTATTTTTCGAAGTGACCAGAACTGTGAGGGGATGAAGAGATAAAATGCCATATAAGGATCTACTGAAGGATCCAGTGTTGGCTAGTCTTAAGAAGAGAAAAAAAATTGGGATATTACTGATAATTTTGTGTATTTGAAGCTCTGTCATGTAGACGTGTGATTGAGCTTCCTTGAGAACAGAAGTGACAAATTAAGGCTTCCAGACAATTAGAAATATTCCATAAGTCTTGGAAAATGCAGGATCTCTCTTACTGGAGGCCTTTGAGCAGAGACTGGATAACTATTTGCCAACAAATATTATTGAAGTGATTTGATATTTGGTTAAAATTGAACTAAATCACCTCTGAACTTCCCTTTTAATTCTGAGATTCTGTACTTTAAATTTAAATTAAACTTGTTTTCCCTTGAATTTTACCTTTCTAGATTCCCACAACTTATAACAAATTTCAAAATCAAACAGACTTGAAAGGATGAAAAAGACTTTTAAGTAAATGCTTATTTTTTTTCAACCGAAAGCTTATTTAATACTTTAAGAATTATGATTTTGCTCTTCCATTATGATAAATGCATTGTGAGCATAAAAATAGATTTCAGTGTATGCAGCTAATTGATACTGATGTTTTCTGGACCTAACACAAATACTCATTATGAGAAGACAAGGTTTGAACATCTCCTATCTGATTTTTTCTTTTATGTAGTTTAAAAAATAATTATGTTTGTTCTACATTAAAGAATCACATCTCATCAAAAATGAAAGGAAAAGAACTACAAGTGGAAATGTATTTTTTCCATGTTCTTTTCATCTCTTTCCATGGTCCCTGGTCTGCTGAGGTCTGAGAAAAAAGGATCACTTGGGGGAGTTGGAAGTCACCAACTACAAGTCTTCCAGTGATGGAAGTATTTCCCTTCGTGTTTGCCCTCCTTCTATTATCATCAGTTCTTCTGTACCTAACCAGCAGTTATGCTGCTAGGATCTCCAGGTACCTGATCACTCTGCTCTGACCTGATAGTCCACTCAATGTTCCCAGCCATCTACCTTTAAAACTTTCAGGCCTTTCTATCCACCCTGCAGCCAAATAATTTTACATGTTTTGTCTTCCTCAATTAGAGTGTGAACTCCTTCAGTGCAGAGATTGCCCCTTTCCCTCTCTCCCGTATATATATATATGTATATATGTATGTATATATATATATATAAAGATACATATATATATATATATATATATATATAAAGATACATATATATAAAGATATATTTATGAAGATATATGTATATATATATAAAGATATATATGTGTGTGTATGTGTGTGTGTGTGTGTGTATTCCCAATGTAAATAAATTTTCAGAACTATGAAACTCTTTCCCCCTCTAATGCCTCTGTCTCTATTCTTCCTATGCACCTTATTTGTGTTGGCTCATACTCAGCTGCTTCAATCTTTCTTTGGAGCTACCCAATTGCTGATGTCAATCTTAAAATTATGGTTTGCATTTTCATGTAAAAACCATTAAATTTGTCCGTGTTAAGTTGCTTGAAATTAATTTTCAATATTAATGCCTATATGTTAAATTTTCTATTGAATTAGACATTGATTGAAAGAAAGTCTTGAAAATCTGCAAGTTTGTTGAATGTCCTTTTTTTCATTCAGAATTATGGATAATTTTGCTGGATACGATATTTTTGACTGCTGGTCTAGAATGCTAATTTCTTCATGGCCCCAACATTAAATTTTATTTCTTTTCTACTTTTTTTTTGTTTTTGCAGATTTTATGGACTTAGAAATATAAATTCAAGTTGTTCTGTTCCCTTTCTTTACATTATTTAAAAATTTGAAGTGTTTTATAAACTATTATTCATTTGTTTTTATTTCATCAAAAATATATATCAAGGATCTTGTGATCATTTCTCATTTGGGGAGTAAATCACAGAATTAACAGACTTTCAAGGGCCATAGAAGACATCTAGATCAACAGAAAATTGTTTTCTCTTCAATAAAATCTTGAACCAGTTGTTATTCATCCTCTCTTGGAAGACCCACAGGAACAGGCAACCCTCCACCTTATATGACAGGCAACTGTACTTTTGGACTTTGGAGTATCATTATTAGGAATTTGTACTTGTTCCTTACAGATTTTAGATACTAGATTTTTGTTAGATACATTCTAAGCAAATAATTTCCCAAGCCATTCTCAATCTCTCCCTTCCTCCATCCCTCCCTCCCCCCTCTCTTTCTTTCTCTCTTCTCCCTCACTCCCCCCACAGACATCCAATATTCTCAACAATTCTTATTGAAATAATGATTCTTTTTCCACACTAATGCTTTTTAGTCTTGTTTATTAGATAGGAATCTCTTATATGTACCAAATCCTATTTTTCCATTCACTATTAGGTTCTATTGATTTATTTTTCTATTCTTTTGTCTAATACAAGAGATGTTTTTTTTTTAATAATTATCATCACATAACACATTCTAGGCAAGTTCCTCTTTGCTAATATAATTTCATGGTTCCTTCTTTTTTTTGGACCATCTGGTTTTCACTTCAGTAAATCTTATGAGACATCCCATTAGTATCTTAATTAGTATTATGTGACATCTATACATTAAAATGAGGATTATTGACATTTTACTCTATTTTTTCAATGTAACCATGTTACATTGCATTATTCAATTTTTCTTTAATTTTGTGTCAAAATCATTTTAAAGTTGTTTTTATATTGATCTAGTGAGTCTTCACAAACAAATTTGAAAACTTTGATAAGTTTCATTATTATTATATATTGACTTTTTTTCTATCATTTTTTCCTATTTTGGAGAGAGAAATGGTATATAGACCTCAGACGATTTTTCTCAAACTCCAGTCCTTTGCCAATTTTTGTTTTTTAAGACAGGTCTGTAATTTCATTGATTTAGGGTACTCTAAAGAAATAATTCCCTCTACTAATGCAGAATAGCAATTTGTTGTTTTAGAGAGTTGTGTTTGCATGCTGGAAATTAGGGGAAGAATTGTATCTTGACCAGCATTTGTCAGAAGTGGGACTTGAACCTACATTCTTCATATTCTGATATGGCTTTATATACACCATTCCATGCCATCTCCCCAGTTATACATTGAGTATCGTGTTCTGTTGATACATATTCATTTTATCTGTGAATAAAAATATTTTAACTTCTTGTAGACACTTATTACCTTACTTTATTTTTCCTGCCTTATCATCATACAGAATGTTAGATTTAAATGGTCCCAGGGGATACCAGGTTTAATATTAATACTTCTCTAATCCCCCCCTTTAAGATAGCTTTCTTTACCCAATTGAGTGTCTACGTTATTCTCTCATGGAGCGATTTCCAATTTGATTAAGATTCGTGCTCTCCCCCTCAACATCCCATCTTCCCCATCCTCTGTAAAAGTTCTTTCAAAACTCTTATGTGAGACAATTTACTCCTATTCCACTATTCTCTTTTCTCTTCTGGTATATTCTTCTTTCTCACCCAATAATTTTATTTATTCATTGTTCTTAGATATTTACAATATTCAACTCACACCCATTCCCTCTGTTTATGTATAGTTGTTCTAACAGTCCTTTAAAAGTACTTAGGAGCTCTGGTGTGCTATGAGACAGAATCCTAGAACTTACTTGGGCATCCTACTACCAAGAGGACAATAGAGTCCTTCACCCCATCATCTCCTTCTCTGACTCCCTCACTTACTGTGTGTGGGCAGATAGCTTCTGAATTGGCCATCACCATTGCAGCAGCTGACTCAGTTTCCCCTAAGGTTACTTCAGTTTTGCTGGGCATAGCCTGAGCTGGTCCAGACTGTGCTAGACAACTTTCCATTCTCACCTAATGTGACAGGTGCTTCCTGCTGACCTAAGTTGTCTTAGGTTGAATAACTGTTTCATCCCATCTCTTTGTGAGTCCTGCTGCTTTAGAATTTGTGGATTATTTAGAGGGAAATTTGAGAGAGCTCAAGTGAGTCCATGCCTTTTTCTGCAATTTTAGCTCTGACCCCATAAATTGAATTTCATGTTAGACATGGTTGTAAACAAAAATATGAAAGGAGGAATAAGGCAGATCAGTGTTAAGAGCAACTAGTGGTCCAATTGGAACACATGAAATGGAAGAATGAGAGAGTAAGCTTGAAAGGTGAATTTGGAGTCAGACAATCAAGAGTTATGAGTTCTAGGCTGAACCCTTTGTATTTTGGCTTACAAATAGTAGAGAACCATTGTATATTTCTTACTTTGGTTTGTTGTTTTATTTGTTCTTTTCTCTTTGTTTTTCCTATTATTTTCTTAAGCAAGCCCATACTTTTGGAAGGTTATCTTGCCAACATGAAGGACAGATGAAAGATAGTTTTAGAGGTAGAACTGATAGGACTCAGAGATGGATTGAGTAGATTGAGGAGAGTTAATGGAAGAGTAAACAATAGCTCCAAATTTTATAGTCAAGGTGATTTAGAGGAGGAGGATGCCATCAACTAAAAGAGAAATAAAAAAGAAAGGAAGGATGGAAGGAAGGAAGGAAGAAAGAAGGGAAAGAAAGGTAGGAAGTAAGAAAGAAAAAACACAAAAAAGGAAAAAGGAAGGAATGAAATAACAAAAGAAGGAAGGAAGGAAGGAAGAAAGGTAGGAAGGAAGGAAGTGAGATGGTAGTCAGGTTTAGTGACCAATACACTGAGTTTAGTTTTCAATTCACACCAATTTTGAAATTCCAGCAGAGTATTTAGGTAAGGATAATTAGAAAACATTCAGAGGATGGGGCTAGGGTCTGAATACAAACAGATTTGAACCCCTTTAGAATGAGTGCAACAACCATGGAAAAGGGAGGAAAGAGAGAAAAGGGAAAAATGGACAAAAAAGCTTTTGGAAACTGATAATGTTGAAGAATTTGGACAAAGATGAATGGGATGGATAAATAGTAGTCAGAAGTTTATGAGGAGAGCCTAAAGAAAAGAAGAATACATAAGCTCAGGGATGATATTCAGTAGGATGGGATGGTTAGTAATATCATTTGCATCAAAATCTTTAACATGAAAGGAAAAAAAAACAAGATTGTCATAAAGGTTGAGAAAAGATTATTGTATATGTTATATAGAACATTTTGGTTTTTTATTATTAAGTCAAAAAATATCCTTTACATATTAGGTTTTATTTTTAGATATTCAAGTCTTTTGGACTGCTTTATTTTTTCTTTTTTGCATGTTGAAAAATTTAATAATTTAATGTGTAGTTTTTGCTTTGAAAAAACTTTGGCTCAAAATTAATAGTGAATCATTTCAAATATTTTCTCTTACCTCAAATTTCAAATATTTTATTTCATCTCAAATATTTTGTCATATAAAGAAAATATTATTTTATCATTTCTTTTAGCAAACGTTTTCTATTTTTAATCAAAAACATCTATATATAATTATATAATCATTACTATTTGACTGCCATTTGTAGATTGTATATAGGAGATACTTCAGTGACTTGCAGAGCTGACCATTGGCTGGTATGAGAATAGAAATTTCAACATATTTTCTTATGAACACACATAGAATCTGCTGATTGGAAGAGTTCTCAGTGGCCATATATTCCAGCTGTTTTCTAAATAAATAATTTTACAAACACCCCTCAGTTATTAGCTCAACTTTTGTCTGAAAATCTCTAAAAAGAGGGGAATGATTAATTTTCAAAGAAGCCTATTTGATCTTCCAACTGCTAATCTTCTTCCTGATTCAAACACAAATTTTTCTTTTTTGCAGCTTCCGCTTCTTGATCCTAATTCTGTTATCTGTGGCAAAGCAGGGAATACCTAAGACCTCTTCTTTACTACTGCTGCTTCAGTACTTAAAAATTGCTATGAATCAATGAGTTAGTTTTCTTATCTAAAAAATACAAATTATTCTTTCTATATTGGCTATTCATAGGATATTATAAAGAAAACATTTTATGAACCAGAAAACATGCTAGAAATATGGATAGTTCTTAGAGAATATTAGCAAGTCTATCAACCTTCTTCAATCTCTGGTTCTTCATCTAAAATCACAAGGATAACACTTTCACTGCTTTTCACAGAGAACTGAAGAAAAAAAAATGTTATAAGCCACAAACTAATATATAAATGTGTGTATATTTATATTTATATATATATATATATACATAAACACATGCATAGTAGATAAATAATAGATATCTCCATAAAGCTATGTCTGTCCATGCCTACTATTTCACAGTTATTTTATTTGACAGTTTCATATTCATGGTCATTAACAATATTGCCTTCATTTAAAAAAAATTCAAATGATTTTATTTATATAGTTGCTTGCTTTTCTGTTTATAGTTTTGGAGATCCAAACTATGTTTTATCTAACAGAGGTAATAACATAGTCTATTTTTCTCAAATTTTCAAATAATATATGTAAATTTAGAGTGAATTTTTTTTAATTAAGTAAAATTTAGGTTTCCTGTCATCAGCATTCATATAGTAGATAGAGTGCCTGTTTTGAAGGCAGGGAGAATGATCTCCTGAATGTAAATCTAGTCTCAAAAACTTATGCAAACTTGGGCAAGTCATTTAACCCTATTTACCTCAGTTTTCTCATCTGTAAAATGTGCTAAAGAAGGAAATGGCAAATCACTCCAGTATTTTTGCCAAGAAAATCCCAGATGGAGTCATGAAGAGTCTCACATGATTAAATAATAATAATGGTTTCCTTTAAGTCATGACTAAAAATCCCATAATTCTTTTACTTACTTAATATTTATCCTATATAGAACACACACATGTACACACATACATATACACACATGTATGCACATACACACATATACATTTACATCCACACATAATATATGTGTATACATTCTGTATATACATATATGTGTATTGTATCCACATGCATTTATATACACACATATATAGGCATATATACACATACACATCCATACATACATGTATATGTGTTTTCTGTATATATGCATGTATATATATGTGTGTGTGCGTGTGTGTGCATTATATATACATGCATGTATGCCTGTGTAAATTGCTATGGATTTACCAATTCTACAAGTTTGTTTTTCTCACAAATATCACGTTTTAACTGATGTTTGGATTTTTTTCTCTTTGAATTCCTATTTTTCCTTTTTTTAAGTTTTATTCTTGCTTTGTTAGTTTGCAAGCAAGACTTTCACTTTTGACCTTTGGCCATTTGATATATTTTTTTTTGCTTCTTGTATTCACAAAGGCTTGTCTTTTCACCATTCATCCCATTTCACTGTCATCACTATGGCATCCTACAAAGATTCCCGAGTAATAAATATTCTAAGTTTTTTTGAGTACAAGTTCTAGGGGCTATATAAGTCCTGAAACAACAATAAAAATAACTTTATATTTTTACTCTTCTTTCCCTTAAGAATAGAAGTCCCATTTAATTTTTGACAGCGCTGTACTCCCATAATCATTCTACTCCACACCACAATTGTAACCCTTTTCCCATCATGGTGCTCAGTGATGTTTTCTCTTGCTTATGGATTATGACTGGGAGATTAAAACTGGATCACTGTCATGAATAGATTGGGTAAAGCATAATACAGATAGGAAAGATAAGGCTTCAAATATAAATCTATAAAGTTCCATAAGCTAGCTTTTCCTGGCATATACCATAGGCTAAGAGGAGATGAGGAGAATGAGAAATTTAAACATTATATTTTTCTAGGTTATTTAAGAAGATTTTCCCTTGCATGGTATATTTATCTTTTCAGCTTATTGCTTCATTTGTTTTAATTATCCTAAAATTGGTATTCCTTTCTTTAAAGATTTATCTTATTAGGTTAAAATTAAGGATGTTAGATTACAGGAGTTATACCAAAAAACAGCTACTCTGACAAAATATGTCATTTTGATCAGCATGGGATTGATGAAGCCAAATTTTTACCAACTGCATTTTTAATATTTTTTAAAGTTACCCAGAATTAAGATCATATTCATTGTTGTTTTTTTTTAGTTTGAAGATATTACTGACTTTTGCTTATTGAAATTAATAAAAAAAATGTTCTTTTAGGTTTGGAATATGATATTCTGGATGGCAAAAGAACTAGGGTTATAACCAACAATCATCTACCCAGCAAAACTGATAATAATTCTTCAGGGGAAATATGGTCATTCAACAAAATAGAAGACTTGCAAGTATTTTTTTTATTAAAGCTTTTCATTTGTATAACATATATATGGGTAGTTCCGCACCTTGATCTTTACAAAGCTTTCCATTACAAATTTTACCCCCAGTCCCCTCCCCTCCCCTAGAAGGCAGGAAGTCCACTACATGTTAATAATGTTGAAATCTTGCAAGTATTTTTGACAAAAAGTGAGAACTGAATAGAAAATTTTACTTTCCAAAAGATAAGAAAGACAGTTCTTCAGAGGAAGAAGTTGAAACCTTTTCTAGTCATATGGAAAGGTGCTCTGAATCACTATTGATCGGAGAAATGCAGATTAAGACAACTCTGAGGTACCACTACACACCTGTCAGATTTGCTAAAATGACAGGAAAAAATGATGAATGTTGGAGGGGATGTGGGAAAGCTGGGACACTGATACATTGTTGGTGGAACTGTGAACGGATCCAACCATTCTGGAGAGCAATTTGGAAGTATGCTTAAAGAGTTATCAAACTGTGCATACCCTTTGACCCAGAAGTGTTTCTATTGGGCCTATATCCCAAAGAGATCTTAAAGGAGGGAAACAGACCCACATGTGCAAGAATGTTTGTGGCAGCCCTTTTTGTAGTGGCTAGAAACTGGTAACTGAATGGATGCCCATCAATTGGAGAGTGACTGAATAAATTATGGTATATGAATGTTATGGAATATTATTGGTCTGTAAGAAACAACCAGCAGGACAATTTCAGAGAGGCCTGGAGAGACTTGCATGCACTGATGCTGAGCAAAGTAAGCAGAACTAGGAGATCATTTCCCACAGCAACAGGAAGATTGTATAATGATCAATTGGCGTGGCTCTTTCTAGCAATGAGGTGATTCAGACCAATTCCAATGATCTTGTGATGAAGAAAGCCATCTACATCCTAAGAGAGGCTGTGGGAACTGAGTGTGGACCACAACATAACATTCTCACTTCTTTTGTTGTTATTTTCTTGGATTTTATTTTCTTTCTTATTTTTTTCTTTTTCATCTGATTTTTCTTGTGCAGCAAGATAATTGTGTAAGTATTTATGCCTTTATTGTATTTAGCATATATTTTACCACGTTTGATATATTTTGGGAGGGGAGAGGGTGGGGGAAGTTAGGGAAAATGGGAACAAAGATTTTTCAAGGATCAGTGTTGAAAAATTTTCCTTGTTATGTTTTGGAAACAAAAATCTTCAATAAAATAAAGAAAATTTGACTTTCAAATATAAGATTGACGAGAAGCAGAAAAAGGTAAAGAAGAAAGGGAAATCATAAATGAACTTAATAAGGTTTATCTTCCTAAGTGGGTACATTATACTTGTAATTCATTCTTCTTATTAGGACAGTTAGAAGGAGTGTATATATAGATAGCACATAGGTGGGAGTTGAATACGAAGGGATAAATATAAAAGAAAATTAAAGGGTGAGAGGAATCTACTGGGAGAAAGGGAAAGGGAGAAGTAAAATGGGGGTAAATTATCTCATAAAATAAGGCAAGAAAAAGCTTTTACAGTGGAAGAAAAGAGGGGGAAAAAAGTGAACTTTACCTTCATCTGAATTGTTTCTAAGAGGGAATAGATGCATGCATACTCACTTGTGTATACACATCTGTTTTACTCTTTAAACAAATAGGAGGAGATAGTGATGATGGTGATAGAAGAAAAAGCAGATTAATGGAGGTGGTACCTAGAAGCAAAATGTTTTTGAGTAGGGAAAAAGCTGAAAGGAGAGAGAGAGAGAGAGAGAGAGAGAGAGAGAGAGAGAGAGAGAGAGAGAGAGAGAGAGAGAGAGAGAGAGAGAGAGAATAGAATGAAGGAAAAATACAGTTCGCAAAAGGAACTGTGAAAAAACAAGAGCAAGTTTCTCTGATTAAAATCCTAGTTTTTTAAACAGACAGAAAACAAAGTCAGTTTTATAAAAATTAAAAGCCATTCTCCAACTGATAAATAACCAAAAATGTGAACAGTTTTCAGATAATCAAAGCTATCTATATCTATATAAAAATGTTCTAACATTCTTAGTTGGAGAAATGCAAATTAAAACAATTCTCAGGTACAAGTTCTTATCTATTAGATTGGCTAATAGAACACAAAAGAAAAATGGCACCTGGTGGAGGGGATGTGGGAAAAAACAAGACATTAATGCACCATTGGTGGTTAACCAACTGATTCAAACATTCTATAAAGCAATTTGGAACTATGCCCAAAGGGCTGGCTGCAAAACCATGCTTACCCTTTGACCTAGCATTAGATCTATATCCCAAAAGAGATTAAAAACAAAAATGGCCTATATATATACAAAAATATTCATAGCAGCTCTTTCTGGGGGCAAGGAATTGCACATTGAGGTGATGCTCATCAATTAGGGAATGGCTGAACATATTGTGAAATGAGATTATGGAACAATTGTTCTATAAGAAATGATGGGCAGGCTGTTCTCAGAAAAACATGGAAAGACTTCCATGAGCTGATGCAAAGTGTAAAGTACTGTGTACAAAAGCAATAATATTTTAAGATGATCACCTGTGAATAACTTAGTTATCCTCAGAAATATATTGATCTACGACAACTCTGAATGATGAAAAGGCTATCCATAACCAGAGAAAGAACTGATAGTGTCTGAATGCAGATGGAAGCATACTTTCTTGCTTTCTTCATTTTTCTTTAGTTTTTTTTTTTTGTGTGGTATCTATGTTTTCTTTTGCACCTTAACTGTTAGTGTTTTTTTACTTGGTTGCACATGTATAATCTATACCGAATTACTTATCTTGTCAATGTGGTGGGGGTGGTTGATTTTGGAAAGGGAGGAAGGAAGAGCATTTGGACCTCACAATTTAAAAAAAAAAACTTAAAATGCTTTTGCAAGTAACTGGGGGAAATGAAATAGTAAAAAAGAAAAATATTAAATGAAAAATTGTTCTTTTATGCTATTAAGTTATAACTCCCTCTCTTCCAAGTCTTTCAAATATTGCTGAAAGTAGCTCATCAATCACACCTAGCAGTTCCTTAAGTAAGCTAGAATGTGGTTTGTCCAGGTTGATGATTTACATTCATCAACTCATCAGTTAAGTTCCTTCTTGCTCTTCCTAAGTTTTGTCTCCAATTTCATTTTACCTTTTTCTTTCAAGATCATTCTACTTTGCCGAGAAAACACAAACAAAATCAGAGTCAAATGGCCTTCAATTTTTCATTATAATATTTCTATCAATAGTTTTCCCTTTCCTTTTTTCATTTTCTTTTCCCCCTTTAATATGTAAGGTCAAACTGTTTTTTGTTGTCCTTTGCATTTCTAGTAAGCCTAAAGTCATTTTGAATTTGACCATTATTGCCATTATCCTTAATCAATTTTTGCCAGATTTGTAATCATGCTTCTTTTGCTTCCTTTGATTTATCTTCTGCAAGTCTTTTGAAAATTTAAGTCTTCCTTTTCTTTTATAGCAAGATAACTGTAAAATTATGTATACACATATTCGATTTGTCAAGTATTTTAACCTAATTAACATGTAGTAAAGTTCCTGCCATCTAGGGGAGGGGTGAGGATTGGGGGGGGAATTTGTAACAGAAAGCTTTGCAAGGGACAATGTTGAAGAATTATCCATACATATGTTCTTCAAATAAAAAGATTTAATAAAACGAAAAAAAAGAAAATTTAAGTCTTCTTGTTGCATATTCTATACATCCCCTTTAGTCTCTTTCCACACATTTCTCTTCTACTACCTGGAATTCTTTCTATTTCTGACTTCAAAATTTCATTTGTTAAGCTTTCCATCCATCCTGGGCTAATTCCTCCATTATACTTTTTGTCTATCCCCATAGTTTTTTTTTTTTTTCCTTTTCTATCTCTTTAATAGGCTTTGGGAAATCTTCCCGATCAATTCCTTGTATGTTTGTCAGTATACTATAGAGAGGATTTTTGGAAAGGTAAGGTCTGGACCAAATGTCCTGTGAGGCACCTTCCAATTTTTGAGATCTATTTTTAATATTAATTCTACAAATACTTATTAAATACCTGACTTATGCAAAGAATAAATCACATAAAAGAATAGTATAAAGAATAGCATAATAATATAAAAGAATAGCATAAAAGTAAAATAACAGATTCTGCCCGTAAAGCTCTTACATTCTATAGCAATCCATACTCTGAATGTAGATGGAGGCTGGGATTTTTGTTAAAGTTTCCTGGTAGATTTTGTGTTTTCTTATAATTGCCATAAGTTAGAATAGTAATGGTAGTATTTTTTTTGTCAGAGGTGGATAACTCCTGGTCTGTTTACTAGTTAAAATCAACGTGACATTTCTTTAATATCTGCATATTGCTGATATCTATTATCTGATTATGCTTCATGTTTTTCTTCTTATGTGAAGATACTTAGAGACCTCTTGATTCCTAGAAGTAAGGATCAATAAGTAGTCTGTGCCCTGACCTTAGCATAACAATAATCCTTTGCACTCTGGATGATCTCATCCTCTGGAAAGGTGTATTGCTTTGATTATTAGCACCAGGTATTCACTGGGGGACTTATGATTTCCATATTAATCAATAACTTTAATTAATCAATTAATTGTTGGAGTTCCCCCTATTTCTCAGGAATCTGAGAGCCAAGGTGTTATAAACTAAAGCCATCCATCATGCCTCCTGACACCTGTACCTATATAACTGCTAATTGAACCAAACCAGGTATTACAATCCTGTTTCCGCTGTTCTACAACTTAGAATCAGTTTCGAAGAGACACAAAAAATGTCTCTGCTGTCCCAAGAAATGTCAACCATGAGAACTTCTATGTAAGATCTAAGAGCAATTGTCTTGTGGTTCAACCTACTTCTGTTTATTTATTTATTATGTATGTAAGTCCCACCTTTGTCTCAGCATGTGAAGCCTTCCTTCTCAGGAGTTGGGGCTTTGGCTTGCAAACATTTTCCTCACTTTGAAATTAGTTAAACTTCATTTTGATCCCTTACCCTTCTGTCTCTAGCTTTTTTGGTTTTACTCTCATGGGATAGAGGCTGATTCTGGTCCAGTTGATATATTGTTCACAACATTTCTAAACTCAGAAAACTTTTCATGCTGATCTTCATCTGGTAAAATATTTCCTATCCATAATGGCCTAGTTCAGATGCCCGCTCTTGTGAAATCCTAATACTCTGACATGGGAATAATCTCTCCTTCCTCTGGCATATTATAATATTGTGCCTTTCTTATGAATTTAGAAATTCTTTTATATTGCAGTTTTTACATTAACCTCACTAATTGACCCAAAACTCCTTGGGTGAAGAATCATATTTTTTTTCATTTTTTTCTTTAATAATATTTTATTTTTCCCAATTACAAGTCAAGATAACTTTTAACATCCATTTTATAAGATTTTGAGTTCCACATTTTTTTTCTTTTTCTCCCTACTTCTCTATCTTCCAAAAATGGTAGTGATGTAAATCGAATTATTGACTCCAGCACCAAACCCCACAAAAAATCCTTTGACCATTTATCAGTTAGAGAATGGGGGTATAGTCCTATAAATCTGTCTCGGTTCTCTATGTATTTGAGAAATAGGACATTTATCAGAGACATTTGCTGTAATGATTGTTTCCCAGTTTTCTGCTGTCATATTTTTTTTGTATTGGCTTTGTATAAAAACTTTTTAAAATTTAATTCAATAAAAATTATATATTTCATATTTCCTAGTGCTCTTTAGATGATGAATTCTTCCCCATAGATATGTCCGGTGACTATGCCTTGCTCTTCTATTTTGATTATAATGTCACCTTTTGTAAATAAATCATGCACTGCATTTTGACCTTAACTTCTTATATGGTATGAGATGTTCCCTGGTTTGTGGCCTGTTGTTTTGAAGTTTTTTCAGATATTGAGCATTGCTAGGCTACTTTCCTTTGTATTTTCATTAATCCCCTTCATATTATTGATGTTGAATTTTGTTGTTATTTTTCTAGCTGTGTCAAATAATTTTTCGTAGTTTGATTGGTATGACGCTAAATAAATAAATTATCTTAGGCTCAATTTTCATTTTAATTTTGTTTACTTGAGCTACCTCTAAACATTTGATATTTTTCCAATTGTTTAATCTGACTTTATTTGTGTGTATTTCATTCATTTTTATTTTTCTCAATTTCTAGCACAATGCCTTGTGCTTAGTAGGCCCTCAATAAATGCTTATTGAATTGAATCAAATACTGAAAATAAAATAGCATCTGCTAATAGTACACTATGCCAAAACAGTCAGATGGGAAACCTAACAGATTCAGCCAGTTATCCAGATGTTCTTCTTGTACAATGCCATATATCCAGATGACTGTCTTCATTTTTCCATTTTTATCTGTTGAGTTTGGCATCATGTAAGAATCAATTTAGTTTCTCAGATAATATATTAGGTGTGAGGGAGCAACAATAATGCTTAAAATGATACCCAGGAGTCTTGCTTCAACTGGAGGGTGGCGACCCATCTGTGTAACATGAAGACTTTGCTCAAATATTGTAACAAATCAGGTTAAAAGTCTTCATCCTAACCAGCATGATACTTTCTCTGAATTCTTTTTGTCCATTCTAAGTTTTGACCTTTAACTTGACCTTCATGCAGATAAATTGAGCTAATATTTTTATCTGGGTAATGGTTGTTCCTTTTTCCTATTCTAACATGGGTCCCTCTCGCAATTTCTCTCTTAATTCCTACCCAGCAATAATAGTTGCATAAAATTAAAGGAAAAAAGGTTTGTTTTTACATCTATGTTCTAGACACTTTTTCTTTTGTCTAGGTTCTGTGTGAATTTCTGAAAATAAAATTAATATATAATTACTTCAGTTTAAAACTGTGTTTAGAGTGTAAAAGATTAAACAAGGAGGCCTGAAGTGAAGTCAAGAGAATAGTAGTCTTAGGCTCTCAAAGAGTTGTATACAATGGCTCAGATTTTAAGGCTTAAAAGAGTTATAAACTGTTCTACCTCATTTTCCCAAAGGGTCAGGATGGCAGAATAAAAAGATAACTTGATTTAAATCAGAGAATCTGGGTTCAAATTTTTGTTTTCCAAGTTACTAGTTCTGTAATGTTGAACAAGTGTCTTAAACATTCTCGGCTTTGGTATTCTATCTATAAAATTAAGACGGTAAATTTTTGGAGGCATCATCAAACTCCAAAACATTTACTTGTGGATGAAATTTTTTTTAGTGTACCATTTACAAACTTAATTTTTATTTTAATTTAATTTTTAAAAATTAATTAATCAGTGAATTATAAAATTTTCTACTTTCCCCTCTTGTTATAAAACTTCAGGACAATTTTTCTTCTATTATATTTTGTATTATTGTATCAAGTATTAGAGTACTTAGTTTGATCATACATTTTAGGTTGTCCTTTTGTTCTTAAGTTTTCTCTTTTTGATCTGCTCTCTAGATGAGCTGTATTCCTATAAGATGTCTTGTATTCTCTCCTATTTTTATTTTTATTATTTCTTTGTCTCATACCTTTTGCTTTTTCTTGCCTGATTCTAGGTTTCATAAAGTCATTTACTCCTTAAGATTCTGGATCTCTTTTTCAAGTTGGTTGACTTTCCTTTCATAATTTAAATTAATTAGATTAATTTCAGATAATTAATTTAATTAAACATAAATAGAAAGAAAAAATTCCATCTGTACAGCAGAATATAAGAAAGAATTCAAATTCTAAAGCAATGAATTTCTATTTCAGGAAAGCTTGTATAATAAATACTACACATTTTGTTGAAAGCTATCCATTTAATTGTTGCTTACTTTTAGGTTTTCTTTTCTTCTCTGTTATATACTTTAGTTTACATTTTTTCCTCCTTTCCCTCAAGAAGACTACAATTAAGCTTGGTGCATTTTTGTATACAAATACATACATATATATATATATATATATACATAATACATGCACATATGTGTACATGATGCACATATATACATACACATGTATATATGCATATCTACATATACAAATATGTAGATATCTATAATCACATATACACATTTGTATTCATATGTCAATATGAATATAAATGTATATATAATATATGATTATATATAATGTATATATATACACACATACACACACATATACACACACATATATAAGACCACACTATGCTTGTTTTTCCTTTCTTTTTCTGAAGGTGTATATAATCTTTCTTCATAATTCCAAATCTTTCCATATTTTTTCTAAATTTACTAATTTATCATTTCCTACATCAGAACAATGTTTTAAATAGTCTAAAACAATATTGATTTTATGGCTAACATACTGTATAGTTTTCCTATTTTTTCTTTTTACTAAATCTATTTTAGCTTTAAGTTTGTCTGAAATTATGATTATCATCTCTGCTTTGTTTTACCTAATAAATGCTATTCCTCATCTTTATTATTATGTCTGTATGTAGCTCTTGTTTCGACACTTCTGCTTTACTTATACCTGCTAGCTTAAGTTTTTATTACTTAACCCAACCTGCTTCCCAGACTCCCTCCCTTATCTTCTCCCCCTACACTTATCCCATTCCTATTAATCCACATACCCTTCTATATTCACCCCCTTCTTCTATTCCCTCTCATTTCATTACAAATATAGAAGACTTTTATTCCCTTTTAAATGTATATATTTTGCGCTATTTAACTCTGATAGAATGTGAGTAGGGTTCCCTCTAAAAAAGCCTTCCTTTCCTTTTCCCATCCCCTGACCTTCTTATTTCTTCCTAAATTTAGAAGACCTTCTCTCTGTGTATCTGTATATTTTGTGTATATATACACACATATGTGTGTATGTATGTATTGTTCCCTCTTTAACCTACATGAGACTTGTATTCCAGAACTACCAGTCTTTCTCCCCATCTAGTTCCCCTGTGTTTCCTACGCAGTTTGCTTTTTAGATTCACATCATATTCAGTTTGACCCCAATCTTTCTTTCAAACTATCCAATTAGTAATTACAATCTTAAATGCACAACTCACATTTCTTCATATAAATCATAAGCTGTTAGTCTTTATTGAATCCCTTGTAATTAGTCTTTGATGTTTAACTTACCATCTTGGATCTTGATGTCGAATTTTTGGTTAGTTTAAGTCTTTGTGCAACAAAATTCTGAAAGTCTAGCAAATCATGGAACGTTCTTTTATTTTTAAATTCAGAGCTATACTTAACTTTTCTGGGAATGATATATTTGTCTGCAACCCCAAGATTCTGGATTTCCTTTTCTAGTTGGTTGACTTTCCATTTATAATCTTCTTGAGTTTTTAGATTATTCTGATATTTTAAAATTTTCCTCAGTCTGTTTCATTTGACTTTAAGAACTCATTTGAGTTCTATGAGTTTTTTGGGGGCAGGTGACCATTTGACATTACTCTTTGTAGTATAAAGGCCATTTTTTTTACTTCTTTTCTATTTCTAGAATAGCTTTCTATGATTGGGCTCTTTTTCCTTTGTATGTTCAATTTTTTATAGCCCCTTGTTAGCATAATCACTTCTTGTGTTGTGGAGATAGTACTTCCCTCCTCAGGTCCTCCTTCAGTTTTCCCCTCTGGCCTGGAATGGAAACCAAGAACTTCGTTCTCCTGTAAGTGCCCACAGTCAGCAGCATCCCTGTCCCGCTGCTTTTCAAGTCACTCAGCATGTGCTGGTTCCTTCTTGCCCAAGATTGCCTTTTGGGCAGAGATTCCCTCAATCTTCCCCTGCTCAGCTACCAGATTTCTCATACAGCCCAGGAGGTAAAAATTCATCTCCAGACCCAGCTAGCCCCAGGGCTGTCCACTGGAGGTTTTAGCAGAATTAGTCTGGAGGCCTTTAAAGTTGGACCTCCATCCTGGTATCTTTATTCAGATAGTCTCTGATTGTTCCAGGAGGACCGCTTTTCTGCCCCAAATCTAGCTTTTTGGTTTGTTTTTACCTCTCTACATTCATCCTGAGGTGCTGCTTGGGGAGGAAATCAGGAGAGCTTGCCATTTTTTGACCTACTCTGCCACCTTCTCTGAATCCCCTGCCCACTTAAAACTTTAGAGACTGCTCCTATCTGTTGTTGCTGCTTCTCCCGCTTTTTCTTCAAATTTAACAAAGCTTGACTAAGCTCCCACTGCTGTGTGACAGGCATTATATTATATTATATGAGGATATAAAGACAGAAAGACAAGGCAGTTCCTATCATTAAAGACATTAGATATAAGATAGATGTCGGATCACATTTTGTCAAGAGAGAGCCGGAAGACATGTGTCTCAAGTCATTATCTTGAGACCAGACTCAATTTCCCAGAATTCCTCTATGTATGAATGGCTGTTTCTGCATCCGGGTCCAATTGCCTTCTAAAACCCAATCTAACAAAGATCAGTGAAGAGCCCATCAGGTATTAGAACTTATCAATTTAGGATTGATTATATGCTGGTTCCTATTATAATATAAAGTCATTATTTCTACATATTTTTGAAATGATCTTAAACCATATTTTAGACTGGAGAAGAAATGATTGGGCTGAACAACTGTGTTAGAGAAAAATGATATGAAAGAGGATCTAAACTTTTTTTATTTGACTTCAGAGGGAAGAACTAGTTGATGCAATAAGGCATATCTGGGCTTGATGTCAAGATAATATTCCTAAGACTTATAGCTACTAAAAAATGAAATGGGAAGGAAGAGTCTCTTCAAGCAGAGGCTATTGACCACTTGTCAAGTATATTGTGGGCTGACTTCCTTTTCAAGAACAGCCTGGACTAGTTTACTGCTTAGGTCTCTTCTTTCTGACTTTGAAATTTTATGATATTTTGATTCTTCAATCTGTTCTGTTATAGCAGCTAAAGGAGGCAGAAAATTGCCAAATAGTTCAACTGACCTGTTTCAACTGGCCCGAATCAATGTCCAGCTTGCCCTCGCTGGTTCTTTTGAGGCTGTGGAAAGGTGTTTTTATATATAGTATTTTTCTTTAATAGGTCTGTAAGAACAGGACTAAAGAGGCTCTCACCAAACACAGGTTCCTTCTCGGGAAAAAGAATCATCATCTTGTTATCCAGTGAAAATCCATCTTCCCTTTCTCAGCTGAGATGAGCACTTCGTCTGTCCTTCCTTGTAAGTGCCATCTGTGTCCAAATGAGGCAGTCTCTCTAACTTGAAGCAGGGACACAAGAACCAAATGATCCATCTTCATCATATTGCCGCACTTTCGACAGTTAATTTTCTAGAGTAATTTGTCATTGTGAGGAATGCAAGATTTGTCTGAATTGGTGACAAAGGTTATTGACTGAATTGTCATCTCTTCTTTTCAGTCAATCTATAAGTACAGGCAAGATTGGGCAGAGGGTAATGGCCTTCTTACGGCCCAGTTGAGATTGCCCATGTTATTCACCTTATCAAATGTATCTGTTCTTTTATTGCTTCATACTGATAGCACAGGCTCAGTGTTAGATTTGGGTTTTTCAGGTTTTTCAAGCTTATTTTTTTAAAAAAAAACACGCAGAATAATTCTGAGCAAGGATTTACACTCCAAATATCTCATCACAATTCCAATCTATTTTCACTAAAAGTGGATAGAATCCACATAAATAAAGAATCTCTAGAGATGGCAAGAATAACAAAAATCACCCAGTTCTTACTCATACCTGATCAAAAAATCCTCACAACCACTTCTCTGACCAGTGTTTATTTAGCTTTAATTTGAAGAACTTCAGTGAAGCATTCCATTCTATTTTTGAATAGCTCAGTTAAATTCTTCCTTACTTGAGCCTAAAAAGGCTTTTTTTTCTTCAACTTCTACCCAGGTCTCATCTCCTTTCTCTGACTTGACTTGACATAATTGATGGCAGCTCTCATAGCTTCCCTAATTTTTTTTATGTTTTCCCCCGACTTTCAACTAATTCTTTGTGGAAAACAAGTTACATTTCCATAATACTTTAAAGATCACAAAGAACTATGCATATGTTACAAATAATAAAAAGAACTGGGAATATTTAGCTTAGAGAAGACGACGCTGAATTGACATGATTATCTTCAAGAAAATTTTTCTAATATAAAAGGTAGTAAACTTCCTATTGTAAGGATAAAAATTAGGATATATTCGTTTATTTGGGCCATATGAAAGGCAGATTTTGGACATATTAAGAGCAGATTTTGGATCAACAAATAAATAATAATAGCTATCCAACTATGAAAAGTGCCATTATATATATGGCACAGAGAGTTTCCTACTATTGCTGGGAGTTTAGACATCTAGACCAATCCAAAATTTTATAGAAAAAGTAAGTGAATCCCACAAACTGAAACGACCAGGTCTTCTATTTTCTCAGCTTAGAGAGCTGCTAGTATGGAATTCCATCTATTAGGTCAGTCAGTACCCAGAAGTCATTAGGGAATCCTAAGTTCAAGTTCAGCCTCAGATATTTAAAAGCTAGCAATTATGTGACATTTTACCAGTGCAAGACAGTGTGCTAAGCACTTTGCACTTCTTTCATTTGATTCTCATAAAAACTCTGGGAGGTAGAAGCTATTATCTCCATTTTGTAGGCATGTTAAGTAGCTTTCCCAGGATCACCTATCTTGTAAGTGTTGGAGGTCTCATACAAAGTCATCTCTTCCTAAGTCCAAGCCCAGTATTCTATTCTCTGTGTCACCTATTTCTCTTATTAGCAACCTATTTCTTAGGATTGTTGTGAGAATAAAAGGAGATAATCTTGGTAAAATGTGTTTCTCAAAGTTAGACTCTTGTATAAATGTTAGGTGGTAGTTCTACTTACTACTAATTTAGTATTTTACTGCTACTACCACCACCCCTGACACCACTATTACCACTACTACCACCCCCCATCATTACTACTACTACTACTACTACTACTACTACTACTACTACTAGTACTACTACTACTACAACTGCTACTAGTACTAGTACTACTACTACCC
>JAJPUD010003935.1:0-13931 GCA_023553655.1 Myrmecobius fasciatus
TCCCCTCTGTTATGTTAAACATAAACATCTTTATGCCATTTCCTTAATCTATCAGAGTATAACCTTTCTACTTCCTTCAATGATTTAAAAATTCATTATAGTATAGGTTTATATATTCTCTCCACTGACACAGACTGAAGCTTCTCTATCATGTGACAGATAATTTCCAAAAATTTTCAAAATTTTCAAATTTTCAAAAACCAAAGAATGTATCACTCTGTAACCAATCAAGTTATAAGCTTTTCTGAGCAAAGCAAGGCTAGTCAATGAACGATATATCTTAAGAAAACTGGTCACTTTGTCCAGCCTGGCAGATCCTATCAAAAGCTTGTATTCTGATGGGTAAAAAAATGCAAAATTGCCTCTGTGTCATACCAAACTATCAAAGGAAAAAGTAAACAGGATGCACCTACTATGTGCTGGACATTGTGCTAGGAGCTCTCCAAATATTATCAAATGAGACTTTAGTTATGGCTCTAACCCTTCAATATGTTGATATGGCATAATCTTCCACGATATGACTCAGTCTGGCTCTAGTACAATCACAAGATTTTAATGTTCAAAGGAACTTTAGCAATCTTCTAGTTCAACTCCTTAATTTTACAGTCAAGAAAACTGAGGCTTAGATATAATCAAGGTGATGTGAGAGAAAGAAATTCAGTTGAAGGAAAATGGCCTATAATCTCAAGTAAGACTGAAAGAAGCATCCAACTTCTAAACCTCAACTATATAATAAAATAGTTAATTTCTTTCAAATTACTACTCATTATTACTACAAATTAGATTATCAAGATCCAAAAGCAATTGAACACTAGCCCAGTGTACAATATATTCAAGAACATTACCCACTGAGGGATAGCCTTTTTTCTTTTAAAGAATTGGTCAGTTACTCAGAAATAAAGTTCAGAGCACTATCTTTGCCATATACTTATACAATCCATTTCTATTTGAGCTTGATACTACTACTGTAAAGCAAGTATGAATAAAACAACGGATCCATTGATATATTTAAATTATATTTAACATGATCATAGCAAATATCTAAGACTTAAAAAGCAAAGTCAAAGTAAATTTGAGAAAATCAGACCAACTTCATACTTATTTTTTTAAATTTTGTGTAATTTTTAAATGAAATAACATATATATGATTGTAAATTTCAAATGAATATATGACCTAAAATTAAGAAGTAATCTCAAAAGAAACTTAAAGCTAGCAAAAATCACAGCCAGATTTTAAACATAGTTCTTTTCTCTGCTAATTCAATAGTATTTCTGCTAAACTGAGATGCTTTGTCTACTACTTTTCCTTTGTAAGTACTCACCAATCATTTTTGTGATCTCTTCTAAAAATACGACCCAGAATCCTCATCAATCTCTCAAGTTTTCAGTTCTGTTAATGTAGGTGGCATATCTAACTACTTGGGCATGAGTCATTTGATTTAAGACTTTAGAGACTTAAGAACTCATCTAGTTCCACCTCCTTATTTTTTACTGAGGATATAAAACCCCAGAGAGGAAATATATACATAGACTGAACTTGAGAGAGAAGATATGATTTGCTCTAAGTGACATAGATAATAAGTGGGATTAGCTAGGAACCATACCCTATTCTTTTGACTAAATCCCATTACAATTTTCCTTACAAAATGTAGCTTTTCAATAATAAGGATATGCACAACCAGAATAGGAAGTGGGCCAGTCATAAAGCAAATGTGAAGCTTAAGAACAGATGGGGAACCTGAGGGCTGTCCTGGAAGCCAAGAAATACTAAAAGAACCAAAAGAAGGCCTCAGCAAACTTGGCCTACCTTCTGTGGGAGATTTACCAAAAGATCTGGACCATAATTGTGCAAGAAGAAAACTCTTGGAGGAGATGAGATCTGATCCTATAGAACAGAGATGTCTAACTTGGGGCTTGTTGATATGTCCAGAAATAGATTAAAATATAATTGGGAAATGTTTAACAAAATAAAAAGGAGATATAACATCAAAAATCTAAGTTTCTGGTTTTTTTTTTAAGAAAATACATAACCATTGGTAATTCATTACTATTTGAGCTTGATACAACTACTATAAAGCAGGTGACCGTATGAATAGGACAATGGCTCTATCAATATATCTAAATCCTACCTTTTTAACAAAAGGCAAATATGGCAAATATCTAAGATTTAAGAGCAAAGTATCCCTGAGAAAATCAGATCACCTCATATTTCTTTTTTATTTTATTTTATGGAATATTTCTAATGAAATAATGCTAAGAGTACAGTGACCCAAACTCAACTTGGCAATAAGGGATGCTGTCAAAACCATGAAGACCTGGGTTGACACCTAGGCAATGACCCTGAACAAATTGCTTAAGAGTTTAGTGCCCCCCAGATAACTCTCCAAGACTCTTAAGACCACAAGTTCTTTTCTCACAAGGGAACCCCATTTCTCAGTGAAATGACAGGTCTGGTCAAAGCATTAAGAAATTCTAGTAGAACACTGTATAAGCTTTTTGATTAGAGATTGTTTCTCTCTTTATCTTTATGTATACAATGTCTAGAACCCAAGAGCTGTTCAAAAAAACACTTGTTGAACTGAATTGACATGCAATCAATAAGAGGTGGTTGGAAAAGACAGGAAATAGAGGGGTAGCATTGGTACATGTGGGTAGAGAAGATACAATAGAATTTGTGGGGGCCTAATGAAGAACTATTTGAAAAGCTGTTTTAAACATCCTCCCTACTCTTGTCAAAACATTATTTCCCAGCAGCTGAACCATATCAGCCCTTAGCACTGAAATTTAGAAAGATTAAGAACAGGAAAAAAAAATAGAACTACTTCAGGTGTTTCACAGAGAACAGACTAAGCATGTCCTTTATGTATAGAGAAACCAACCAATCTTTTTAAATCATATTTTCTACATTGTTCATTGTAGCAAATGCTTTCCATTTGGGTTTTCTATTTTAGTTTTGGTATTGCCAACCAGCCCACAATCTATTCACAGGAGACACCTGTTTCTTCCCCATGGAAACAAATCAGTTTGCCCAGCTCCTGGGAGGAAGAAAGAAGAAAGGATATGTTGGCTGACATCTAGGTAAGTGTTTGTTGCAAAATGGGCCCCAAAGTATATTGATGATTATCTTATTCCCACAGAAAGCCCCCTCCCCATCTTCTTGGGAATAAGGATAGAGAAATTCTGAATGATTCTCCTGCTTTGTTGTTGTTCAGATTGGAGTCAAAGGGGAGATTATATTCTATTATCTGGCTATGTTATTTTATCTGGGTTTCATCTGAATCCTCATTTCCTTGCACTTCCTATGACATTTTTAAATTTCACAATACAATGGAAAAGAACCCTAAATAGGGAGTCAGAGGACCTTGTTACTAATGCCATCTCTGTCTTTTACTATTTGTGTGACTTTGGATAAATCACTTCTCTGGCCTGAATTTTTTCTCTCTTTAGAAATGAAGGGGTTGCTTTAGATGTGGTATATAGTTGCCAAGGATGGTGGAACATTGAGCTAGGGTTTCAATCACTTATATGATTACCTAACTTTTTTAATGAGTAAACACAAAGTCTGGTCCTGGAAGAAAATTTTCTGGTTAAGGCAGACTCAGCTCTGAGAAGAATGCTAGGATTTAATTCCAGGTAAACTTTCAGTGCTTGATTGGGCTTGGCTAGTCTAGGTGGAAATTAGATGTGAATTTGCTGAAAATGTGTTTGTGAAATGAACTAAGAAGGGTGAATTGAAGTTCCAAATCTGGTGAGCTATAGTCTCCAAGGATAGAAAGAGCAGAGTTGACTGATTATGTAACAAAATAAGGCCATTGTCTGATGCACAAATGTTCTCTCCAGTACTGGGCTTTATAACAGAAGGGTTGAGAAGAATCTGGGCAAGCCCAGGGTTTGAGGATAAGTGTTCATTGGCATGAGTTAATTATTGTACCCATCACTGAGAAAATAGCTTCTCCATGGAGGAAATATTGTAGGTCCTGTAGTGATGATAGCAAACAGTTGATTAGCTGGTGATAAAACATTTGGCAATTGTGTGAATTACCATATTAGATTACATGGAATTTTCCTGGTTGATTTTTTTTTTTTTGAAAAACAAATATAGCAAACTCTATTATTGGATGTTGTTAAGGAATGGAAGTGTTCTGGTTATTCAGTTGCCTGGATATAGCAAATTACCACAAATAAGTTAGCATTTTTCAAACAATTATCATGAAAGAAACTGCAACAATGAGGAACTTTGCCGAATGCAATTTAACCTCTGATGATTCATCCAAGTAGAATTCTACCAATGTAGATTAGCACCTTCAATCATTTATAGTCTTAGAGAACTTCCTGAGGACTTCGACAGGTGAGGGAATTTTCCCACAATCATGGAAGCAGCCTTGGACCTGGGTCTCCCTACCTCCAAGACCAACTCTCTGTCCACTATACCTGGTTGCTCTCCATGCATCTATAGAAATACAAAGAAAGCACTTTTTCCTCACAAAATCATGTTATTTGAAGGAAAATAAGGCTTGTTCAGAGTTAATTTACTTAGGAAATGTAAGAGCTGATATCTTGTGCCCTATATTCTTTCCTCTATACCCACCATTGCTGCCCAGTATGTACAAAGTAAGAGTTATGATAAATGGGTTTTTGATTAAAAGAATGATAGATAAGATTTTGCCTGATATCCTTACTTTGCACATAATTATTTGTTTTCTTCTGCTATATCAGGAAATTATATAATAGGTAGGAATGCTGGGCTGCTCACACAGCAGACAGCCAGACTAATCTTCTTGTTTCTCTGATGTTGGGAATAAGTGAGGAAGACCTTCAGAATTTATGGGAGAATGTGGGCTGGAGGCACATGGGATAGGTAAGCATGGATGAGGTAGTTGAATACAATATCCCAAAGATTAAACAAGATTAAAATATGGCAATCACTCAGATTATATTTTGCCCCATGGCCTGACTTTATACTTAACTATTTGTGATTTCCTTAGCTATATCAAGAAATTATATAATAGGTAGGAGCAGTGGGCTGCTCACATGGCAAGAGAGAATGACAAGAAGACAGCCAAATTGATCTTCTTGAATCCCTCTAATGTTGGGAATAAGTGAGGAAGACCTTCAGAATTTATGAATGTGGGCTGGAGGCATACAGGTTAGAAGGAAGTTACAAATCTATGAGATCATAAATCTGTTTGAATAGTTGAGATTTCCTCAGTATCAACTTGAGAACACTCTCTGTGTAGAAATTTCCTCCACCCATCCTGAAAAAACACCAGAGGAAAATTGAAGTTATCTATCCAAGGTCTCACAGCTAGATTTGAACTCAGGTTTTTCTGATTTCAAGCTTAATTCTCTTTTAACTATACCATGCTGCCTCCATAGATATTTCCTATACAAAGTTAACATTTCAGATCCCAAAGACCAACTTTGCAGTTCTAGCATTAGAATTTGGGAATGAATCCTGTGCTATCAACTTAAAGCTAGTCTAGGTTTCCTGGGCTGCATTTCATTACTTGAACCCTCTCCAGGCCTTTCCCAGGGCTTGCCATTGTTTGTTTGTTTGTTTGTCAGTGATCTTTTTATCTGATTTAAGCTGAGCTGCTTTGATGGAACAATCTTTGCCTTGAGGAATTGTATAGTGCTTTGGAAGGCTCACTGTTTTCTAGACAATTTAAGTCACATATTTAAAACTCACTGAAAGTAAATCCTGAAAAATAGCATTTGTCAGAAAAAAACAAAAACAGCTAGGAGGTCCCAACAGTTAGATCAGTGGATTGACCTAACAACCAAACAACATTTGGCTTCTGGATTCCACTAGATACTTGAGACTTCATAATAATAATTTAATAATGGTATTAAATATATAATATGGTGCTTTAAAATTTACAAAGTGCTTTATTTTTTCACATGATAGTATCCCAATTGATAAATCACTTATGTAGTTATCTAGTGATGTGATCTATAATGTAGGGTTTGTCACCAAATAATGGCAGGCACCAAAAGTTGGGGTTCGGTCATGTGAAGAATTCACAATGGCCATTCTCTTTGGCAAAAGGCAGATTTGTTTAAGGGGAGAGATTATACATAATGAAGGGATATAATAGACACTGGTAATGGTAAATATGAAATAAGAATGGGAGAGCATATGAAAGACAAATTCGTTAGTGGAATTCACAATTACCCAATAGAAAGTGAACACTCCATGAGATTGGGGCATGCCCTTAGCTGGCAGGCTAAATCCTGAAAAGGACTTAGCATCCTAAAAGAAATATTTAGCTATAAGGAGAAGTGGGGTTGGGAAGCATAGTGGAGTTAGGGGAGATACCATGTGGCATTGGAAAAGGGAAAGGGGAAAGATACCATAAAGCAGAGAGCAGTGGTGGATTAACTCAAAGGAAGGTAGCAGCCATGGGATGACCCACAAGTAGGTTTTATAGAGAAAATTTAACCTCAGGAACATTGTTGAGGTTGGGAAAGGGATCCCAAATACTTGGGGTCACAGACTGGTGTCACAAGGTGTCTCAAAAGAATTTGCAGGTTTGAACCCATTCCAAGTCAAGGGGCAAAATTTTATTGTAATCATAATGCCATTACAAGTGGGCTAAATTCCAAAAGAAATTAGCAAGGCAATAGAAGCAAAGAGACACATTTATCCAGTTTTCTATCATTGACATGCTAATTCTATGGCCCAGAGAAGTGGTTTCTGAAATTTGGTTGTTACTGACCAACAGATTATCTGACAGTCAACAATGAACTGAGGAATGGTCTATTCACTATTGTTTCAGGAGTTTGATCTGTGGTTTTATCCTGAGGCCAGAATCTTATCCAACTGAGAGATGGTCTATTCAGAATCAGACAAATTGGGTATGTTCCAAAATCCAGAATATTTAGGATGACTGATTTAACAGAAGCCCCCCCTCCCCAATTCAGGGAACCACAAAATCATATTACATCAACATGAATGGGATTTCTGACAATGCATGGCAAGGTGAGACTGCTTGAGACCTCTACAGAGGGCGGAGCTCAGAAGTTTAATGTAACTTGGATTTCAGATTGGACCACCTTCTCAAAGGGTGGGACCATGGAACTAAACTAATCTCTATCAGAACCTTCTGCCTGTTTGCCTCAGGGATCAATTTTTTATTTCTCTTGGTCCAAAACAATATTAAAGATCTCATCACCCAGGACAGATAGGTGGTACAAAGGATTGAATCCTGGGTTTAAAGTTAAAATACAGCCTCAGATACTTTCTACCTGTGTGACCCAGGGCAAGTCACTTAATCCTATTTACCTCAGTTCCCTCATCTGTAAAATGAGCTGGAGAAGGAAATGGCAAACCACTCCAGTATATTTACCAAGAAAGCCCCAAATGGGGTCACAAAGAATCAGGCACAATTGATTAAAACAGCTCAATAACCACCTATGACTTCAGTGCTTCTACTATATCAAGGTACTTTCATTCTCGGTGTCTTAAAATTTTGTTGACGGTCAGTTTCTTAGCTTTATAACTCATCACTGAAAATCCAATTATTTTTAATCTCTTACCCATATCTCACCCTAGGGCAACAAATGTATGGTTAAATTCACTTTGCCCAGTTTTTCCTCAGCCTCTTATCTGAAGGAGGAGAGTGCTTCCACAACTAGGATATTCACTGAAGCCATTTGGCTTTGTAATGCTCGGGGGAAAAACTGAGTCAGTATTAGAGATGATTAATATTTTATTGATATTTTATGGAGAGTTAAGACTAATCAACTGAACGGAACTATTGTCTCAAAGTATTCAGTCCATGGAGAGTTTGGATTGGCACCCATATTAGCCAGCCACCTGGATCTCAATGTATCCAGCAGCGATTTGGGATCCATTATCATGGGTCTGGATAGGACTCCTGTCTTAAAGCACCCAATCCTGGAAAGTTTAGACTGGCAGCCATATTAGTCAGTCATCTGTATCTCAATGTATCCAGCACTCTAGTGAGGGGCTCCAAGGACTCTTATAGGGCTCTGGAGCTCAGGGAAGCAAAGGCAGAAGGAGGGGGTAGGGCACTGGGGGGATTGGAGTTCCAGGAAAGGATTGTAAATTCAGTTCTGACAGGTTGGGGGTATGGAGGAAGGATCATAAATTCTGACAAGTTTGGGAAGAAGCTAGGAGACATTAAGTCTGGGGCCATTAAGATAAGGGGTATTTGAGATAGGCCATCTGGAGGTTTTATGGCTCTTCAGAATGCCAGTGGCCATAACCCTGCAGCCCCAGTTATCTCAGTCCTAATGGTCAGAAAGGGAGGTTGCCACCAGGCAGAACAATTGAGGGAAACCGAGATAGGGGAACTGTAGCACAACAATCTCTTCCTAGAGGGCAAGTTTGGAATATCATTTGGAGGCTTTGCTTTCACTTTATCTGGTCAAGAGCAAAGCAGAGAACTACTTTTCCTTTGTGGATGTAGATATTAGATATTAGAAAGTGAGTACTGTGCCTTTTCTAAGTCAATTAGCACTACCCTCTCTGCATTTATTTAAGTAAAAGAAAAAAAATAATTTAGAAATAATACTTATATAGCATTTCAATATCTGTGAAGCATTTTGTATACAATATCTTATTTCTAAGAAAGACCAAGTGATGAAGGTACTACAAGCAGTGACTCATTTTACAGATTAGGAAAGCTAAGGGACTTGCCCAAGATTGCATAGCTAGTTGTGTTTTTTTTTTTCTTAAGTACATGTAAGAAATGTCAATTACTACAGATTTCTCTTGGTGACTCCCATTTAAACCCTATATAGAAACACTTCCTTATTCTTTCTGGAAGATTCTCCTTTTGCATTTAAAAAGGAATGCCTTGAGTATTACATAATGTGGTACATTGGGGAAAAATATCATGAACAAATCATAACAAACTGGAATTTTTTCATAATGACTATGCAATCACAATGCTAAACACACCTTTCCCTTAAATCATCTCTTGTACTTAAAAAAAAAATCTAGTAAGACTAATACTAAGAATATAGATTTTTTTCAATAACATAGCAATAATTAACTGCAGGTTTTAAATGACAATCCATTTTCAGATAATGATTCTTTGAAACAACAATGGTAGACAATGGTGATATTACAAGACTTGTTGTTAAGCATTTGTAATAGGTATGTAATTTTAAGTAAAAAGTAGCTGTTCTCATCCCCATTGCACTGAGATAGGGAAACACTGGCTAAGAAAATATGACATCCCGAAATTGTTATAATAATAAGAGTAGAATTTTAACTTGGGGTCTTCTGAATCCTCCTCCTAGCTGATCAATATGTGTCCCATAAAGTCTGTCCAAACAATTCAAGTAATTTATCCAAATAGATATCCATGCCTAAGTGAGAGGATAAAGAGATTCAGAATTGTTGATGCAAAGGTTTGGGGGGCTTATGTAGAAGAAATAGGTAAATCAGCAGTTGGTTCTCAAGGGTCTTTTCTTGTACCATTCACCTAGAAGTGGGATGATGATCACTCATCATAGCGCAGTATCTGGAAAATGGGAAAGGGGAGAGGCAGTTGGGCCCTGTGTCATAGGTTCCTAGCATGCTTAAAATACCTGCATTATTCACAAAGCTGGGGATGGTGTCATAAAATAAACCATGCATGGGCTATTGTAAAGCTATAATCATATTTCTTCCAACTGTAAATATGAAGACATTTGTTTCCCAAAGCTCCCACTCCATCGTTTGCTAGGCTTTATGTTAACTTGGGGCATCTAATTCCATTTATACATTAGTAGAATATGACTTTGTTAGCAATGACATTCCTTACAATCTTTCAGTTACCATCAAGACTGGCTTCAAGTCCCAAAAGAAAAGAAAAGAATTTTAAAGAAGAAAATAGTTACCAGAAACCAAAGGAGAAGGAACATCAAACAACTAATGCAGTGCTTACCTGAAGTCAGCCCAACAGAGCTGTCAAGCTGGTGTCCAGATGAGGTCCTTCTGACAAAGCCGGTACAAGAGCAGGACCACCAGGATGACATCAAGGTTTTGGAGCATCAGCACCCTCCCCAAAAGGAAAGAATCCCTAAAGAGATACAGAAAGAAGTCCCTCAAGAAGAATCCCATAATCTTGGCTGTGGTGAAATAGGACTAGTTCAGACAGAGCTGGACCAGAAAGGGAACATTGGTCCAGAAAATCCTCATAACTCACAGGGGTCAAATGGAACAGACTCACAAGTGTATGACAAAGAAGATCCGAGAACTAAACAGCAAGAACAAGACAAAAGTCAATCAAGGGGGTTCCTTGAGGTACTGGGGGAAGAAGTCATGAAAGTGACAAGGTTGTGGCAAGAATGGGAAGTGAATGAGGTGATTAAAGTTATGCAAGAACAACATCGCTCCCAAGTAGAAGAGATGCAGAAGGTAATATGCCGGCAGTGGACAGAAGAAGAAGACCTCATCCAGCATGGTTCTCAAAAGGAGCTAGGAAGCTTGGAGCAACCACAGAGGAGACAGAACCATGAACATTTATCAGGCAATTGGGATCTGTGTCAGAAGAAGGAAGGTGTTCTATCCCTGCTGCCCCAACAAGATGGAAAGTTATCTAAAGCATTACCCACAGAAGACCACTTAGGTAGCAAAATTCAAAACGCTGGTCAACAGGGTTCAGACAAAAAATGGCCAATACCAGAAGATGAAACTTCAGAATTATCTCAAAAGGAAAGCCAACAGGATGATGAGCCCAAAGTATTGCAACTGGAACAGCAAAAGGAAAACATTATCAGTTTAAAAGGGATACCCCAAGTTCTGCAAGTGGTAAAACAGCAGCATCAGTGTCAAAAGGAAGCCATATTGAAAGTGATGTATCAGCAGCAGGCCCATCAGGAAGAGACAATTCGGAAGGCCATTGGTCAGCAATGTCAGGTAGAGATGGTTCTCAAGGTCATGCATCAAGGATGGAAGTGCCAAATGGAAGCTGTTCTGAAGACCGTGAAGTTGCAGCAGCAATCTCAAGAAAAGGCAATTTTGAAAGTGATAAGGCAGCTGGGGTACCAGGGGCAAGAGAACCCCTGGATGATAGAGCCAGATCACAGTGACCATGAGAAAAAGGAGATAAAACATAGATTAAAGTCCCCAAACGCTGAAGAACCACAGGACCAAAGAGAAGGGGATCGCAGGGACTCACCGAATCGACACAATGGGGATCCAAAAGGGAGAGAGCAAGGTCAAGACTTGGACAAAGAGTCAGTGACCCTTAAAGTTAGAGCAAGTCGGCGGCGAAGATCAAAGCACACTCAAAACAGTGGATCCAAGACCCAAGATTCAGTAGATCAAAGGCAAGAACCCTGTGAAGAGGAGAATGATAACAAAGTAGCAGAACAGAACCAAGAGGAAGAAAAGAAATCAAAGAAACAGAAAAGAGACATTCCTAATTATTTTGTAGCAATCCCAATAACCAACGATCAGGTACAGTATTTTGCAGATTTGATGATTTTCTTTGGGAACTTTAGGGTAATACTAACAATTTCAAACATGTTATCCTATGTTTGTTATATAACATATTTTATAAAATTATAATGTAGTCTTAAGTTCAATTTTAAGTTGAGCATAGACTTGTATGTGTGCATATACATGTGTATATATATTTACACTTATATGTATATATACATATGCATATTTACATATATACATATGCATGTATATGTGTGTCTATACACACACACATTTTCTCCTATCTATCCTATTTCTTCTTCCTCCTAGACACCATGTCTTTCCTACAACTGTTAGACTTTTTTCCCCCCATATTTAAATGTTTCCCTTAGGAGTTTCCTTTTGATTTTGGCATTCTTCCTCCTAGACATCATGCCTTTACTACAACTGTTAGTTTTTTTTTTCCATATTTAAATGTTTCCCTTAGGAGTTTCATTTCAATTTTGGCATATATTCATAATGCACACCTCTACATGTAATAAAGGATAGAAATTTGGGGGAATATGAATGTAAACCTAATACATAGGTCATTCATTGTGACCCACAGTGTAAAGAAAATTAGGACACTTCCATACTTCCATGTTCAATTCTTCCTTGTTCCTCTATCATATTGTCAATGACCAGTATGATCCCTCAGATAGATATATAAAATGCAAGGTATGACAGATACAAAATGTCTCTTCCTGAGGTAACTAACTTTCTGACTGTCATCTTCCCTCACTGGATAAAGCCAAGTTGAAGTGATATTTTTAAAACCTTTCCTAGTGGATTGAATCAGGGTCAAGGAGGGAGGGAAAGATTTCTAGTTCTTAAATCAATGCTGACTTTGTACAGTATTTAGAGTTTAAACATTCTTCCCTTTTAGACTCGAATATCCTAGAAGCTGAAAGCCTAGTCACTTAAAACAGCAAGTGAGAAAGTGAAGCTGAACTGAAAAGAATATAAGCTTATTCCCTACAAAACAGATCATCCCTTTCTGGAGAAAGAGTAAAATAGAGACAGTTGTCAAATTGCAAATGGGGATTCTGTCCAAAAGTTCATTTATGGTTTGGTTGCTTAGAACTTGGAATATACTGCAACATAGAAGATGTTATACATAGTGCTACAGAAACAGCTTACAAAGGTCTTTAATTTGCAATGTATGAAGCATAATATTAACTTTACAGGTCCTCTATCCATGTATTGTTTCTATAAGAAAATGTGATCTAACTTCCAACTTAGGTTATAAGGAAGACAGACAGATAAATAGATAGATCTGCTGTTGAAGTCAATGCTTTTCTAATCCTAAACTACTAGCAATAGTTACTACCACCTGGCGGTAAAGGAGGAATAAGGACAATGCTGTGGTAGAGATGATACTCTTGCAGGTAAGAGCTGATTCTTAGAAGAATTAAGATGGGGATGGCAGAGATGTAAAGTGGAAATGGCAAGGAAGGGAGTAGAAAGGAAATGGGGTTAGATGCATTCATTTCTGTCAGATTTTGTGTCCCCCCCCCCCAAAGACAGCAAGTAATCCAGTGTAGGTTAAACATGTACAGTTGTTCTAAACATATTTCTATATTTGTCATGTGAAAGAAAAATCAAAACAAGAAAAAAACTATGAGAAAGAAAAGACAAAAGAAACAAAAGTGAAGGAATTAGAATATAGCTTGTTTTATTTTTCAAGGAAAGGGATAGTTAATGGTTGTGCTGAGACAGAGGTATCCCTCTTGCTGGCAGTATCTTTTCTTTTCCTTTAACAGTAGGCCAGATTCACTATTGCTCTTGCAGAAGTTGGGAGTTGAGGCAGTGAGGAGCCAGGATAAGAAAATGAGAGACGTCCTCAGGTTTCTTGGACATTGATGAGATGGGGACTTGGATGAAAATTTCTAGTGCCATTAGAGAGAGAAACTGGCTAATAGATATCTTGACCTTCATTCTCTCTTTGCCAGCCCACCTCCACATGATTGTCAAAATAATCTTCCTAATGCATAGATTAGAACTTGTCATTTCCTTGCTGAAAAATCTTCAACGGATCTCCACTGCCTAGAAGATAAAATAAAAACTCTTTAGGTTGGCTTTTGTGGTCCCCATCTCCCTTTCCTGCATTATACCACATTTATTCTTCAGTATAGTCTTTCCTAGCCAAACTAAACTATATGTTATCTCTGATACTCTATTTCCTATTTCCATGCATTTTCACAAGCTTGGAAAATACTTTCTCCTTGTTTCCATGTTTCAGAATCCTCATCTTCTTTCAAGGGGCCACTTCCTATAAACTTTTGCTTATCAACCCAGTTGTTATTCTGCATATTTGTTTTACTCCAGTAGAATGCAAACTTTATGGAAGATGGGACTGTCTTGGTTTAATCTTTGTATTCCTTGTCACAAACATGGCACCTTTCATTTAATAGGTGTATAATCAGTGCAAAAATGCTATTACCATGCCAAAGTATCCAAGCTGTTTATTAAAAAAAAAAAAAAAAAAAAAAAAAAAAAAAAAAAAAAA
>JAJPUD010003935.1:14031-79454 GCA_023553655.1 Myrmecobius fasciatus
TTTAAAAAAAAAAAAAAAAAAAAAAAAAAAAAAAAAAAAAAAGATCTGTCCAGAATCAAGTGTGAGCCAAGATGTTGAAACATGCAAGACCCGAGATAGTACTTGGGGTTTTCAGAAAATGGGCTTAAGAAAAAAAGCCCAAAGTTGGGTCTACAGCAATTTTATTTTTTTGTTATTTATTTATTTATTTTGCTGAGGCAATTGGGGTTAAGTGACTTGCCCAGGGTCACACAACTAGGAAGTGTTAAGTGTCTGAGATCAGATTTGAACTCAGGTCCTCCTGATTTCAGGACTGGTGCTCTACCCACTGTACCACCTAGCTGCCCCTACAGCAGTTTTAAATGAAGCAGATTTTGATTTCTGAGTATATAATTTAAGTTGCAAGTAATTGTAATGATGAACTTTCCATCATTGTGTTAGCTGGAGTGAACAACGATTTGATGCTACATCAGCTGATGATGCATCCTTTTGGAGCATTCAATGACTGCTTATGGATGATAGATGATTTTTTCATGTTCCATTTATTTTAATACTATGCTTAAGGCAATAGGAAAGCAAATGAAGTGAAGAACAAGGAAAGAAAGTTCTCATCTTCCCCCTTTATAGTGAACCCTGCTTTAGAAACATGGTCCTGATTCTGAGAAGTAGTCCTTTAGAAAGTTTGCATCTCCAGGAGATGCAATCACTTCTTTGACTTATTTTTGGGATGGGAAAGGGCTTTTTTGCCTTGGGGATTTATTGTTAAGTAATTTTCTGTTGTGCCCAATTTCTCTTGATCTTCTAATGATGGATTTTAATTCAGGTTTTTCTAACTGTAGGTTTGGCACTCTATCCACTGTACCATCTAGTTACCAAAACATAATAGGTATACTTCTGCTGTTGTTTAGTGTCTCTGACTCTTCTTGACCTTATCTGGAGTTTTCTTGGCAGAGATACTAAAGTAGTTTGCCATTTCCTTCCACAGCTCATTTTACAGATGAGGCAACTGAGTCAAACAGAGTTAAGTAGCTTGCCCAGAGTCCCACAGCTAATAAGTATCTGAGGCCAGATTTAAACCAAGAAGATAAGTCTTCCTGATTTCAGGCTTGGCACTTTTTATCTAGTATGCCAGCTAGCTGCCCCACGGACTCTTGTCTTAAAGGATTCATGATGGATGATTTCAAGAAAGGAAAATATTCCTCTGTGCCCCTTTATCTCTGATGATATAAGATCTGTGACTTGTCAATTATAGTAGGATACATGACCCAGAGTCATAATTGAGGAAGTTAGGTGGGGTTGGGATAGAAATGACAAAAAATATCTTTTCCTTTCTTCTTTCCCCTAACCATGTTAGAGATTAGGATTGGACCTGCAATTTATTGGTATAAGGAACTCTAAAGAATGGAGATTCCTTCCAGCAATGCAAGTTACCACCTTCTAGTTTTAGAGAATTACCTTAGAATACTGAAAATGACATAATAACTTGCTATAATTTGTTTTGTAAGAAGACATCATCCTGGCTTCCAAGCCATGTCTCTGCTATTCTATGCCTTAATAAGGTTAATTAGGTTGAAACCAAGTTAAAAATGAATGAGAGACAGGGTGTATATAATTGCAGATGAGCAAACTCATCTCCTCTGCCTTGTCAATGTGGAAGAAGTCATGAATTAATGATGTTTATGTGATCCCCTTATCACTTTGACTAGCTGACCAAGCCCTTCTCTAAGTCAATGCCTTACGATTGGTGTACATAGGACCTGCAAGATTTGTCCCAGGTTACCATATTCAAAAGCAACTTTTGCCATATTCTTTGTGCATCCAAAGTACAGAGGCAGACCGTATTCATATGTTTTTCTATACAGAAACATGCAGTTACTATATTTCAAAATTTCTCAAGAATCATGCTTCAGGAGAGATTTGGTTGAAGCATAACTACTTTGTGGAACAAATAGAGGGAAAGTATTCTTTCAAGAACCATAGGCTCACAGATTCAGAGTTATAAAGGATATCAGAATAGACTTGTATGATTTCCTCATTTTATAGATAAGGAACTTCTTATTTAAAAATTAAAAATAAAAACAAAGGCTCTGGGGAATTCTGGTGGAAAATCAATTTGAGAGGATCAATGCAAACCAATTACTTCTCTTTTTTTTTTAAGTTTAAAATGTTTCCCTTTTATTAAAGCCCAAGTAAATATTATACAGACTGGGACTCAATAAAGAAAAACATGTTCTAATGATTTGTTTTTTATCATCAACATCTCCAGATAAATGTGTATAATCAAGTAGCATTATCAATTGATCTTTAGGAAGCTCATCCACAAGAGTTTCAAGAAAAAACAAACAAAAGAATGAACAAACAACCTTTTAGACTATTGTAAAGAAGAAAGGATTATAGCTTTAGAAATTAGAAATTATTAGAGATCATCTATACCAATTCCCTGTCAACTAAATGGTATAATGATAGCTGAAGCAAGGAAGATTTGAATTTGAATCTGCCTTAGTCGCTAGCTGTGTGACCCTGGGTAAGTCATTAACTTGTGTTGAGTAATTTTTTTTTAAATTTTGTTATATACTTTAATATATACTATAAAGCAATTTTAATATTTTTTAAAGTTTTGTATTCCAAATTCTCTTCCTCCTTCCTTCTCTCTCTGCCCTCTTCCCTAAGATCACAAGCAATTTGATATAAGTTAAACTCACACAATCAGGCAAAATACATTTTCATATTGTTAACCTCTGTCTCAGTTTCTTCATCTGTAAAATGGGAATAATAGCGCCTACCTCCCAGAGTCATTGTGAGAACCAAATGAGATAGGATACTCACAAGCTAAAGTTTTTGCTCTTAAAAAAACTATTAAAGGTTCACCATCTAGCCCAATAACTTTATTTTTTACAGATGAAAAAAATGAGGCTCAAATGATTTGGCCCAAGGTCAGATAAGTAGTAAGGGGCAGAGCCAAGATTCAAACTGAAGACCCTTCACTTCATGTTAGCATCTAGGTATATGATCATGGATATGGAGCAAGAAGGGACTTCAGAGGCCATCTAGTCCAGTTTCCTCATTTTACAGATGAGAATGAAGTTAAATAACTTTCCCAAGGTCATGAGGTTAGGAAACAAAGTTACTGGAATTTGAAATCAAGTCCCCTGCCTTTAAATTCAGGGGAAAGTATATAACAGTTTAGGGACAAGTGGGTCTACAAAGTTAACAAATTTTATTGCTATTCTTTACCTGATTTTTTTTTTCAGAGAGGCAATTGAGGTTAAGTGACCTGCCTATAGTCACACAGCTAGTATTAAGTGTCTGAGGTGGTATTTGAATTGTGGTCCACCTGATTTCAGGCCCAGTCCTCTATCTCCTTCTCCACTGTTATCCTGGGGAATAGTGTGGGAAGTAATATGTGTAACTATAGGAGCTTCCAAACTGCAAAGGAGAAACACCTTTATACTGGTCCCTACTGCCCTCTGGCAAGATACAGAATGCTCTCCCTGCCTCCTGCCCTCTTAGCTAATGGATTCTTTTAGCCAGTAAGGCATCCCCTCTTGTGAGAACGTCCACATGATGTACTATTGGTTGGAGAAATACCAGGTAATGCCTCTGCAGGAGGTACAATTGCCAGACAAGAACAATAGCATTTTTCACTCTGTGGCTCTGGGGAGTCCAATGGCTTCAGAGGAGGCCCTTTTAATTACCCTGCAGTTGTCAAGTCCTTCTAGGAAGGGTGCAGTTGATTAACATGGCAATATATAACCTAGATCCATAATAGGGGTATAGTGGAGTTTCTTGACACCCTCACTGGCAAAAAGGGCATCTTTGGGTATATATTGGTAGCTGCCTTCAGTATGACATAACTCTTGAGTTAAAAGCAATAGGTTCCTCTTGGGTTTTTTTTGGCTAAACTGCAATACTGTGAGATCACATTTCAGTGATATGTTAAATGGTGATTCATCATAACAGAAAAGCACAAACTTTGAAGGTCTGTATCTCTTCCTCAGTAGCCTTCCCCCCCCCCCCCCGCCCTCAAGCCCCCTCTCCTGATTAGTGAGTCTTTAACCTGGATCACCAATTTCATAAGTCATGCCCACTTCACTTCTGGCTCTACTTGTGACTCTTAAAGACTTTCCCTCCAACCTCACTATCAGTCTTGCCCCTCTTTCTCCTATTTCATTGCCCTGTTTTCCAATTCCCTTTCCCCATGTCTCTTTCCCCATTTAAATATAAATTCCTTGAGGATCACTAAACAGGCTATAAGACCAAGGAAGGTCAGATAGCCTGATGCTTTTAGGGGGGATAAATGAAAGTTTAAGAAGTTGGGAAAGTATAGAAAGAACTGGATATTCAAATTGGTTTGAGGAAGGAGCAGGGATCTAACATAGGTGAGAATCATTAGAGACAGGATCTGAACCCAGGATTTGACTGTAGGACCAGTGTTCTCTCTACTATTGTCTCCTATCAATAAGCACCCAAATTCATCATATGTTATAGGTGAAGCTTGGGCTATAAGGAATCATGGCATAGTTTGACATCTTGCCAGATCTTCTCTGACCATTTCTATTCTCTGTTCAAAAAAAAGTCTTTCAGTCATTCCCTACTGGATTCATAATAAAATACAAACTATTTCCTTTGCATGTGAAGCCTCTGTTTACTCATCCTTAGTTTTTCTGAATCTCTTAACAGCCCAGCTATTTTCCCACATGTCATCTCCCCTCTCCATGAATTCTTCCATGATGTAGTGAAAAGAGTATAAGACTTGGAGTCAGGAAGAGCTGAGTTCAAATCTTATCTCAGTCATTATTACACATATTCACTACCTATATATTACCACCATATTTACTGGCTATGTGACCCTGGACAAGACATTTAACCTGCCTCAGTTTTCTTAACTAGAAAATGGAACTCCAAGTGAGATAAGGCAAGAATTCATAAGGAATAAGAACCATATTCCTCAATAGCTTCTTCAGTGCAAGAATAACAAGGATTCACAGACAGGTACATGGATTAAAGATTAAAAAATAAAAAAGTTTGGAGCAATGGGGACAAAAGTGGATTAGACAGAAAATAATAATAGAGATGGAAGGAAGGATAATACTAGCACACACTTCCAGGGTTGTGAGAATCAAATGAGATAATATTTATAGTGCTAAGAACAGTTTTTGGCATGTAGTGAGCACTTAATGTTTATTTCCTTCTTTTTTTCTCCTTTCTTATGCTTAGAATGCAGTCCCTCTTCATCTCATCTTTTCTGAATCCTTTTTCTTCAAGGCGCAGTTCAGATGCCAACATCTCCATTTGTATAGTGTTCCCTGATCCATTCTCTCCAACCTCAAATAGTCGTGGAACATTTTTTTCTGGCTCTCTTCTTTTCCCTCTCACTCTCTACTATGTATTATACTTATTTGGGTTCATGTGGCTTTCTCAAACCCCTGAGTTCAAATTTCTTGAAGTCAGAGACTTTGATGTGTATCTTTGAAAGCTCAGCATCTACCACAGGGCTTTGCACATAGTAGTAGCGCTTGTTTGAAGTGAATATATTTGAGGTCCACAGTTTGTCAGGACATATGACACCACTATTAAGAATCTTTGATCCTATTTGCTTCAAGGGATATTACAGTTTCTCTTGACACTTTTGTCAAATAAATCACAAAATTCAGTGTTGGAAAGGATCTCAGAGAATTCAATCCAATTTGTTACTGTGTATCCTTCACACCTATATTGTTTTATGCATCTGTAAAAATGGGAGCAGATGAATTGGACTGTTTCTCATTCCTTCCAGTATCTATGGTACTTTGATATTCTATGATCCCTCTGTAATATCCCAGATTGAACTGACATTCAGCTTCTGCCTGGTGAGGAGCTCTCTACCTCCCAGGATTGACCATTCAACTTTTGGACAGCTTTGATACCAACTCTTTAATATAACAAAACAGCCATTTCAAAACAAGAAGAAAGCTCACAGTCTTTTATAGAAACTTTATTTAGCTATTTAACAGAATACTTGAGAGGGGAGTTGCATGACTATATGGAACCAGCAAAATTCCTTTCTTTTTCTCACACAGGGTGTCGTATTGGTTATTTGTAAACAGGCATGATCCAAACAGGCCTTCAGAATGACTGACTTGATTGCTGTGAACTATTCTGGACAAAAACTTTATTTAAAACAAAATGTTGGGGCATTTTTGCAGAAACTCCAAGAAAGACATAGTAAGAACTCATAAGGAATAAGGACCACATTCCATAGCAGCTTTCTCTGGCACAAGAATATAACAAGGGATAATCACAGGCAGATGCATGGATTAAAAGTAAAAAGGAAGGTTAAAATGTGAGAAGATGAGGCATAAAGAGGAAATAATTATATTTCTGAGTTATAACTAGGATAAAACATTCCAGCCTCAGGAGGCAGTTCTTCAGAAGTAGAGAAATAACTGACTTTAGCTCTGAGAAAGAATAATTATTTAAATGGGAAATCATAAGGGAAAGAATATATATGTACCATCCCTTTCTTTCCTTCCCTTTCCCATATCCTCCCTTCTCTCCTCTCTCAAATGTAGAAGCAGCAGCCCTCCCAGCAACAGCATTGGAGTTCCCACAGGGTCTTTGCTCATAGAATTTAACTAGCCCTCTTCCCCATCATAGTAGAAGGCATGTCCTAGAATATTTAGGATGCTATTTCAGCAGAATATCATATAGCATCTGAGATTATGGGCAAACATGGCACATAAAGGAATTTGAAGATTGGAGTGCTTTCTGCTTCTAATACTTACTGCATAATCTAGACAAATTACTTTTTACTGCCTCAGTTTACCCACTTCTAAAATGGGGAAAATTAAAGACAATACTTTATAAAGTACTATAGAAATGTGGCTCATGGTTATTACAATGAAAACCTCTTGAAGAGTTCAAAGATAGAAACAGCTGCCATACCTCAGAGTGACAAATTCAGTTTCAAAAGCTACCCCCGACCAAAGCAAAAATGTTAAAGGTTATCTCTAGTCCAACTCCCCCAACCTTCTCCCTGATCTTTACCTGAAATCATACATTGGAGAGATTGGAGGAGGAGATTGTTTAGGAGCTGAGGCAGTTGTGGGGGAGTGAAGCAGTGAACAGAATACTAGAATCAGACCTGAGTTCAAATTCAACTTCAGACATTTACTAGCTAGATGATCCTGGGCAAGTCACCTAAACTGCCTACCTTAGTTTCTTCAATTGCAACATAAGGTTGTTGGAAGGATTAAATGTGATAAAGTTAACTGAATTTGAACTCAAGCCCCCTACCTTTATAAAATGCTTTGCACAGAGTCTGGCACATAGTAAGCTCTTTATTAAATGCTTTCTTCCCCACTCCTTCCCCATTCCATAAGTGATTACGAAAAGAGAAATTCCTAAGTTTACCATTACCTTTTTAACTTAACAAGACCTTTTAACTTCTCTGAATGCTTATCCATTTGTGTATGAAGAGAGGCTGCACCATACTGATTTAAGATTTTTGAATTCCAGGTGGCATAGTAGTTATAAAGTTATTTGATCTTAGAAGATCACAATTATAAATTATATCCTGGCCCCCTCCTTTTCTTCTGCATAGTTCTTCATTTGGAAAGTTGTTTTTTTGTTTGTTTTAAATGTAGTAAGTGTTTGATACATCATTTCAACTTAATCCTAAAAGTAAAGTTACATTTGACACCTTTTGGAAGGTTGGGGTGGTTGGTGCAAAATTTAATCTCATGGATAAATGTATTAAATCTCAAGAGGTCAGTTCAATATTCTTTAAAGAGAACTGGCCTCTAGCCTAAGTGAAAATGCTTAACCATCCTTGAGTGAGGAAAGCTTGTACTGGAAATGTTGTAATGTTATATGATTATTCCAGGATGTCCTATTTATTGCTGCTCACTCATCTGCCATATCCATTGTAATGCTTAAAACAAATTTTGCATCTTGGGTAATGGAAAAGGCTATGTGTGGGGAATTTAAATTTAATTTTCTTGATTGAATAGAGTAGTTAATGCCTTAATCCTGAGCCCTGTTCACTAAATTGAATGGCACAAGGCCATCCAAATTTATGGAAAAGATCTCAGAGTTTGGAAGAACACTGAGTTTTTGACCTGAAGTAAGAACTGAAGACTTCAGTTTTATAGGTGACTTGAATGAGAATTGTAGAAGATTTAGTCAAAGTTTTTTCAATGATGTAGTGACTAGAATGTTAAGACTTGAAGCTGAGGATAATTTGGTTCAATTCCTGCCTGTGAGACTTACTAATTGTGTGAGTCTAGGCAAGTTGCTTAATTTCTATAATTTTTAGGCAATGTCCTTAGATACAAAGTCATAGGTGAGCTACAATCTGCCTCAGTGGGAGTTCTTATATGAATATCATTCCAGGTCTTCCTTTCACATATTTAACTGAGAATGTCAGAATGTGAAGGCCAAGGGATTTGTGAATCTTTGAAAGCATGCAAACAAGTCTAGTGTGGTACTCCTATTCTCTTTATTCCTCGCTATTTGGGGGTCAGAGAGGATAGTTGAATCATGAATCTCTAAGCTATCTGTCAACTTTTAGAATTTCAATATTTTTATTTTTTAAATTAAAAAACTGAGACTTGAGCATTAAGTGATTTATCTAAGGGAGTTATTGTCAAAGCTAAGGACCAGACTTGCCATTCTCATTCTTTCTACCTTTTTGTACCACACTGATAGAATTGGATCTCATGAGAATTTTCATCTTCAGCCCTGAATCTGAGCAGTCTTAAGTAATACCCACCTTGCTCATTTCAATTATCCAACTGGTACTGTCCAAACAAAGCAAGGAAATGGTATGACAAATCCTAGTCACAAGGGATAGCAACAAACTGAATAATGATCAAGAGATTCAAAGAGTTATTATAATAAGTGACTTCATCCAGCCCAGAACTGTGCAAAAAGTCAGAAGTCCATAGGTGGTAGGAAAAGCTAGTATCAGTACAGGCAAACAAGAAGAAAGCCTCCTGATATGGGGTAGAAATAGTCCAAGGTTAACTGAATTATGTCACACTCTATATGAAGGAGAACAGAGGACTCAGAATGGTGGTGATCAGAACTCATAGTACTTGAGAACTTGAAAACATCTAGGAGGAGTATAAGCAAGCAGTTTGGGAAAGTAGAGCTCAGACTGGGACAGGCCAGGCCAAGAGACCCTAGAAGTCTATGAAGATCCAACACTTTGAACTTTAAAGATACAAGTATCCCAAAATATATCAGTCCTCTGAGTGCTGATACACCCTAGGATTTAGAGGTCAAGGTAACTCAGAGTGACCAATCATGGCAAATCACCCAACCCTAAAGGGCAGGATGGCTATGGAGACTGTCTCTGGCACAAAATCCTAACTCATGAATGAAATTTGGAGATATGAGAAAATAGAAGAAACTGGCCATTGTGAAGAATTATAGTTACAGAGACATCCAAATAGCCAATTCAAGAGGAGTAATTTCACAGCATCTTCAGATACTGGAGAAGAAAAAAAAATAGATTGGACATAAAAACCAGAAGAATGCCTGAAAGAGATCAGGCAAGACATTAAAAAAATGAGTCCTTGCAGAAAAGAATTGGAAGGAAAATAAACAGTTTAGAACAGAAAGTAGGCAATGATACTAAGTAACTCCCGGAAATTTAGAAAAAAACAAAACAACAACAATGAATCTATGAGACAACATGAAATAATAGATCAAATTCTTGGATACTAAATGAATCTATCAGTCAGTCACCTTGTGAAAGAAATCCCAACAGTAAAAATCTCAGGAATATTTTATCCAACATTTAGAATTTGGAAGTAGAAGAAAAATTCTGCAAATAGAATTCAAGTACCAAGAAATGACAGTCAAAATTACATAATTAGTAGCTTCAGCTACAAATGAACAGAAATCTTGGAATACAATATTCCAGAAGGAAAAGATTTAGGAGAATCTGGATAGTAGAGTGGATAGAGCACTAACTCTGGAGTGCATTCAAATCCAGATCTAGACACTTAACACTTCCCTCACTGTGTGATCCTGGACAAGCCACTTAACTCTAATTGTCTTGCCCTCCCACCCCCCACCCCACCCCCCCAAAAGGGAAAGACTTATAACTAAGAATAATTTAGCCTGCAAAGCTGGTATGATCCTCCAGAGAGAAAGAAACTTCAATAGAAAAGAGCACTTTCAATCTGAGCAAATAAAGACTAAAGCTGAGCAGAAACTTTGAAATTCAAACACAGTCAAGAGAAAATAAGGTAAATACATCTGAGCAATTAGAAGGGTCTCAAATGATGTTGAACAAGTGCATACATTCCAATATGGGGAGAGGGCAATTAGTGTTTTCTTAGACCTTTAATGTCTTCAGAGATCATAAAGGGAATTAAATAAGACCAGCATATAAACGACTTTGAGATTTGTTCAGATAGATTTAGGAGAGGAGAGAAAGGAGGGTAAAAGGAATATACTAAGTAGAAAGGAGATAGTAATTCTCAAAACCAAAATACATAAACATATATAAACATAAAGATGTTTGTTCATTCTTATCTGAACTAAACAAAAAAGTTGAAGAGACAGAGACAGCTCTATAAATAAATACACCAAAATAAGCATGCAGACAGGGATTAAGAAGTGGGAAAGGGTTTAGGAAGGACAATAATATGGAAAAAGGAATAGCCATAAGCAAAACAGCTGTAGAAAATAGATCCTGAAGGAGGAGAAAGAATGATTAAGAACTAATGATCAGAATCTGGATGAAAGAAAAAGAGTAGAAGCAGTGAAACCAAAAATAGCTACAATTTTAAGTTAGTAGCATTGGACATATTTCACATTCATCATTAGCTTCTTCCTTAACATAGAACATGGAGCAAAGAAAGAAAAAGTATAAGAAGAAAAGACAAATGAAAATATCCAATTAACAATCAATGGAAAATGTGAAGTTTGTACTCATAAAACAAAAAGGCTAGCAGAATAGAGTAGCAAAATCCAATATTTTGTTGTTTATAATACTTGAAGCATGAATATTCACATAGTTGAAATAAGGAAATAAAGCTTCAAATTATGCTTCAAATGAATTCAAAAAAGCATGGCTAGAAATCGTGATTTTAGACAGACAACAGTAAAAATAAACATGGTTAAAATAAACTGCATTATGCTGGAAAGCATCCTAGGTAATGAAATAACATATGAGAACTTAATATACATATACCAAAAGGAATGATACCTAAGTACTTTTAAAAAATTAAATTACACTGAGATATATAGCAACATAATAGATATGGGAACATTAAAAATGTACTTTTTTGTATCAGATAAGTATAAAAGATAAATTAAGAAATTGATTAAAATTTTAGACAAAATAGATATTCTAGATCTTTTGCAATTACTGAATAGTAATAGAAAAGAATATACATGCTTTTTAGATGTGTGTTGTACTTTTACAAATAAATTTAAAGCTTCTGCAAGAGGAATATCATTGAAGTTAAAACTAAAAGGGAAAAAGATATGGAAACTAAACCTGTAATTTCCTTGGTATAGGAAGGAACAGCAATCCTGGAAGATAGGTGCTGTTACTGTCCCTATTTTACAGTTCAAAATACTGAAATAAAAAGAAGTGGCTAATCCAGAATCACATAGCAAGTAAGTGACTGAGGAGGTATTTAAACACAAATCTTTCCAATTTTAGAGCCAGCACTCTTTATTGTGCCAGCTAGCTCCCAAGTGGTAAAATACCTTCTAATAATATAGGTTATCACCTTCTCTGTAACTTGTATTCTTAGTTGCCTAGAGTACCTGAAAAGTTCCACCTCAAATCCAGCATACTGATAAAAATGGCAAAAGAAAATGATAGTTGTTGGAGATGTTGGAAGACAGGAACAGATATAGTGAATTGATAAAAAAAAATTTGGAGCTTTAAAGATTCTCTAAACCATGACCCAATATAAAGAGTTTTTTTTTAAAGGAAAAAAAATCTATATTGTAGCACTTGTTTGAAGCAAAGACCTAAAAATGAAAGGGAAGCTCAGAAATTAGAGTATAAGAATTTTATAGTATATTATTGCACTGTAAGAAATTATGAAAGGGACGATTTTTTTTTAGAAAAAAAAAAACAGAACCTGAAGAACAATTTGTACAATAACAGAATATTGTCAAGGAAAACATTCATCTTTATATCTTTCTAAATTTGCAATCAGGAGAGATCCTAAGCAACATTTTGAAATAGCTGAAATTGTTTTTCTTTCCATAGTGTGTATACCCATTAAAAATGATCCTCTTCTATAGTATCTTCATGATATCTCCACAGTTCTCCATAACACTCCACTGAGGTTTCCCCACCTAGAATCAGGCATCAATCTGAGCTCTAGATTCCATATTCGTAGTTTTCCCATATTCTAATTTATGCTAGCTGCCTTAGAGCCTCATTGTTTTAGTTTTCCAGGAGTGAAAATGAACAAAGCTGATAAATTAATGTGTAAATTTGTTAATAGGTGCTAGATAATAGAACTAGTTCTTGACTTTTTCACGTCCAAGTATTATGGACTACATTATAATAGTGACCTTCTGAAAACAAATTCTCTGATGGAGATTGCAGCTCAGGCCAAAAGAGACAGTGGCTTCCCACTGGCCAACAATATAAATGTTTAGGGCAGCTAAGAACTTAAAGCACATCCTATAGGTGAGCATACTTTCTGTCTCTCCAATGTTGTGGCTCTCTGATTAGAATTCCCACAGAGTGCCTGGGGAGGTCAAAACAGATGTCCTCAAACTATCAATAGCAATCAAAATAATTGACAGAGGAGTCAGCCTGGAGTTAGAAGTTCTTTATTGGTCAGAGACTGCAAAATCACTTGTTACGTATGTATAAGCGAGAATTCTTTTAGTATATGGGTAGGACCAGATAGATGTTGGGGTCCCTTCCAAACCTCAAATACTGTGATTCTCTAGTTGTGAAAAGAACAGAAGATTGAGTTAAAGAACAAGTCCTAATTTTTTCAATTTTCATTTCCTAATTCTGCCATTTACCGCTGTGTTACTTTAGCCAAGTCATCGAGTGGTCCTCAGTTTCCTCATCTGTAAAATGAGAACATTGGATTGAATAATTTCAAAGGTCCCTTATCTCTCTAGATATTGTAATACTATTTTTTTTAGTTGGTTACCATTCATCATAATGCCCTCCTTCACATCCACTTACAAGTTCATTCTTTGGATGGATGGCTTACTTTTTGGTGTTCTCTTTCTCAGGGAGCAGATGAATCCCTCCTGACTGGCTTCCTCCTTTATAGGAAGTTGATGCCTCTTCTCCCTCCTGTTTATATAAGTCATGGTCTCTCTGTTCTGTCCAGCACTGAGGAATTAGGCCATTGGCTCAAGGGATGGTTGCCTTGTCCGTGGTAACTGGGGGTGGACAGATGGCTCAGGGTTTCTTCCCAGGGCCATGATAGTCCTTTTGTAATATCCAGATAGGTCAATTTTATAGGAAAATATTTAATTGCACACAAATTTCCATGACTATGCTAGTCTTATTATAGATGAGACAGCATATCATAACTAACTCTTGATATTTGGAATGAGGTTAAGAAGGTGCCTTTAGTAATTCACATTCATTTTCCTCTGAGTAAGATTATTAGTTCACATTCATATAACACTTCCTTCAAAACAATCTCATTTTTTGTTAGGAAACAAGCACAGAGATCACATAATTTTTGCAGTCATTCAGTTGTATATGTCCAAGTTGAAACTCAAACTTAGGATCTTGGCATTGAAATCTATATGGATATAAAAAACCATTCAACAATACACCAAGTGGTTCCCAAACCTCTGCTTGAAGTTGTCTGGAGAAGAGTCCTCTAACTCCTAAAAATGCTCATTCCACTTCTGAGATAGCTCTAGTTTTACTAGCAAGTTGTGTTCCTTCTATTTATATTTAAAGGTGCCTCTCTTGAAACTTCTACCTCTGACTCCTAGTAAAAAAGGATATGTTTGTGTGTGTGTGTGTATGTATACACATATATATATATGTGTATACATATATATATATATATACACACACAATCATATACTTTTTTTCCTTTTAAATGCTTGAAGAGTATTTTCATAACCTTTCTGCCGAGTCTTCTTTAGAATAAACATTTCCGTTTCTTTGACTAGTTCTTAATGGCATGATATCAAGGATCTTCACTAGCCCAATGCCATCCTCTGCAAGTTCTATAGCTTCTCAATGTCATTCCTAAAATGTGGACCCTAAAACTAAACAGAACCCATTCCAGTTGTTTTCTGAATAGGGAAAAGTTAGAGAATCATAACCCCCGGTTTTCTGGATAATAGTTGTCTCTCAGAGCATCATAGGATCTCCTCAGCTTTTTAGATCTCCTTATACATTTCCGCCATGTATATCTTTTGTTGTTATTCACTTGTTTTCAGTCATGTCCAATTCTTTATGGTCCCATTTAAGGTTTTCTTGATAAAGATGCTGCAGTGTTTTGCCATTTCTACCTCCTCCAAATCATTCTACAGATTAGGAAACTGAGACACAAGGTTAAGTGACTTGTCTAGAGTCACATAGCTGATAAGGCAGATTTGAACTCAGGAAGATGAGTACTCCTGACTTCTGGGACAGCACTCTCTGCACTAAGATGCACCTAGCTCCCTTACATATATCTTATATGAACAGTTATATGTACATTGTCCTCCCGTCACAATGTGAGATCTTTGAAGGCAGTGACAATGGTTTTGCCTTCTTGTTAACTCTAGAACTTAGCAAAAGGGAGTGGCATATACTAAGTGATTAATAAATTCTTGGTAACTGAGACAGGTATTTCTGATTAACCCCTGCTATTAACTGTTGACTCCCAGAGTTTAGAATTCATTAAACCAACTTCTCCAACTCTTCAGACTCCCTCCCCAGCCTTAGGGTGAAGTCAAGTCTTGTGATTCTAAGAACAATTCTTTTCCTACCAAACCACACTCCTCTCTAACATAGCATATGATGCTATCAAAATAAAGTTAATCAAATTTGATTATAATTGTTATTGGTTTGTCCACTTAAGAAATGGTCTTGAGTTGTTAAGTAAAATAATAGTTCAGTGCATCTGACCCCAAAAGTCTTTTTTTTTTTCCAAACATCTTCACCTTCCTCAGGTTATTGAAAAACTAACTCAATAACATTTCTGGATTTTTCACTGTTTATTCTCCATGGGCCAAGAGTTTCAGAGAGTGAGAAATGCAACTGATTAAAGACTGACCATGAAACCATAATGAATTGTCTGAGAAAATGATTTCATCTGCTGCTTTCAATTGCTTTTGAAGGCCCATCAGTTTGACTATATCAAATTTGTAATTGGAAAATGGCATGAGATTAATTAGGAAATGCTGTTCAATTTTTGTGGTCAATTAGCAGGCAGCTGCACAAAGACCCCATTAATAATTTTATTGTATTGTAAATATTTCTCTGAGCCTTGAATTAGCATATTTAGACTTTTAAAGAGAATTTGATTAACATTGTCTTTCAAATGAATTTGACATTCAAGGAGAGGATAGATTTAGTTTGGGTTTTACATTAATGTTTATCAAATTATTATTGATTTTTCTATCCAGGACTAATATCTAGGCAAGATGGTGTCCCTTCAAAGATTCCTCTGAGATACTTGAAATTAAATTCAGGATGAATAGCAGTGCTTTCACAATCTATGACCATTCCTTAAAAATATCTCTCCTTAGAATTCATAGGAACTATCTTTAAATTCAAAAGATTTGTTTTATGCTGTCTGCTGGGGGCTTTGTCACTTTTTTTTTTTGGATTCATCTATTGGGAAAAAGAGACTTCATATGAGCTCTTATAGTTGGATGCAGGTAGGGCTAGATTTTTTTGACAACTATTAGGATGTCCTTTTTTGCCTTTCTAATGCCTCTCCCTCACTACCACTAGATGTTGTGTCTTCTTGCTGTCCCTTCCAATATCCCCCATCTGGCTTTGTAGAGAAGGCTGGACAACTGTGCTCCAGGGGGAAAGAGGAAACAGCTATAGCCCCTACCCTAAAAACTATACCATTTGTTCTCCTACACTGTCTGCTTGAATCTAGCCCATACAATATAGGAGAAGATGGCATGCTGCCATGCTGCCAACCTCAAACTGAATTATGCAGTGATACTATTTTAGAGAGAGCGTCAAGAACAAGGGTCAAGCAGAATCACTCCATTTGTGGGAGTGTGACAGTTGTGATTTGATGCTCCCACACATTCAGTATGTTGTCTGTGTGTGAGCTCCTGGTCACCAGGCTTCTGGGAGACGTAGCCTTGAACATGAGTGAGATCTGTGTCTGTGGTATTTTCTGTATGGCCATTTACCTGTTTATCCATGCTTTAAACATGCTTATCCATGTTTATTCATCATCTGCTAGATACTTAGCTATAAAATAGAGGGCAAAAATTTTAGGTAAAATTTGTCAGTGTTCCCAGCCTTCACTTTAGGGAACTGAGGAGATGGAGCATCCTTTTCTGCCTTTCTAATGGTACTCCCAGCCCTCCCTCTAGGCAGTAAGTATTCCCTTTCTGGTTCTTCCCACACCACCAGACTTTTATCTTTTCTTCATAGTGTTTCATATTCAGAACTTTCCTCTTTGTCTTTGTCTGTCAAAAGTTGCCATCAAAATGCTCTTCTCTCAGAAGTCATTTTTCAAGGCGTTAACTGGTTAATCTGGTGTTGTATTTCACGCCTTTATGTAGACACCATGTAGCCCCCAACAGAATTCCCATTGGGATTTTAAACTAGTGAGGAAGAGATTTAATGGGCAGGCAAGCTTGTCTTTGGGGTACCTCGAGATCATTCCATCCATAGTTGCTTACTCTGCCCGTGGATATGGGCTCTATATCTGCTTTTTAGAGCATAAACTCCTTGAATATAGGACTCTTGTCTAATTAATTCATCCTTGTATCTTCCTAAGCACAGTCAATAATTAATGTTTGTGGAAAGAAGTAATCACAGAACACACAATTATGGGTGCAGACATGAAGAGACTTTAGAGGTCATCTTGTTCAACCTGTTCCACACTGTTGCTAAATTAATCTTCCTAAAATTCCAGAGGCACATGAGCAGAACAGTGCCATCACTCTTATGACATCCTACCTGAACCATTAAAATGGTTTTCTAGTGGATATCTCTGCTTCTGCTTCACTACCACCACCCTAATCAACCTAAACTCCACTATCAAAATAATCCTAAAACAGCTCATTTTACTAACTCTTCTTAAATCTGTGGCCATTGGAGAGCCTAGAGTTCAAATACTTTGGCATTCAGTGCTTCCATGGTCTAATCCCAAGATAATTTTCCAACTTTATTTTCCAATGCTTCTCTTCACAAATCCTATGTAGCACTCAAACTAGAGTGCTTGTTATTCCTGTAATATTGTCTGTATATCTTTGCCTCTGTGACTTTTTACTTAAAATATTCCCTTCTAAACATATTTTGGACTACTTACCATCTAAGGGAGAGAGTGAAGGGAAAGAGGAGGGAAATTGGAATACAAGGTTTTGCAAGAGTCAATGGTGAAAAATTATCCTTGCATATGTTTTGAAAATAAAAAGCTTCAATGAAATAAAAAAATTACTCCTTTTTACCTAATGTCCTTTCTGCCATCTCTAATACTATCAGTTCTTAAAAGGATGAGCTCAAATACTATCTCTTCCATGAAAACTTCCCTATTGCTCTCCTCTGCAGTTAGTTTTCCTCTCTTCTGAAGCATGCCTTTCATATCTCTTTTATTGCACATTTATGTTCTAAATCTTATTATAACTGTCTGTGTTCACATCTTATTTCCCCCTTCCAGAATGTAAGTTCTGTGAGGGTAGGAACCATGTCTTACTACACTCTGGTATTCCCAGCAGAATCTTGCATGTAGAAAGCAATCAATAAATAGTTGTGGAATAGACTTGAATTGACAATGTGAGAATGAAACAAAATATGTTTTTTCTTTTCACGCATGACATTGTAGATTCTGGATAAAATTGAAGATGTGCAGGAGTTCATTTACAGTAAGGAGCCTGAACTGCTGAAAGCCCTGATTTCTGTCCAGACTATGCATGTCACCATCATCATAGCTCATCTCAAAACTGAGCAAGACGTGCAAAAGTAAGAACTCCATTAGCTTGTCTACAAAATTGACTTTATTATGATGTTTATTTTTTCCCAAACCTCATTCCATTTAAGTAACACATTTAAAGAAATGTTTTTACATTTAACACAAATATCCTTTTCTACTCTTAAAATGTTATTTGTAATTCACTAGATTTTTAGCATTAGAATATATATCACCTACATGACTATGGTAGGATGATGGGCACCATACTTAATTAAGTTAAAAATGGGAAAGGTCTTTAAATAAAGGGCAATGAGCATTTTATTAAGTACCTACTATGTCCAAATTCTATACTAAATTCTTTCCAAATATCTTGTCTGATCCTCACATTTTTCCCAGGAGGTAAGTGCTATTATTAACCCCACTTTTTTTAACTGAGAAAACTGAGGCAGATAGAAATATACTGCCTAGTCAGCATCTAGACCTGGATTTGAACTTGACTTTTCCTGCCTTCAGGAATTCTTCAGCATTTTATGCACTGTACCTTCTAGCTAGCTGCCTCTTTTGTACATAGGTGAGTTACAGTGAATCTGCCATCCAGATTAGCATGTAATACAAAATAGTATTGAGAGAGTGACTTAGGAAATTTCTATACAGAAGCTATAAAATCAAATATTTTGATCAAAGCAATCTCCTTAACAAGCCCAATGACACGTAAGTTTTGAAAGATAAATGAAGATGTCTGATACTAGGTTAAAAATGGTTAATTCAATGATCCAACTTCCTTGAGTTGAGGAATCTGGGAGAATAAGCCAGGAACAGGACATTTAATCTTGGGTATTTAGTACAAATACTATGTTTCCATGAGCATCCCTCTAGTTTATAAAGAGCTGTACTGGTAAGATTTGCATGCTATTTGGATGGCCACACTTCTCACTTATGAACTGTTGCTAGCCAATCAGGGTAGAAGCACAGAAAGCCTAAGATAGACAGTCTTAATATGATGGGATCTTCTATTTTTAGGGTGAGAATGGGAGTTGGAGGGAGGGAATTAAATGTACTTAGTAAATTGGATGATAGCTAAACTTGAATGCATTGAGCATTAGTTAACACAGAGTCCATCCATTTCATTTTTTCTTTTAAACCCTTTGAGGATCATTATGTGGGAATATTCTTAAATGCACCTCACATGGAGATCTGGGAAATTAAATCAGTTTCCTTCACAAGTGCCCAGAGTTTTACATTGCCTCACATCTATAAAGCATTTCATTTCCTTTATAATAACCATGTGAAGTAGGTAATGGCAGCATTCTTATCCCCATTTCATAGATGAGTACACTAGTTAGAGACCAGAAATTAATTTCCCAGAATCCCACAACTATTAAGTGAGGGAGAAAAGATAAAACTTTAACTTGTCATGAGGATTTCAAGCTCAAGTCCCCAGATGGCCAGAAAGAAACAACAGAATAAGACCTAGATTTGAAGTGGGGAGGGTCTGAGTTTGAATTCTAGTTTTCTCTAGACCATGGGCAAAGCATTAACCTTCTCTAAGCTACAGTTTTCTTATCCATAAATTAAGATTGGAATCAATGACTTTCAAGATCCTTCTACTTTCAACGCATAGATTCTACCTTTCAAAGTCTAGAAGAGATAATTTTTTTTTGTTTATTCGTATCTAATTCTTCATGAGCTTGTTTAGAATTTCCTTGGCAAAGATGGTGGAGGAGTTTGCCATTTTCTTCTCCAGATCATTTTACAGATGAAGAAACTGAGGCAAACATAGTTAAGTGACTTACCCAGAAGGACACAGCAACTAGGAATCTGAGGCTAGATTTAAACTCTGGTGTTCCTGACTGCCGACCCAAAACTCTTTATCTATTGCATCATCTTACTGCCCTCTAGAAAAGACAACACTACTTTAACTCTGATTAGCCCCTAAAGAATAAATTCAGAAAGCCTTTTCTTATCTTGGGATACCCTTTCCTTCTCCCAGCCTATAGTAGTGGTGCTGACAGACAAAGTCTAAATCTTGGAATATTTAAGTAATTGCCTGTGACAACAAATACTGGGATTGGGACCTCAAGAGGGAGATCCCAAGAAGTGGCCTGAATTGAGATGTTATTTAGTTCAAATCAGGATTCTTTGCCAGAATTTAGCTCATAAAGGGGGAAAGTGCAGTATAGGTTCAAGATATCAGAAAAAATCTAGCCTCTCCAGGTTGTGGCTGAGTAACCACAAAGGATACGATGGAGTAAAAGGTAAATGATGGGCCTTACTTAGTAGTCACAGAACTCAAATCTTCTTATTCTTAAGGCAATGTTCTTTCCATTAACCTGTCTCTCAAGAGCAAGATAGAAATGACTTCTTCAGGACTCAAATCATCTTACCAACTTACACTGTAATGCTTCAGCAACTTAGAATTTGCTCATTGAAAGTAGATTTGAATGAGAAATTCATTACCCCTGTATCCAAACCAGAATGGGAATAGAGATAAGGAATGAGATTCTCCCAACTTAGCCAGGATGATCCTTTGGGTGACAGGGGCACGATCAATCACAAGACTCTTTTTCAATAAGACCCATCAATGTTCCTACTTCATAGACACAGCATCTGGTAAGCCAAAATTACAGGACAGCTAAGTGGCCCAGTAGACAGAATATGGGGCCTGGAGTCAGTAAAACACATCTTCCTGAGTTCAAATCTGGCCTCAGACACTTATTAACTGTGTGATTCTGGGTAAGTCATTTAATTAACCCTGTTTGCCTCAGTTTCCTCATCTGTAAAATGAGCTAGAAAGGGAAATAGTAAACCACTCCAGTATCTTTGCTGAGAAACACAGAGTTGGACATAACTAAAGATGAATTAGCAGCAACAACAAAAAAAGCCAGAATTACCTTCATTCTTTGATGCAGCATTGGAGTAGGACTTTAATGGAGGAGTGGAGAAATCTGAGAGCTGAATTGTTTTAAGTTATGTACCATAATTTTTTGTTTTATCTTATTTCCCTTTTCATGACAATATTAAGTAGGGGAAAATACAGTTTAATTGCTAACAGGTAGAGTAATTATGTGACAATGATAACCAACTCCACCAGAAATAATCAATATTTGCATGTAATATACTTGGTTATTTTCATTAAGCCATTATTTTCCCATTTTTTTTCTTTATTAAAGCTTTTTATTTGCAAAATATATGTATGAGTATATTTTCTCATTTTTATAATCACTTAGAGGTTGTTAGTGAATGGAGCACTAGGCCTGGAGTCAGGAACATCTGAGTTCAAATCTGGCCTCTAGTTCTTTGATACTAGGTAAATCATTCAGACCTCTACCTGCCTCAATTTTCTCAACTGTAAAATGGGGATCATAATAATACCTCCTCCAGGGTTGTTGTAAGGATCAAATGAGGTCATATTTTTAAAATGCTTAAGCATAATTCCTAGCACAGAAGAGACACTTCAGAAATGTTTGTATCATCTCCCTTCCTAAGTTAACTGTGGGATGATAGGGATGGGATTGCTTAAAGAGTTAAACTTCTCAGGCTGGACAAGTAGTGATGACCTATGTGTGTGTGTGTGTGTGTGTGTGTGTGTGTGTGTGTGTGTGTGTGTGTGTGTTTTTAATTCTGAGATGTTCAAATCTTTGCAGGACCTATTATGGAAGATAAATGGAAAGTACTTTCCATTTATCTAACCTTGGTTTCCAGGGAGTAAACTTTAAATCAAATTTTTAGCTTTGTGTCATGGCAGGGGGGAGTGCAAGGGCCTTAAAGTCCATGAAGAGTTGAGAACAGATATGTGGCAAAGTGGTTTTGTCAAGAGTGATCTCTGGAATATAGAGTGGGCACCATGAGCCAAGCAGGGACTGAAACAGGAAACGGGGCAAGCTTAAGCAAGAATGGATGGTGTTGGGTAAAGTGCTGACCACTAATGGGCCAAACCCTTCCTGCCTCACAAGTAGCAGAGGAGGACAGCCAAGATAAGAGGATTTCAGCATTCTTTTCATCTCTCAACTGGAAAATAATAAGCATCAATCTGGGAACCTCCATGCTTAATGCTGGTCCCTGTACCTCTATCCCCATCCCCTTCCTCCTTGGTTATGATTAATATTTGGATCTCTTGGATGTTCATAGAGACCATGGACCAAAATCTAGAGCTCCCATTCTGGAGCTATGGGGTGATGGAGAACAGGGCCCCTAAGTCTGACTCAGCTATTGACTTTCTCTTTGACCCTGAGAAAGTCACTTCATTATGGTGTGCCCCAATTCCCTCACTAGTAGAATGAGAGTTAGATTTGATGTTCCTTAAGAGTCCTTTCAACTCTGAAATTTATGATTCCACAATCCAGTGTGTAGGAGGTTCCATTAATGCTAAAAAAAGTTAGCAGCAGAAAAATACAGACACCCAACTGAGAAAACCCTATAGTATTTATATAAAATTATCTTCCTGCATTCACCAAACCTGGAATGAATGACCTTTTTAATCCAACTATTTACTCCTGAACTTTACTGAAAACTCAGGCAGAAGGATAAAGGAGATCTTTGAACTAACATTTCCTCATCAAACTCCTGACATAATCATGAAAAAGTGAATGCTTTCTGGGACCTCATTATGTTAATGCCCCAAACACTTTAATTAGAAACACCCCCAAGTCCATTCTTATATCATCTATTGCCGTTGGGCATCTATGTCTAAGGAGATGTGATTTGTGAAAGTGCAATGAACTGAATAAAATTTAATATGCTTCTATCTTGTTGCTGTCTTTCCCAAGGGTTTTCATATCTTTCAAGTGTACCAGGTATCTTAATTTGGAATATTTCAAATTCATTTCTGTTTCCAAAGACATGAGTAAAAAGTCAGTTCTGGGGAAGAGATTTGTAGTCACTTGGATATAGCCAAATGCATTGTCACTCACTTAATAAGAAAAGTCATCTGGAGAACAGAAAAAACCAAATATTAAAAGAGAAATGGGTGTGGAGGGAAGGAGGGAAAGGAGTTAATGTAAGAAAAGCTTATCATCCAGATTGCCAATATAGTCACCCAACAAGTCACTTTGCTGTGTAGGCCTGGCCTTCCTAACCAAAGCCCAAACTCCTAACAGGACTAAAATTCACATGGCATTTATTTCTTCCACATGCAGTGGTGTAAGCAGATTAGAGCGTTTGGGGGCCTTTGCTATTTGGAGGCATTGAGATCTCTGGTAGAAGTATCTATCTGTACTGAATTTCATTTTTAAAAAGAAATTTGTTGCTTCACTATTTCTGTTACCTCTTACCCCAGATTTCTTGTCTACAGTCAATCAAGACTGTGTTATCCTAGGGCAGTAAGACCTCCCTCCCTCCCTTCCCCATGGAACCCTTCTAGAAATATCCCATAGGGCCACCACCAATTGTCACTCCATCCATAGACCCCTCAATCTCAGCTTAAACATGAAGGGAGAAGATAAGTTGGAGACAAGGAAGTACCAAGGGAGAAAGAAAAACGGTCTTTATGTTCACAAAAGCAAGTCAAGGACTTATGTTAGCAATAGAGTGAATTCTAAGAGTTGTAGGACCGTGAAATATTAAATTGGGAAGGTTCCTTGGAGAGCATCTAATCTAATCTCCACATTTTATAGATGAAGAAACTGAAACTTGACCCAAGTAGCATAGGCAAAATAACAGATTCTGAATTCAAGCTCAGGTCTCCTGACTCCCCAGTTCTATGCTTTCTCATTAGGAAATTGTTATACAGCTTCACTCTATCCAGGACCACAAAAACCTGTCATGCAATTTCTCTGAAATGTTATTAAAATAAACAACAGCAACTATAGGTCAGCTCCATAAATGTATATTCTAGAGAGACCCTCCTTTGCCCTTGTTAATTGAAAATAAGCCTCTCTCTTAAAAGGGAATTGTTTTCTTTTGTTAGCCCTTTAGCTGCTTAAGAGAGTGTGTATATGTATGCATGTGAAACATATATATATATATATATACATATATATATATATGAGAAGAAGGGAAGGAGAGAGAAAATATATATGTGTGTATATATATATATATATATATATGTATATATATATATATATTTCTCTGTGTGTGTTTATATAAAAATAAAGTGAGAGGAAGGAAGGGAAAGAGAGAGAGGGAAAGAGGGAGAGAGGGAGGGACAGGCCAGCAATATATAGTAAAAAGTCAAGTGTCTTTCCAGGACCTACTTTCACTGCTCAATATCTTACTTATCTTTCCTGGCCTAGCTAGTCTCAGTGCCTCCACTTCCGGACTTTTAAGTTTCCAGCAAGATTTACCTGTCATGTGTCTTATTTCCTCAGAGCCCTACTGGGTGATTGACTAGATAATCTGATAGACTAATCCAATAAGTCTGCTTTTCTTTGTACCCCCTCCCTCTGCCAGGGCCTGGCACAGAGTCCGTGCTTAAGAAATGCTTGTTGACTGACTGCAACTTTAGGCTAAGAATATTAACAGACTCAATCCTAGGGAGTCTCTGTGACCTGGATCTGAGGCAACCTGGTAAGACTATAGGGAGAGATTTTGCAAGGCTAATTGAAACTTTCAGAGACTCAAATGTTGGCAGATGAGCAGCTGCCTACTCTGACTAATCATGGGGCCAGCCTTGTTGATGCTATCTATCAGATGAAGTTACAAAAAGTTTATCTAAAATCAGGCTCCTGAAAAAAAGTTCTGATTTCAAATCCCATATACCATGCTTTTATTAGCATAGTTTTTGATTCCTCAAAAGAATTAGTAATAGAGCCTTTGATGTATCAAATATTAAGTCTTTGATGTTTCACATACTATGTGCCTAGAGGGATTAATTCTGATTAGAAAAGTATAGTACATGGCCTATCTGGGTACCATTGACTACTTGTACATTCTTTTATTAATATGCTAATAGAAACTGGCATTTTGGTAGTGGAAATGCCATGTAGATGCTATGGTATTACATGTCCCAACCAGTTAGCCAGAGTTTCCAACTAAAAGAGAATGGGAAGGGGGAGACTGACAGGGGGAATCTTCCCCATATAGGAATCGAAAAATGGTTTTTTTCTCCCCTCAACTCACTGAAATCGATAATCTACCATATCCCTTTGGTTTCCCAGATAATAATAATATTAATGATAATAAAATAATAATAATAAAAAAATAATAAATAAAGAAGATAATAATCTGAGACCCTGTCAATGATTTTTCTTCTCTTGTGTATTCTTTTGACAGAGCCGTTTCAGCTCTGGAACAGAGCAAAGTTCGTGTGGTAGAGCTTTTGGATGGCAAACGTCTTAATATGACATTTCATGGGATTGGCCAGTTTAACAATCAAATAATATATGTGAAAATGTCTGGAGAGCAGGAGCAACAGCTACTGAGCAGAATTGCAGGTTAAGTACCTAAACATATGTATGAGTAAAATCAGTCATGGTTGTTGGTCTGAAATGTTAGGTTTATTTAAATAGTTTTTGACATTTTTATGCTCTGCTAGACATTTTATTCTGAAGATAAAAGAAAAATGCATTCCTGAAAGGAAAAAATAAAAGGTCAATTTTTCTCTAACAATTGTATTAAGAAATATGATTTTCAGATACTTGTCCTGAAGAATTCCTGTGCTTTATAATCTCCTTAGTAGTAGCTTCCTTCAGTCTCTTTTAATTTATAGGTTTTTTGGTTTTTTTTTTTTTTTACACCATTTAGGATGACTCTTGATGGGGAAGAAGTACTTTTCACAGTGCCTGGCACATAGTAGGTGTTTAATGAATGCTTGTTGATTTGATTCAAAGGGAGAAAACCAAAGAAATCTAACAGAGGGGGAAGTTCTAGAATGATTTTAAATCAGCAGAGGCCTTCTGATCAACAGGACTGCCTATGGCCTCACAGTTAGATGGGAGGATCATTATAATTATTCCCCAGTGATTTAGCTTTTACCCACCCAGAGCCACTGTCTATTTTGAGAATGAGTAATTAAGCAATGATTTGGGGTCTAGATCTTTTGTGTGACTGTTGATTCCAGCAATTTAACCCTGTTATCTCCATTATTTAGGCCTCTGCTCAAGCACCAGCTCTCTTCATGAGTATTACTCAACCAAGAGAAGATGCTTTGAGGGTTATTAAGAAATGGCAGGATAGACATAGTCCTTCAAAAGAGTGTCAGGAAGCCCCCTCCCCTCTTTCCCTGGCAGTTCAAGCTGCATGGGACCAAAGACGGACTCTACAAATGATTCCCACCCCCTACGATGCATCTACCATTGCCTCTTTGTTCAGCTGCTTGCTGTCATAGCGTGAGTCAGGCCCACATTTGTTTTTGCAAAATGTGTTTTGAGAGCTTCTTTTCAAAAGGAATTTCCCCCTATCCATTTTCAGCTCTTTGACTTTGAGGATTATAGCTCCTTTGAAAAGCAGCTCTGTCTTGCATTTAATTTTCCTTCCTTTCCTCACTATGAAACCAAAGTAGTTTTCTCAGAGCAGGGGAATATACACAGCCTCTAATAGACATGGTCCCTCAGCATCAATTTTCACAAAGTGACCAAAACTGCCCCCTTCCAGTTCTGTGCCTTTCCTCAACCTTTGCAGAGTGCTCAGTAAAATAGATCAGCAAGGACTTGCCAAAATATTCAAGCATTTCCCTGAACTTGATCCATTTGGATTTTGTGATCAAAATCTATTGCTTTAAAATTGTTTTTTAGTTGTTGTTGTTATTGCAGTTTTTTTAGTTGTTTTTTTTTGGGGGGGGGTTTAACACCATATTTGGAGTTTATAATGAAGTTGTCTTCTGTTGTGGTAATTCCTTTGTCTAGCTATCCCTTAAGACTGAGAGCTCAGTTACTCAGACCAGAACAAAAGTAACAATTCCACAGCATGTGAGACCCTTGAGAGGAGACTCAGAGGCAACTCAAGAAATGACTTTTCCTATTGATCTGAACTAAGACAGAAATAGTTACTGGACTGGAAGACATAATGACTCCATATCTTAGTAAGCTAGCAGGCAGAATAGAAGTAGAGAATGTTGACCACAGGGCTAACACTTAAACAAAGAGTAATAGACAAATAGGTAGGGGCCAGTATAGTTACCTGTGCTTTATAGTACAATGACCTGGCTCCCACTTAAAACTCTACCTAGTGCCCTGGCATCCAACGTCCAGTTGACTTGGTGAAGTTTGTCCAACTGAACAAGATTCCTAGACCCCAGTTAAAGCTTTATAATTGACTATATATGTGACCACATATCTATGTGACTGAACCAGGGGGACTTTACCCCTCTTTCTGGTCTTGATGTCTCTGAGTGCACATAATGGAAGGATAAGTATTAAAAGTATTGAATAAGAGCAAATATGACATAGGAAATACTTTGAAATCCTTTGGGAGAAAAATATTAAAGACATTTTATTTTTCATTATTTTTTGTTATAAAATGCTTTTTAATAGGGCAGCTAGATGGCACAGTGGATAGATCGATCACCAGCCCTGAAGTCAGTAAGACCTGAATTCAAATCCCACTTAACACTTACTAGCTATGGGACCCTGGACAAGTCACTTTAACCTCAAGTACCTTACCAAAATAATAATAATTAATAATAATAAATTTTTTAAAATAAAAATAAATGCTTTAATATAAAATAGGTCATTTTTCAAATATGTATTGTTAGAGCTAATGTATCATTTTATACTGACAAGATGCAGAGTTGAAAAGCAAGACGTCAAGTCAGTAACCATTTACTAAGCTCCTACTATGTACTTACATTTTTTCTGCACACAGCTTTATTTATTTACTTATTTTTTGGAAACTCAAAAAAGGTTTGTTAGGGTCATGCACTAAGCCATTTCCTGGTTGTGAATTAAGTATCTTTGGAAGAAGGATCATGTTTTGGGAACACAAAGGTACTCTGGTATTCCAGTAACTAATGCCTAATGCTTCAGTGTTTGAACCAATGCACTAAGACTTAAAAGGGAAATGGACTTTACTTACAACCAGGAAATAACTGAGTCATAACAGCACTCTGACCACTTCCATTCTCCTAAAATTAAGAAAAGTCATCATGCTTTATCTCCCACGGAGAAGATTGTTTAAAAAGGAGGAAAAAAAAAAAAAAAAAAGGTCAGACTCTGGACCAGGGTAATAATGCTAGGTGATTGCTCCATTTGTGAATTGTATTATCCTAGCCATAGCATTGCTGCTAAGCAGTGAATAAAGCAAAAATAATTGTCAGATCTGAATGCTGGACAAAATATTGAGCCATAGCCAGCTATTGCTGCCTATTTGCCCATTATTCTTTGTTAAAGGCAGGACATAAGGGAATGAATTCCTGGAATATCTACCTTGAATCTGAACTGTGATCACACCACCAGTAAGATGTCTTGTCTCATTGCCTACAGACAAGGGATTGGTTTAAAGGGTTTAATTTAATATCTTATGGTAAGGGGACCACCTTGATTGCATTTAATGGGTATTGCATAAGCAGAAAGCTCATTGATGTGCCTGTGTTGCTTCAAAACTGTCTGCCTGAGAGATAATACCACATTTGGACCAGTGTATTTTATCTCCCATTATCTCATTCTTTTCAATATGTAAGGTTTAGGCATAGTACTTTTCTTCCCTGTGATGTTTGCATTTCATTTAATATTGGGAATCTCAAAAGGTCCAGCACCTTAAGTAATCACTAGGATGAAAGCTCTTCTTTCCACAACTTAAATACTCTTAAGGAAACAAAAATGAAATTCTCTCTGTCACAAGGTCATTTGGAAACTGACCTATGTATGCTCTCTCTCTACCTTCTCACGTACACGTGTATATGTACTCATTCAGTTATCTATATAAGTTCAGATAGCACCATTTTCTTGAGACTGGTCATCACAATAATAGCTCAAGAGATGTAGTCTAATAGGCTTCTACCTGCTTCATAGTCAGAATGACTTGGGTTCAAGTCCCAGCTCTAACATATATTAGTTATGTGACATAAAAGTCACTTAACGTCTTAGTGATCAAGGCAATTTGATAAGATTAAAAGTTACAAAATAATACAATTGATAATCCAAATTTGAAAGGAGTTTCTTCACTTCCTAAACCAAGGAAACCACAGGTTGGAATCCTCTCCCCCAAAAAGGCTCACATTTAGATATTGCTTAAAAGTTTATAAATAATTTTATGTATAGTATCACTTTTGATACTATACGCATGATTTTACAGATCATTAAACTAAAACTCAAAGAAGTTAAGTGAATTGCTAGTAAATGTTTGAAACAAGAGCCAAACACAACTTTTTCTGACTAATAAGTGTAACATTTCTTGTTTCAAGTTATGAGAGCATAACACTTCCATACCTCAAACTATATTACACAACAGTACTCATCAAAAGCATTTGAAATTGAGCAAAAAATAAAGAAGTATATCAATGGAGCAAAATAGACAAGGGAAAATCAGAAATAATGGAACTCAATGTTCAGCATTCTATAAACCAGAAAATATAAATTACTTAAAAACTTCCTATTTGATAAGGATGGTTGGGAAAACTAGAAAGTAGTCTGACAGAAATTAGGCTTAGACCAACATTTTGTGCCACATTTCATAATACAAAATGAATATGAAAGATCACTTCATTAAAAAAATAGAAGCTGATCATATGACTCTCACAATTGTGGATAAGAGATATTTTAATCAAACAAAGCATAGATGTGATTATAAAAGATTGTACAATTATAAATAAATCATTTTGGTTACATGAAATGGAGAAACTTCTACACAAAGTATGAGAAAGAAAACAATTAAATGGGGAAAAAATAACTTATCAAGTTTCTCAGATGAGGATTTGATATCTAAGATACATGGAAAATTAACAGATAATAGAAGACCTAAAGCCATTCCCCAATGGATAAATAATCAGAAAATATGAACAAATAATTCTCAAAAGAAGAATTGCCAGTTATTAATAACCATGTGAAAAGGTGCTCCAAATCACTAATAATAAGAGAAAAAGCAGAGCAGAGTTAGAAAGTTCAGAGATCATCAAATACATGCCTTACCCACCAGATTACTTATTACTATTACCCTGCTGACAAATCCTCTTGTTTGCTACTTCTGGAAAACCTCTAGTGAAGAATAATTTATTACACATTCATTCTATATTTGGGCAATTCTTATTATTAAAATCTTCCTTCCTATAGCTCTACCCATTGTGTCAGTTTTTCTATAAAATCAAGCAGAGTTCACCTAATCCTTTTTCTGAATGACAAATCATTAAATATTTGTGAACAATCTTATTCTCCTTTTCCCCTCCTCCATAAGCCTTTTCTTCTCTTAAGTCACACAATCCTTATTTCCTCAATTCAATCCAATATGACATAATTCTTGAGTCTCCCTCACCATCCTGGTGGTCTTCCAGTATGTATGTCCCTTTGGCATATTTTTACTTCTATAAACATGGGATTCAGAACTAATTTCAGTGCTCCACATCCTCTTTGAATAGAACAGAGTACCATAAGTCTATCTGAAATGTTGTTTGTTTTCCAGTTATATCCAACTCTCCATGACCCCATTTGAGGTTTTCTTGGCAAAGATATTAGAGTAATTTGCCATTTCCTTCTCCAACTCATTTTACAGATAGCCCTCCTTTGCCTTAGTTTCCCTAAGTGACTTGCCTAGCAACACATGGCTAGTGCCAAAGGCTGGATTTGAATTCAGAAAAATGTTAGTCTTCCTAACTCTACACCCTGCACTTTACCACTGCATCCCTAGTTATCCCTATCTAGGATATCTAACAATAATTAAAACAATTAGCCAGTCTTTATATAACATTTTATATATGCCAAGCGCTATGCTAAGTACTTTGGAAATATCTCATTTAATCTTCACAACAATCCTAACAATTACTCCCACTTTAGAGTTGAGGAAACTGAGATAAATAAAAGTTAAATGATTAAGTTAAGGTCACATCGGTAGAAATTGTCTAAAGCTAAATTTGAACTTTCTGATTCTCTGACAAGCACTCTATCCACTGTGCCACCTAGTTGCCTAACATCTCCCATATTCTAGGTGTTTTATTCCTATTTTTGCAGCCTAAGATTGAAATAGCTTTTTTGGTAGTTAAGTCACACTATTGAGCTTTCAGTCATCTAAGTCTGGGGAGGGGGAACTTTTCCACATAATTTCCTGTCAATATCACCCTCCATCCTCAACTTGAACAATTGTATTTTCAAACCTGAGAACAAGACTCTGTGTTTCTCTTGATTAAATTTCATATTGTTAGGTTTGGCCCATTGTTTCAGTCTGAAATACATTTTTTTTTTGTTGTTCTTTTTTGCCACTCAAGATAATAATCTTAGCACTGATCACACATGAAAAGGACAGCTGAATTAAAGGTGCCTCTCTAATATAAGGCAATATTCCTGACTTAAAGTTATCCACATCCAGCAACCTTACATTTAGAGATTTTACACTCACCAACTGGCTAATGTAGTTAAAACATGTGTTGTCCTCCTTAGTAACTGGCACCTTCCTAGAAAAATAGGAACACTCTTTTGATGCTCATTGTGGTCTCCAGAACTCGTAATACAGTTCAAACAATTTCTTTTTCTTTCCAATTAAATAGCATAAGATCATAGACCTTAGAGGTCATCTGGTCCAAAATCGCTCATTTTACAGATAAAGAAATTGAAGCCTAGAAAGGTAACATAGGTTACCTAAGATCACAAATGAAATAGCAACTAAGCTTTCAACTCGAATTCTATGAAACTGAATCAAGTATTATTTCTACCATATCCAAATGCCTTTCACAAGGAGCTTCAGAAGAACTTAAGCTCTACATTATAGGTTAGGTCCATTATGTTTGTTAACTTGCAGTGGTCTTGTTTTGGCCAAAGACTAAATAGAGTTGGAAATGATGGCTCTATTATGTAATCTGTAGAGTAAGTGTTCATTGTGGGGTTTCCTTTTACACAGTTGTCAAAATAGGGAAGCTATATGGTACCATGGATAGAGCATTGGATCTGAAGTCAGGAAGACTAATCTAGATGAGTTTCAATCCAGCCTCAGACATTTGCTAGCTCTATGAGCCTGGGCAAGTCACTTAGCCCTGTTCCTCTCAGTTCCTCAAGTGTGAAATGTTTCAGAAAAGGAAATGACAAATCACGTTTTTGCAACATGAACTCCAAATGGGGTCCTGAAGAGTCAGACATGACCAAGCAACAGCAGATGTCAGGACATAAAGTTTAAGGAAAGAAGAATGGTTCCATTCCTCTTTGTACCAAGAGTACCTATGCTTGTCTGAATAATCAATTAATAAATTTCTATTAAGTGCCTCCGTCTGCTAGGCAGTATTCTAAACATTGGAGATAAAAGGGCAAAAGAGAGCTTCCAGGGGCAGCTAGGTGGCACAGTGGATAGAGCACCAGTCCTGAAGTCAGGAGGACCTGAGTTCAAATCTGGTCTCTGACACTTAACACTTCCTAGCTGTGTGACCCTGGGCAAGTCACTTAACCCCAATTGCCTCAGCAAAAAAAAAGAAAAAAGAAAAAGAGAGAGCTTCCAGAAATGGTCAATAGGCCCATAGATTTAGAATAGAAAGGAACTCTAGGTGTCATCTAGTCTACTCATCCTTCTCCCATTTTGTAGATGGAGACACTGAGGACCAGAGATATGAAGTCATTTGTCCAAATGTATAGGTATAGAGACAATATGCTGATCACTAACTCTTTCCATAGTCAATTATTCTAGGGGAAAATGTCATTAAATATATAGGCAACTGTCTTCTCCCAGATCAGTTTTTATCCAAGCCTGCAGGATTAGAAAGACTTTCTTTAGTCATATAAAACTCCATATAATAATGTAACTCTATTTTTCAATCATTCTCACTCATTTTCACAGGCCAAGGCCAACAGAACACATATCTTTGCTTCAGGCATTTTCCCTGAGCCCTCCATAGTTTCTATATGTTTTATCCGTTATTTTGAACTCTTCATACCCTTTGAAGGGAAAAGAGTAAGAGGCAAAGGAATGCTGAATGGCAAGGTCGGCTTTGGGCAAGATTGTGCAATAGGTGAAGCGTGTTCCACTGCTTTTATCCACATTCTCTCCCGCAATCCCTATGCCCTTCCCCATTAGCCAAAAGCCCTTTTGTTATAATCCTGTCCTCTAGGGCTAGGCGTGTTTCTATCTCTTATCTTTCATCAAAACTAGTCCCCTTCCTGTGTCACATGTTTTCAGGCATATAATCCTCATTGACTGAGAGATTATTTTACAGATGAGGAAGTTAAGGAAGCCTTTCCCAAGGTTACCATGCAACAGTGACTGGTAATGACTTGAATAAGATGATCTCATCTATATTGAAGTGTTACCCTTCCCAAATGCCATGATGCTTTGATGCAAAGAAAATTCTAAAGGTATATTAAGTCCCATAAGTAGAAATGATATTGCTGCAGATTTCAGGTAGGTCAAAAAGTAAAGTATTGTTGGCCAGTGAAGATCAAATGATACTACCTAGGGAGGCTATGTATGTCACTTAAACACTAGCCATTCATATGTGATTCCTTAGTTGCCCAATCCCATGACCTTTTCACAATTCTCATCCTCCTTGATCTCTCTGCAGACTTAACACTATTTATCACTCTCTCTCTTCCTTGATTCCCTCTTTTCTCAAATTTTTGGGAAATGACTCTCTCCTGATTTTCTTATCCATCCAACCCACTTCTATTTCCTTTCCATATCTGTTTCTTTTGCTGGATTCTCTTCAGATCACACACTCTAATCCATAGCTGTCCCTCCGTTGATCTCAACTCCTACGATTTTAATGCTGACATTACTGTGATGACATTCTCTGTCCCCACCTCTGCTTACTTCCAATTTCCCATATCCATAATAGCTGGATCTCAACCTGGTAGACAGTACAATTCACCTTAAATTCGACATGTTCATTTTCTTTTCTCCCAAACCCTATCTCCCTCTTACCTTCCCTATTACTGTTGAGGGCAACTCCAGTCTCTGAGACTTGCAACCTGGAAATCATCCTGGACCTCCCCCCTTCCTCTTAGACAAGCCTTGACAACAGATTGGATTTGGAGTCTGTCTTACTTTTCAATATCTCTCAAAGATGCCCCCTTCTCTGTCCTGAAACTGCTACTACTCTAATGTAGACCCTCATCACCTCAGACCTTAATTATGGCAATAGCCTGATGGAGTGGGGGTCTATTTGCCTCAAGTTTCTCCCCACTCCAATCTTGACTTCATTTAGACCCCAAAGTGATTTCCAATCATGTCACTCTACCCTACTCAAACCACAGTGGCTCTCTGTTGCCACCAGGATCAAATAAAAATGCTGTCATTCAAAGCCTTTCATGATCTAACCCCATTTACCTTTCTAATCTTTTTGTACCTTAGTCCCTGCTGTTTCAATTTAGTGCCACTGGCTGCTCCACAGACTCAACACTCCATCTCTTGACTCCCTATATTTTCTCTGACTTCTCCTCCATGCCAGAAAGGCTCTCACTCTTCTGCTCTACCTACTGACTTCTCTGGCTTCCTTTAAACCCCAATTAAAATGTCACCTCCTACAGGAAGTCTTCCCTAATCTAGCCCCCATTGATGCCTTTGCTTTCCCTCTTTTAATTATTTCCTATTCATGCAACATATAACTCATTTGTCTCTATTTGTTAGCTTGTTTTCTCCTCAATTGGATTGTGAGTCCTTTAAGGGCAGGGACTGTCTTCTGCTTCTTTTGCATCCCAATTTTTTCTTTTTTAGCCCATAGTTGGCTGTTGATTGCTATGAACTTTACAGGTAATATGTATTGTATATATTACATATAATAGGATCACAGATTTAGAACTGAAGAAACCTTAAAAATCCACAGTCACACTTTTATAAAGAGCCTGAGACCCAGAAAGATGGAATTATCCACCCCAAGCTTAGGCAAGTCAAATCAACAAACATCTATTAAGCTCCTTGTATTTGCCAGTCACTATGCTAAGTACTGGGAACACAAAGAAAGAGGAAAAATAAAATCTCTACTCTTAAAAAGTTCACCTTCTAACATGCAAACAATCATGTAGAGACAAGTTAGGCATAAGATGACTGGGAGATAATGAAAAAGGGAATGGAATTAAGCATGAAGTGGGATCAGGAAAGATTTCTTATAGGAGACAGGATTTTTAGCTGAGACTTGAAAGAATCCAGGACATTCTGGAGACAGAAATGAGATCTTAGTTGTGATAGACCCACTATTTGAATTCAGACCCTCCAAGAAGAATATATACATGCGATGTGTGTGTGTGTATGCATGCCATATATGTGCATACATGAATATGTTCACTAATATGCACACATGCACAGTAAAACACACATTTCTAGTATGTATATGTGCATATATGCATATGGCTACACATAGATGTGTGTATATACATATATTGCAGTGGGGGAGTGGATCTTGACCTGTGATTTCATCATTTCAGTGTGTGAAATCTGGTCTGTAAACTCCTTCCACTTTTGCAGATAAGCACTTTGCATATAGCTTCTAGATTTACAATTGTCTTTGGACATCTAGACATTATGATAATCAACTAGTAAACCTCTATTAAGCACCAACTATGTACCAGGCCCTGAACTAAGTGCTGTAGATACAATAAAAGAGGCAAAAAACAGCCCCTGTTCATCAAGAACTCACAATATAATGGGAAATGCATCTGCTTACTTACTATCTACAGGGAGGGAGAGAAGAGGACAGAGGGAAGGATAGAATTTAGAACTCAAAAGTTTTAAAAAATGTTTGAAAATGGTTTCAACATGTAATTGGAGAAAATATGTTAGGGGGAAAAACAATCTAATAATGGGAGAGACAACATGCAAACAAATATATACAAAACAAGCCATATATGGGATAAATTTGAAAATTATCCAGAGGGAAGGCACTGTAATTAAAAGAATAGAAAAGGCTGCCTATAGAAGGGAGGAGTTTTAATTAGAGAATAGATTAGAGTGGGGAGAGACTTGAGACAGGCAGGCCCAAGTCAGCCAGTCAGTGTTAGAGTGTTACATTACATACTAGCTGTTTAATATCTCAAGATCTAGGCTATGCTCTAAAACTCTTAAGTTCCCAAGCAGAGGGAGTTTCGCAATGAAATCACAAATCCTGTCCAGGCTTCCCAAATAGTTAACAGAATATTTTATTTGAATAAAAATTCAGTCCCACTCTCTATCTACTAAATAATTCTATGATTTGGAGACATAACTGTCTTCATATTTGGATTGGATCTTGCTCCTGAAAAGCGTGCTCACGCTCTAAAACATAGAAGGGGCAAGAAACAGGTCTCACTTTTACTCTGGAGTGAAGATAATAAAGAGACTGATGAAAAAAAAAAAAAACAAAAAAACCTAATCTTCAGAAATTCTAATTCACCACCAGACAGTTGTTGCAGTTTGTCCTTTGTTCCATAAGAGGATCAATGACATCACAAGGATGAAGTCTTGACTTGCAAGTGAATAGGATTTAAGTGAGGCAGAAGTGTGCAAAGTCATCAGCCCTACTCTCTCCTCCTGAATCATGGCAGTCCAGTGACAAGACATAGGTCAAGATGACTGATGCCTTGGGTATTGTGAAAGACTTCAACCTTTTTTAATCCCATTCACTAATTAAAGCCTAGGTAAAATAAAAACAAAAGAAGGACTATTTTGCCTTCACAAAAGAATAAGTCTGGGAGGGGCAGCCTCTCAGAATTTCTGGACAGAACAGAAATCTGAGCCTTCAAAACCCAAATATTAGGCAAGGTTTAAAGACATAATCAAGTAGCTTTGTTTGAATGGATTTTCTCAAAGTAGAAATAGAAGCATATAAAGATTATTGACCAGGAAGGTTAGTGGATGAGGGTGGGGCAAACCTGATCTGGCAATATTTGAATACCAAATGACCAATATTTCAGAAATAACCAACAGTATGAACACCAAGAATATGAGAGCATAGTAATCTCACAAAACTCATAAGAGATGAAGCTAGATTATTATTATTATTTTTGTAGACCTGTTGTTAGATTGTCAACTTGGACCATGTTGGAATAAGCTTTCCCTCTGAGTGGAAACACATTCAAGCTACTAAAATACTTGAAAATTAGAATCTTTTTAGTTGGGCATCTTTAAGAGTAGTAGAGACACCCATTAGGGAGAAATTGTGTAAAATAAATCAGCCTCAATGCAGGAGAGTAGTCTAAATAGCCTCAATATTCTTTTGGGGTCTCTGATTTTATAGCCACTAGGCTGAATATGTTTCCCTCAGAAGTGTGTTTGACTAACATGCCTGGTAGATGTAAGTGTTCTCCAGCTGCCCCAATAAGTGCCCCTATGAGAGGAACAGCAGCTAACCTCTCCTTATTCTCCCCAAATGCCTCGACTTTTATTTGCTCATCCTCTCAATCAGAGAATCACACTATGGATGAGTCATTGGCCTCTGAGGGATTACCAGCTGCAGCAGACTATATACAGCAGGCATTAAATGAACTATCAGACAATCATTGTGCTAGAATGAATGTCTTCAATTCAGGTAGAATCTTCTAGCCCTTTTTCATAACCCCCAAATATACTGAGAATCTCTTTACTTCTCATTCATTTGTATAGTTCTCCTAGTTCTTAACATGACTTCACTTTCTAAAGCATGTGTTTATTCTCTCAAATGCTATTTTTTTCACCATTTAGTTTTTAAGTACTTTCAGAAATTTTGAAACTGAAAAAAGTCTAAGGAGATCATTCTGGATACTCTTTTTTGTTTGTTTTTATATATTTTATTTTAAATAATATTTTATTTTTCTAAATACATGAAAACATAGTTTTCAATATTTACCCTTGCAAAATCTTGTGTTTCAAAGTTTTCTCCCTCTCTTCTTTCTCCCCTAGATAGCAAACAATCAAATATATGGTAAATGTGTGCAATTCTTCTAAATATATTTCCATATTCATCTTGCTGTACAAGAAAAATCAGATCAAAGGGGAAAAAACACAAGCAAACAACAAAAGGTGAAAATAATACACTTTGATCCACATTCAGTCTCCATAGTTCTCTGGATGCAGATGATCCTTTCCATCCCAAGTTATTGCTGAAAAGAGCCAAGTCCATCACAGCTAATCATTATATAATCTTATTGTTGCTATGTGCATTGTTTTCTTGGTTCTACCCACTTCACTTAACATCATCAGTTCATGTAAGTCTTTCCAGGCTTTTCTGAAATCATCCTGCTGATAGTTTCTGATAGAACAATAATTTTCCATTACATTCATATATTATAACTTATTCAGTCATTTCCCAACTGATGGGCATCCACTCAGTTCCCAATCTGGATCCTCTCTGTGGGCAGCTAGGAGAAGTAGTGGATATTGTATCAGACCTCAGACACTCTAGCTGTGTGACCCTAGGCATGTCACTTAAGCCTGCTTGCCTCAGTTTCCTCATCTGAAAATTGAGATGGAGAAGGAAATCACAGATACTCTAGTATCTTTGATTAAAAAAAAAAACCAAAATGGAGATACAAAGAGTTGGTCATGACTGGATAACAACTTTTTTTGTGTGTTCCTAGACCACATCTTAGCTCTCAAGAAACTTGAGTTGACATAGACTTACCTGTCAGCTATTGATGAAGTAGGGACTAGAATTGAGGTCTTCTAAATCCCAGGCCAGTGTTGTTTCTATCACCCACCATAATTCCTCTTTAGAGGGTGTGCTAAACTTGATGTCTAGCTATTCTGGGGATTTTTTCAAGCATTTTGAAACAATTAATAAAAATTTAATTGCAAGAGGTGAAAAATTACTAAAGTCCAGCATCATCTCATATTTCTATATCAGATCATTTTTCTTCTCAATCAGAAGCATCCGTTAGACCCCTCCTGCTCAGTCAATCAAGTATTTTTGATCACCAACTATGAGCCTAGAACTATGCTAGGTGCCTACAGCTCTAAGGTATATTCCTTTCACTTAATGAGCTTAGACAATGCCAATATTACCCTAAAGTAGGGCTTCTTAAACTTTTTCTACTCCTGACCTCTTTTCAGGTGAGATATTTTCCTACATAGATTACAAATTAGGTACACAAATCAAATATTTACTGATAATAAATCATAATTTCATGATTCACAGTTTTAAGAAGCTTTCCAGTCTAACGCAAGTCCCCAACATTCCCAAGCATGTGGAACCAGATTAAAATTTGGCCATTTAAATTTTTAGCACATTTATCTCTTAATGTTAACATATTCCTTTGTTCAACATGTAAAAGGAAAAAAAATTGCTCCTGTAATTTAGATCATCACTAAAATTTCCATCTGTAGTTGCAAAACACCATGTAAGCTAACCTGCTACGTTGAATCCAATGTAAGAACATGGTGGTAGATGACAGGGGAGGAGTTATGGACCAGAGCTTCAACCCTATCTATATGCCAATTGCAGCTTGGCATAATTCATGGATTCCATGTCATTTCCATCATCAGAATTCACCAACTTGCCAGAAGTTTAATTTATTTTTTTGATGAATACAAATGTTGTGCATTTCACATTTTGAATTTTTATTTTGAATATATGACAGCAGTGAAAATGTGAATTTTGGCAGCTCAATCAGTCATAATCATGTGCTGCAACTAAGGAGATATTTTGATAAAGAAAATTATACAGCTCCTGCCCCTCCCTGACTGTTCCCAAAGATAATGACAAATTGCTTGTTCAACAGAGGCCGTGGAGAAATCTTTTCAGGAAATGAACATAGACATCACAGGTAGCAAAGACTTCAGACCACATCTGACTTTCCTGAAACTATCCAAAGCACCTGCAGTGAAGAGAAAGGTAATTAAATTGATTCAAGCCTTTCTAAGTATGCTTTTTTCACCTTTCATTCTGTTTTCTTCTTTTTGATATAAAAATATTTTAGAGGTATATTGTATTTGGTTTGTGTGCATGTGTGTTTGTATGTCCACACACCTATATATGTCTGCATGTGTGTGTGAATAGATAAGTATATATGTGTATGTATATAGTTTAATTTTTTTTTTTGAAATTGCATCCCTTTCTCATTTTGGCTAAAAGTACAATGGTGACTCACAAACCTGACCTGAACCCACCCACCCACTCCCAATCTGTGACTTGCTCCTGTTTGCAGCTGATTCATACCCCCTTAGGCTGCCTTGCACCCCCCCCCTTTATCCATCTTCCAGGAGTTTACCCTATTAATGCAAGATTTAGTGTAGACACTAATCCTGTTCTAGGTCTAATAAGAACTCCCCATTCCAAGGATCCAATTGCCTCAGAGTCCCCAGTATTCAGGACTGCAAGTGTGCACTATTACATTGTCCTTGATATATTGAAGATGTTCACTGAGCTACCATCAATGTGTTGAGTTGGTGTTCTAATGGGATAATGGATTGCACTGTTGTCTTCCACCTTAAATCCTATCCACACCATGATCATCTAATTATAGAAGCAGATGCTCAGATTCTTGGGTGAAGTTTGTGGCCATCAGAGAACTGGTCTCATTTGGAAGTTAGTTGTTCCAAGTGGGAAATGAATCTGTGATCCTAGTCTCATAAATGTCATATTAAAACCAACAGCAATAACAGGACCTTTCCCAGCAACTAGCCATCTATTTAACCTCCTAGGCTTGTGATGGCATTTTCTTAGAGAATGGAGGTAAAAAGATTTTACTTTTGGGATCTTCAGATATGAAAGGCACAAACTTGTCCTTAATGTGCGTGGCTACAACCTGCTTGGGATCTAATGTGATTCTATGTTTGCTTTTGTGGTCAAGATTTCCTGTTATATCAGGATTGTGAGATCATTTATTCCCATTATCAGAATAGGGTTGGGGAAAGCATTTAGCTTAAGTGAGGGGGAAGGGAAGGAAGAAAGAAGAGGGGGAGACTAATGTCATGTTAGAATACAGACTGCAGAGTTTCTTTTACAATTATAAATATTATATGAAGTGCTGATGTAACCTTTACTGCAGCATGACATGGGATTTGGCTGTCTTTATGACTTATACTTAAGTCTCTGATTAGATTAGTCTTCTCCCCAGCAGACTATTGTCCTTCACATTTGCAAGAACACTCTTTTATTTATTGGATCAATCTAATACAAACCCAACCACTAAAATAACATCCATCCAAACCAGAAAATGTGTTGCAATAAGAAATTTCCCTATATTTTTGTACTATAAATGCCTTTAAGCTTGCATATTCTCTTGGCTAAGCAATATACAAAATGCAAAGTGTGGAACCCCCCCATACTCAATATTATTGTCTTTTCATGAAGAATTAAATTTAAGTTCCATTCATGTTGTGTAGAAAAAAAAAGTAATGAGATTTTAATGACTTAAGTAGTTTGTTGGGATCATAGATAGCTAAATACAATAAATTAAAAGACAAATTTAGCTATAAGGAACAGAATTAGATTTTTTTTCCTTCTATTTTCTATTCAGGAACATAATTATTTGTGAAACTTTTCAATTCAATGATTTCCAGGGAATTGATCTAAATTGGGGGCTTGGGGCTTCACTATCACTCTTTTTTTCCATTCTGTTCTATTGGTGAGCAACTTTTCATAGTAAATTAACTGTCTATTTGGGTGTTTATATCTAACTTTTAGAAATTAATATATTTAACATTCATTTAAAAATTAAAGAATGTCATTTTGCCTTTTAATGATTTTTATAACAGAATCACTTAATGACAGGATTGTGAGATTTAACCTTTTAAAAAAGTAACATCTATCAGGTAAAAATTAAAAAGGAAAGCATAAGCAGGGCTGGAAATTAAAATGCTCTATTGCTAAAAATCAAAGGGAAAGTCCATAGAAAATATCATGTCAAGCAAATAAAGTGCCAAAATATTGTTCTAGCTATTATGATGCCATCTACTGGCTATAATTACATTTTTATACACGGAACCATCATTTCAGTACAGTATTGGGGAGGATATTTATGTCATCCATAAGTAAAGTTCTAATAGTTTGCTTCATTTCAAAGCTGTATTCATGGGTTCTGTGGTAATTGTCATTCTTTGGAAGGGCACAACTGTATTGTCAACTTCAGCCTACATTAAAACAAAACAAAACAAAACAAAAACCTGTCATAAATATAAAGACTCTTCTTTAGATTGTATTTGTATTTGCAAGTCCAAAGCTACTGCTTACCAAAGACTCTATGTGGTGGATGGATGTGAGGGTTATTGCTTCAACAATCCCAGTCCTTTCCAGATGTGCCTCAGTGTGTTGACATCTGGATGTGGTTCCATTGTGACTGTCCCTTAATACATTTTGCAAAAGCAGTCAGATTCCAGCTGCTCACCACATAGGATATGGGCAGTATGCCAAATGGCATGCTTCATGTGCTATTGAATAACATACAGCCTCCATATGCATTTCTGTGTTTAAGAATAATCAGCACTGGTTTCCAGCATAAATAGAATCTTCTGGGTTGAAATAAGGTTCAATTCTTCACATTCCACACCTGTAGAGTCCAGCAGAAGGACCTTTTGAAGCAAAACTGTGTTAGTTTCTTGTATAAGTATTGGGAAAGGACATTATGGATTAAAATAGCATTACCTTCAGATTTTATAATTGGGGTAAAATTAATTTCTACAGACAATTTCTCTAAAATTTTGGAGCTACAAATCTATCATATAGGTTTACTTTCAATTAAAAGATTACAATAGTTATCTTAAGTTTGGCATAAGCAGTATTCCAAGGCTTCTTGCTTGTCATTCAAAAATAGAGTTCACCAAAGGAGCAAAAACCAAGGTGACCCACCGTCTCAAGGTTTTAGCGAGAGTACTCTGAATAGTTGTTTCACATCAGACTTCCTGCTTTAGGACTGTTAATCAGAAATCCAAGAGTAGCCTTCCAGAATGCAAAAAGGGAGTCGTTTCTTATAAATCAGGAAAATAGGTCCTAGTCAACTACTCTAGCAAAGAACTTCTCACATTGAAAGGCAAAGGAAAGAAGGAATACCTTTCAATGGTGAGGGATCAGGTGGTCGTGAGGGACAAAGTTTGCCATTTGGGAAAACATTGACAAAATAGCATGCAGAATCCATGTCACATCTATTTAATTGCTTGTTTGCCATAACTATTTTGTATGCCCTTATACACTATCCTCACAAGTAATATATAAAAATGTAAGAATCAATCTTCTCCAAATTGAGGATTAAGGAAGAAGAAAACATTCCCCTCCAAAAAATATCCAGACTACCAAATGCAAGCCGTGACAATGCATAGTTCTTAATTAAAAGGAACCAACTGAAAAATATTAATATATAGTTTGGAAGCAGCCTTTGTATTCAGAGTCACAATGGAGATATCTCAAACTCAGGAAAGTAACTATTCAGGGTACAGATAGAGCCAAATTTTAAAGTTCTATATTTATTGATACACAGATCAGGCTTCAATTGAGTCGTACTATAATTAATAACAATTACTTTGGTGATGATAACAAAACCTTGGATTTTATAACTTTCTTACAACTTTCATAGGTTCAGTGAGATTTTATATACACACACATGTACATACACAGACTTGTTTATACACATACATGCATGCACACATATAAGCACACATGCATGTTAGTGTATTGTATGAACATATATATGTACACATAAATATGTGCCCACACATACATGGATATACTATATGCACACATGTGTTCGTACACCTATGTAGAAACACAGATATGCATATATAACTATAATATACATGTATATGCACACATAGACATATATATGTATATATATATACATCTTATCTATTTATAATTGATCCTATGAAAATGCTTTGTAAGAAAGTTATAAAGCCCAAGGTGTTATCACCACCAAAGTAGTTTATCATTAGCTCCATTAAGACTGAATTGAAGCTTGGTCTGTATGTCAATAAGTGTACTTTAAAAATAAGATTAACCTATCTACATACACACACACACCCCAACTCTCTGGAATAAGGAAGGATAGTGTTGTTAGGGACTTTGATTTTCCTCATCCATTGTGTATAAATTGATCAACTTTGGCTGTTGTTAATCAGGGGATATTTGCTTTGATTGGTTGCCTTGGATATAGAGGGTCACAGTCCCCCTTTTTTTCAGGTCTATATAAGGTACAGTTAGTTGCAAAGTTGCCATGTTCTCTATAGGTTAAAACTATATTATTCCCCCAGTCCTACTGATACCAATTTGAGATCTTCCAACCAAAGACCTATAATTAATACCATTAAATAAGATATTTCATTGTCCCATAGATTTAGACCTTGAAGAAACTTTAAAGATGATCTAGTCCAACTGATTCATTTTATAGATGAGGGAACTGAGACACTGCACAGTTTAGTGACTTATACAAAGGTCCCACAAAGGTCCCACAAGTGGTAAGTAACAGAGTATATTTTGAATCCATTGTTCTTCCCACTATAACATGGTATAAGAGAAAATAGAACTTGTGCTTCAGGAAAAATTCATGATTCTTTCTAATCGTTATTACTTAGAATCATTTTCAGTCTTACCAACGTCATATCTCATTAGTCTTTACCTACCTTCACAAAATAAGCTATAAATTCTCCCAAGAAACCAAAGCATTGAACTGTTTCCAAGAATAAGAAAGCACCAGGTTCTTTTCTCCCCCTTCTGGAAAAGTACAAGAAGAGCAGACCATGTCATACTGGGAGGCAGATGCTCTGGCACTGGGCAGTCAGAGCTTGCTGCAAAACCATAAACTTTCCCTCAATGATTGGGCCAGAGGAGAGGAACACAGAGCTCTGATGAGGAGTTGAAATTTCATAAGAAAAGAAGCCACATACAATAGTCAACAATAAAAAAATGACCCAGATGTTTGTGTGACTTTTCCCTTCTTCTGGATCAATAGCAATTTTTACACTTTTATTCTGGGTGAACCTTTCCTAGTTATCAAGATATTCCCAAAGCAGATTTCTAACTACTTAGTATCCTGCATGTGACAAAAACCTATTTTCTCACTGAAAGTCTATCATGTTTGTTTTCTTTCAAATAGTTTGATGGCAACATAATTTGGTTTCAGAATCACCAAATACTAACTAATTTGGATGTTATAAATGAGATTTCCTTATTTCACCATCTTTTCTCCTCAAATGAATTCAGCAAACATTTATTGATCACTACTGTATTGGACATTGTGCCTACGAACTTGGGTTACCAAAACAAAACTGAGGGGCTATTCCTATCTTTGTATTGTATGTGGGAGGTGGGAAGGGGCACAGTGGAGAGGAAGGAAGGGGAATATGACATGCACACAGATTAATCAATAAAAAGTAAATCGAAAGCAAATTGAGAAGGGGGAGAATATATGTGTTCTCTTCACAATTCACCTGCTTTGAATCTAATTTCCAGAAGGCTGATTATGCTAGTGCTGAGTATATGCCAATTTATAAGAACTTCATAATGAGTTTTACTGTGTAATTGGCTATCGTGTTTCATGGAGAGAGATTGTGGGAGTTTGTCGAAACAAAAAGACTCATACAACTGGACAGTGACTATATGATGAGGTTTATTATACAGGTGAAAAACCAATGGGAGGACACAAAGAATGTGATAATGAACAGTGACATTTATCAGTTAATAAATGTAGAGGTTTCTGATATATTTATTAGCATGTATCCTGGCTTCTCCTAGCCCCAAATTATGTAATCAGGCAATATAGTTTTTAAAAGGAGAGGTGATTTTACTACTAATTTTAAATAGATGACCTTTATAAATCTTGAATTGGAGAACAGGACCAATGCCCATATTTATAAAATAATCATGTTCTTTTTTTTTCTTTTATTGGATCTGTGATTTTACCAGCATAGGAATCTTCTGGAAAATAGTTCATTTTATCAAGTCAGATTGATAACTTTAATGCAAATTCTATCCAGGCTAGGGGTCCTAAACCTTTTTTTGTGTGTGTATCGACCCTCTTGGCAGTTTGAAGCCTTTGAATCCCTTTTTATAACTTTTCATGAGAATTTACATTCTACATAAAACATGGAGAGAGGGGGGGAAAGAAGGAGAGAGGGAGGGAGAGAGAGAAGGAAGAAGGAGGAAGGAAAGGAGAGAGGGAGAAAGGGGGAGGGAGGAAGAAGAAGGAAGGGAGATAGGGAGAGAAGGAAGAAGGGGGAAGGAGAGAGAAAGGAAGGGAGTGAAGGAGGGAGGGAGAAACTCTAACATTTATTATATAGAGTCTAGATCCAGGTATTAGTAACTCTTATTCCATTGGGATTCTATAATCTATAATCTACATTAATTTGCCCCTAAATTTAAAAAATGAATCCAAAATTGAAGAAGTTATATAATTTTTCTGGGACCTATTCTGGCTCTGACTCAAGATTCACAATTTCTCCAGAGATTCAGGCTATCCTGAGATGTAGTTTAAAGAACTCCTGTAGCATGGGAGTGTCTAAACCAAGACAACTTTTTACAATGAGGTCTTAAAGGACAAGATGGTAAGTTTAGATGCCCTTTGGGGACAGGGTTGAGGAGCAACAAACATTCAAACAGCCCCATTCAGAAGTAACATTTTCCTGATTATGGGCTACTAGTACCACAGAACATATTGCTAATGAAGTTTAAGTGCATTTTTAATTTCCATTTTCTTTCCTAATCACATCCTATCTGCTTAAGTCCAACCATCTCTATTGTGGATTCAGTTCAACTTATCACTATTATGAAAGACTTTTTCTCCCTTATTGATCTTGTTCAGTGAGTGGGTATATCTTACTATGTGAATAATAGCATGTTGATGTTTATATTATTGCTCAATATATGCCAACTTCTAAGAGTTCCACATTGAGTTTTACTGTGTAACTGACCATTGAGTTTCATGGCGAGGAACTGTGGGAGTTTATAGAAACAAAAAGAAGAATATAGTATTACGTGCATATATGTCCATATTTCTGTTTGTGTATGTTAGTCCATCTCTTCCTCTAAACTTCAGAGTTTCTAAGGAAGGGCTTAGCTCCTCTCCTTTGGAATGTTGTATAATACCTATTATAATGCTCAGCAGTGAGTTGTTTGGGAAATTACATTAATTCACTAATTTATTTTATTTAGCTTCTCAGAATCTCGAATGGGGTAAGCCTCAGAAGCCATTCCTGGAGAAGAATTCCTACTAGAATATATCTGACAAACAGTCATCTAGCCTTTGCTTTGAAGATTATCAGGGGAAGGTGAAACCTACTAGCTTCAGGGACTTGGGAATCTTCTACTTGGGGATGAATCATTTCTTATACCATACGTAAACTTGGCCCATTGCAGCTTTCACCCAATCATTGCTATAATTCTTCCACCTGATAGCACTTAAAATACTTGAAGACACCTCTGATGTTCTCCATGAGTCTTCTCCCCTCTGAGCTAAATGTCTATAGTTCCTCATGATTTCAAAGCCCAACCTAGTTGCCCTCAGTCAGTGGGCAAGTGAATCAGTAAACATTAAATACTTACTATGTGACAGTCCTAAGTTGTGGAAACCTAAAAGAAAAGGCAGTTCTCATTCACATAGGGGTGACAATATTCCAACAACTACATTCACATAAAATATATACAAAATAATGAGACATGATCTCAGAAGGAAAGCACTAGCTGTGAGAACTGGTAAAGGTGGTCTACAGAAGATGGGATTTAAAGAAAAGGGAACTAAGTAGGGACAGTATGGTAAATGTTTAAGTAGAGAAGAAAGACACATGTATAAGATGGTGTCGTAAAGATATAAATTGTGGACAAAGTAAAGACATGGAATGAGAGAGAATATTGTGTTCAAAGAACAGAAAAAGTTTGCCAGTACTGGATTATATGGTGCATGGAGAAGAATAAAGAGTAAGATGAACAGGAAGGTAGTACAACACCCAGGTTGTAAAGAGCTTTAAAAGCCAAATCTAAAATTTTATATTTTGTCCTGGTACATGTTCAGCCTAAATGCTATACCAAGATTCTGTAGAGCTAATAAAATCAATTAGTGAATTAATGGAATTTACTAAATTCTCCACTGTGATGAACATTACAATAGATACTATACATTGTTCTAAAGAAGAACTAAACCCTTAAGGACTTCCTTTAGAATTTAAAGAGAGAAATTAATATATACAAAGAGAAATATGTAGATTGTTTTATAGAAAGTTTTGACAAATGAATGGAGGAGTGGACAGAAAGTGAGGTAGAAAGAACAATAGAAGGTCAATGTAATACCACATGTATGAGGGCCTATAACATGGTGGATGTTTAAATAGAGAAGGACATATACATGAGATGCTGTTGTAGAGATATAAATGACAAGATTTGACAATGTTGGATTATTGAGTGTGAGTCAAGGATGACATGAAGATTGTGAACTTGAGTGAATGAAATTATCTTGGTGCCCCCCATCAATAACAGGAAAACTGGAAAGAGTGGAGAATTTGGGAGAAAGGTAGTGCCATTTTGGATGAGTTGAGTGTGGTACCTATATTTAATTGTAGATGCATAAAAAGCTGTTGATGATGCAGGATTGGACCTCAAGGGAGAAATTAGGGGTCTGGACATATAGATCTGAGAGTCAACTAGAGATGGTAGTCAGTAGATGATATCTTCAAGCAAGCTTTGTGGTTCAAATTAAACTTATGTGTTTTCACTGTTTGAGGGGCATTTGCCCCACAAGCTGTAGAAGGCTGAAAACCATGTTTGCCTGATTCAGGAAACTGTCTTAACCATTGCAGTCTCCAAGCAGGTTGTGCTATAAGCAGGGGGCAGGGGCATCTGCTGTGTTGAAAGGGTCTGAGGCAGAGCAACCTGAGCAGTCTCAGCTATTCTAGACATAGCCTCTCCCGGTAGGTGTCTCAGAAGGGTAATTATCTTGTGCATTGAACATCTGTTCTGTGTCAGTTTAAAAATGTAGTACTCAAAATTGAAAACAAGATTGCTGATGTGGTCTGACCATAGCAACAGGACACTGACCCCTTTTATCCTGGATACTATGCCTCTTTTAATTCAGCCTAAAATCTTATTAACTTTTTTGACTGCCATATCACACCACTGACTCATTGAGCTATCAGCCCACTAAAAAACTTAGATTTTAATTAGATAAAAGACTGTGTAGCCAGACTTACTTTATTTTTTACTAGTGAAGTGAAGTCTTGGCATATAAATATAGGATGTCACATATTGTGTCTATTAAACCTACATCTTTTTTATATTTAGTCCAATATTCTAGATTATCTTTTGTATCTTCAATTTTGATAAGCATGAGCTCTTTGCTTTAATATAAAATCATCAACTAAAATGTTACCCAAGGATAGATCTTTGGTTCACTAAAATGAAGACTTCCTTCAAAATTGACATTGAAAAAGAATTTTTTCATGAGTCCAGCAATTTAATAAATTTTAGTTTTATTTATCAATCATTTAAGATTCACCTCCCTTTTCCTACAAGAATAATTATTACTACCACATTACCCAAACTGCTAATAAAATAAGCTTGTCTAAAAAAGAAGATCTTTAGTGAAATGAGATTTTACAAAAACCATGCTGACTCTTTTTGATCACTTCCTTTTTAAATGCCCACTAACCAATCTACGAATAATATTTTCTAGAATTTTGCCATGAACTCAAGTCAAACTCGGTGGCTTCTAGTTTACAGACTCTATTCTCTTTCCCTCTCTCTCTCTCTTTCCCTCCTTCCTTCCTATCGAGACATTTGTCTTCCTGTAGTCCTGAAGTAAGTACCTCTTCCCTTCACTACATTCTTTCAGAAACCACTGATAATGACTCCACAATCACATCTGCCAGTTTTTCAGTACTTTAGCAGGTATCTGATCTGGGTCTATTAATTTGAACTTGTCAAAAGCAGCTAAATTCTCTCTATCTCCCCCTTTTCCTTGGATATCAATTCCCTATTAACCAAAGTGGATTCAAGCTTTCAGTTATCATCATCCCATCCACCTTGAGCAGTGAGTCTAGCCTTTCTTTGATCTTCCTCTTTTCTCCAACATAACTTAAAAGAATTTTGTTATTCTCTCTTACCTTGCTTTGCCAAGTTCAGCACATTCAGAGCTTCAGCATTTCTGACATTCTAACGGGACCATGACACTTGAGAATTCATCTTCTGTTATCTGCTCTTGCTTTTATCTTCTCTGCATGCCTTTTAAACTTTGACGAGTTGGTTGATAAGTTCACTTTTTACTCACATGGGTTTCTTTAGCCTCCTTTTCTTTTTCGTTAGAATTGTTTCTTTTTGGGGCTTGAGAATTTCATCTTTTAGAATTTCATCCAATCTGTCCTAGATTGAATTCTCCTGCAAAATTGTATTCTGTATCCCCAGTCTCATCTCTCATTCATAGGGATACCATGTATCCTAGGTATTTTTAAATAAAAATGGTTCACTTTCTAGACCTTTATGTGTAACTGACTGCTTTGAGCATTTTTTTTGTTTTGTTTTGGGGGGGGATAGAGAGGATAGAGAGGAGAAAATTGGTTAATTTTTATTTTTAAAATTCAATATCAAATATAATCTTTCTATCATTATACCCCGATCTTAATGGAGTAGAGTGTCAAAGTCATATGCTCTCCAATTTACTTCCTAGAAATATAATACTAATTGTTTTTCTGCTTTTAGGACTTTAGGAAAATCTATTCTGAATTATATAAAGAATATGAAGACTGCCCCTTTGGGATTGAAGTCTTTAGTCAAATTGATCTTTGCTCCATGCATAAAAAGAAACAAGAATCTGGATATTATCACTGTGAATGTACAATTTCTGTTGTTTCTGGGAACACAAATGAGGCTCAGAAACTACCCATAGAGATAGAGTATTTGGAAGAATTGTGTGCTCAGAACCTTGCTCCTGACCCTTGCTCAGAAGCCAAAACCACTGAATGTTGCCGTTGTATCTCTTGTATAGCTGAAGATGACGAAAAATCCACTGAACATATAACCTCACCTGGGGCTGGATGCGAAACAGCAGACCGTGAGACAGGTGCCTTAGTTTCAGATGAGATCTCAGATGAGATAGATGGAAAGGTCTTGCTTTAAGTCAGTTCCTGAGATGCTGCCAGTACAACCAGATGCAATGAAGAAAATAGATGAGAGATCGGAAAAAAAATGAAACTGACAGATGGTAATTTGCAAAGAGTTGAATCAACAGAAATTGTATGGATCAGCCTGCCTGCCCAGGATAAAGTAGAACTTGTTCCAATCCTCAGCTAACTACAGGAAAAGCCACAGTGCCAAGAGGTTCTCTAATCTGACCCATAGGGTGTCCTCTGGACCAAGATGTCATCAACACAGAAACTGACATATACCACTTTTTTTGAATGCCATCTGGAGAATAAATTACTTTGTAAGCCACATCAGAAGTCATCTGCTTATAAATGAGGTAACAAAAACTAAAGTGAAATCCATCCAGGAATGTGGAGGGTCTCAATCAAAAACTAAGGAAATCCAGATGACAGAGTACTGCTTTTTGGCAATTTCAAAGGACAAAGCTAACTATCATCATCTGTTTATTTGCCTGTATATTTTTGTGGACTGATTTCATGTCTTTTTTTTTTTAATCCAGGGCTTATTTTTTGGTTTTTGGAAAAGCTGAATTTAGATTTTTTGGAATTGTATTTTATTCCAATCATTGAATGATAAACTCCCCAAAGTTGAATGCCTCTGATCATTTAAGAAGATGGATGAAATGCTATTGTTAGTATCTCAAAGTGCCCCATAACTGAAATGAAAAATATCCTCCTTTAAATACTTGACTTGAGTTGTTGAGAGGAATTGTAATCTTTCTTGGGTAAGGAAGGGACTCAACATTCCACTTGTAATAAAAAAAATGCATTCACAAAATAAGCTGTGAAGACTTTTTGTTATTTTTAATGGTAGTTTTTAATTTGGCTCTTAGTTTAAAAAAAAAAAATTAAAGAATATTGAAACCAGTAGATGGTGCTAGTGAATACCAACTGTCCCTGAGATTTAGCCAATGATGAAAATTATGGAAGACTAGAGTTTCAGACTAAAGATGATAGTTTTTTAAAAAAATCTATTATAATTAAGAAGCAAGGAAATGGATTTTGGAAGGAGATAAAATCAGATCTCTAAAGTATCTCTTTTCTCTCTTGAGTATTGAGTATTGGCTTACACTGGTTTTTATGAACTGGAGAATTAGTATTTTATTATCAATGAGTGCATTAGAGACCAAGTGTCTGTTAAAGCGATCTTTTTTTCAGAGCTACTCCCATAAAACTTGCTTATCCATGTTGGGAAGGCAGCAGGTGGTGGGATATTCATCAAGCATCGGCAAAGCACGGGTGGGCTAGCAGCTTTGCAGTTCATGCAAATCTTTATTAAACTTCTATGTTTTCACTGCCCTTGCCTGGCAGGCTCTGGAGTAGGCTGAAAACCATGTTTGCACGTTTCAGGAAACCGTCTTGTCTGCTGCGTTAGCCAAACGGTTAAGCTGCGAGCAGGGGGTTGTGGGTTTTGGGGGACGGGGATGGGGGGAGGAGGGGAGCGGTCTGAGGTGGATCTGCCTTAGCAGTCCTCTCCCTGTAGGTGTCTCTGAAGGGTAATTATCTTGTACAACCACAATGGGAAGAAAACGGGAAAATTTGCCTTTGTACAAAAGTGCAAGAAATTGTCTTGCTCCTGGTGGGAGTCTTGAACTTATTGCTTGAGCTCTCGCTTTGCTTATCCTGTGTAGTCTCTCAGTTGTTTTCTTTCCTCTCCAAATGAGCTCTATATTAAATAGAAGTGACTGAGGAACAATGACTGAGAGTTTAATAATTCATATCTGAAAGGGGAAAATAGACAGGCACATCTTATTGTGATAAATACATCAAACGGATGATGTATCCTAGCACCCAGTACGCACTATAAAATTACACTGGTACTGGGAGGAAAAAAGAAAATGTCTGTCTCCATATTTATGGCTTTGGGGAGAGCCAAAAGCAAATTTGGATTTTCTGTCCTGGAAGAGGTTATGAACTTTGTAGTTTAAACTTAAGGTCTGAACTTGAATAGAGGAGGAGGGAAGGGAAGGAAGTTGGGCCCCAGAGACTCGTTGCTTTTTTATCTGAAACCAAGGGGCACTCATTGGAACTTAAGCTAATGGAATGGAGAAGTTTTCCCTTGGGAAAGTGAACTTCAGTATGTAACATCAGCTGTGAACCAGAAGAGTGTATCCTTAACTGGCATTTCAATGTGAAATGGTGGTTTTCATAACAAGTTTGCATAATTCAGACCCTCAGACCCTTGGTGAAAATATGCTGAGTCTGAAACTTGCTCTTTGAGGTTTTTCCAATAAAGAGATAAATGTGTCTCTTCAATCTCGAAGTTACTAGAAAGAGTCAGATCATCTGGGTTAAAATCATTTAAACCTTCCTAATTCTGTCTGTCTATAAAATGGGCAGAATAATACTTTTAATGTCTTAACAGGGTGGTCAAAAGTCATGAAACACTATATAAATGTGACGCATCATTACTAGAATCTGTCTTCAGCTGAGCCATTTTATGCATTTACATGTTTATGCATATAGACACACACATGTAGGCATGTATGTTACATAGGTGTAATGAAAAGAAGTAATTCTAAAATGCTGATAATCTCAGCTTCTCTTTCCTGCATAGGTGAAATGTCATAGAACTTGATTATAAGATGGTAGCTAAGATTTCTGTAGCAATTTTGACATTTACAAAATGCTTCACACAGACATATGCACACACACACACACACACTAGCATTATCCCTATTTTATATATGAGGAAACAAAGTCAATTCTAAGTTCAATGAACTGACCATAGGTACCCAGTTCATCAGTGACAGAGTGGGAGAATCTAGGTCTTTAGATGCAGAAGAATCTACTGCTATTTATTACTTTAGATTTAGAGTCAGATGGGACCTTGGCAGGACCTCAGAGGCTTGCTTACCTAAACTCCTTCACCCTCCCTCACTTGTTTATTTAATCAATAACCAAGTCATTAATTAATTGTTAATTAAAAATCAGAAAAAAATTTTTTTTTATTTGCCAAGCCAGGCAGAGCAGCTAGATGATACAGTGGATAGAATATTGGGCCTGTAGTTGGGGAGACTTATTTTCCTGAGTTCAAATCCAGCCTCAGATACTTCTTGGATATGTGATACTGGGCAAGTCACTTCACTCTGTTTGCTTCATCTGTTAAATGAGCTGAGAAGAAAATGACAAACCACTCACTCCAGTTTGTCAAAAACAACCCAAACGGGGTCATGAAGAGTCAGACCCTCCTATGATAGTGTCTGTAATCTCTCTGTTATCTGTAATCTCTCCATTTATCTTCTTCTTTTCACTTATATAGCCCACAGTCTAGTTCAGGTCCTTATCCCAGCCTAAACCTTTGCAATAACCTCCTAATTACTCTGCCTCAGGTAGTCACCTTTCCACTCCTCCATACAAGATACCAAAGTCATATTCTTAATGTACAGGTCAGTTAATGTCATTCCCCTGTGCAAAAAGGCCAAATACCTCTCCTATCCAATACAAACTCCTCTGATATTTAAAGCCCTTTACAACTTAGCTTCAATCTACATTTCCAACTTTTTTATTCATTACTATCTTTCACTCTTTAGTCCAGCCAAAGTAACTTTCAGACTCCATTCTAACTCCAGAGTCTCTGCAAATGCATATAGTCTGTTCCCTTTACCTGGAATGTTCCCCTCCTCTGCCCCTTGGAACTTTAGTTTAACCTCAAAGCTCAGCTCCTACCTGAGGCCTTTCCCCATTTCCCCAGCTAGCTGATAGTACCTCCATAAAATTAGCTTGTATTTACATTGTATAAATGTTGTATATATTTAACATTTGTATTTGTTATCGGGCTTGATATAATATTGTACCTTCCATAGGAGAAAAAAACCATTTCAATATTTCCTTTCCTTTCCTACTATTGTATGTAGAACATAAGGGCTTAAATAAGCTTGTTGAAGGATTGATTGACCTAATTTGAACTTTGTATTTCCTCCAGCACCTAGTGCTCACCACCCAGTGAGCATCTAATATTTGTTTAAATTTAATTATACTGAAAATTCATACTTGTTAAGGAAATTGTAAGGATGCAATTTACTGTTTCCCCTCTTCAGGAGTAGAATATTAAACTTTGCTTCAGTTGTTCTGAGGGCCACAACTACAGTGAGTGAGAAAATAAGAAAAATGCCTTTTTAAAAAATTAGCATTTTGCATCCACTTACATAAAGGTATTATTCATATCCTGTGGGTTGTTATTTCTTGATTTTTTTTATTATTTTTTTCTCCAGTTCTCTATATTTGATTCAGACTCCTCTATTAGAAAGGATGATATACCAGAAATGAGGGAGATACATAAATGAGGAGATAAAAAGTGAGTGAGAAATTGGTTCTCTGAGACACTTTTCAAAGCTAATTTTTTTTTTTGATGCTATGTTATTATGATAGTAAGGTCCAGAAAGAGCTTGAGTGCTGGTACCAAAGCATTGTGGTGTCATGGGCAGAGCACTGGGCTTAAGAAGATCAGGGTTTGAATATTGCTTCAGAAATTTATTATGTGACCCTTTTATTTACCTTCTCTTGGCCTCTGTTACCTATAAAATGTGGATGATAAAAACATCTCCATTATAAAAGAGAGGAAAGGACCCACATGTGCAAAAATGTTTGTAGCAGCTCTTTTTGTAATAGCAAGGAACTGGAAGCTGAATGGATGCCCATCAGTTGGAGAATGACTGAATAAGTTATAGCATATGAATGTAATGCAATATTATTGTTCTTTAAGAAATGATCATCAGGATGATTTCAGAGAGGCTTGGAGAGGCTTACATGAATTGATGCTAAGTAAAGTAAACAGAAGAAAAAACATTACACAAGTAACAAAATTATGTAATGATCAAATGTAAAGGACTTGGGCTCTTTTCAACAATGAGATGTCCCAAGACAATTCCAATAGACTTGTGATGGGAAGTGGCATCCGCAACCAGAGAAAGAACTATGAAGACTAGTAGATCAAAGTGTAATATTTTCACCTTTTGTTGTTGTTTGCTTGCTTGTTTTTTTTTCTTTCTCATGTATTTTTCCCTTTTGATCAAATTTTTCTTTTGTAACATGATGAATATGGAAATATTTTTAGAAGAATGGCACATGTTTAACTTGTATTATTGGATTGCTTGCTGTCTTGGGGAGGGAAGAGAGATGGAGAAAAATGTGAAACACAAGGTCTTACCAAGGTGAATGTTGAAAACTATCATTGCATGTATTTGAAAAAAATAAAAGATTATTAAAATTTTAAAAGAATTCCAAAAAAATAAATAATCCTAAAAATTTGGGGGTTTGTAAGCATCAAATAATGATCAGCCTAGAATCAAGATGACTCATCTTCCTGAGTTCAAATCCAGGCTCAGATGACTAGTTGTGTGACCCTGCACAAGTCACTTAACTCTGCCTCAGTTTCCTCATTTGTAAAATGAGCTCAAGAAAGAGATAGCAAACCAAGATACTATCTCTGCTAAGAAAACCCCAAATAAGGTCACAAAAAATCTGAAACAATTGAAAATAATTGAAAGCATCATATGAGATATGTAATGCATTTTGTAAACCTTACAGTGTTATATTATTATTAACCATTATTATCAACAAATATTTATAAGTCATCTATAGAAGGGCCCTGGCAGAGAAGTGAAGCCTGCTTCTCACCTCTGCTAATGGATTATACAATTCCCAGGATGTGCTGACTCCTCAGCAACCTTTTGTCCATATGAGAACCCCAAATATCCTAGCTTTCTAGTTCCCCTTTCTGTGTTGTATTCCACTATTAAAATGGAATTCATTTTATAAGTTCAAGGAATTTACACTATTAAAATGTAAATTCCTTGAACTTTGTGATTGTCTTTTTTTTTTCTTGAATTTATATTCATATGTTTTTCACAGCTCCTGGCATGTAGTAGGTGCTTAATAAGTTATTTATGTATATCTATGTCATTTATATCTATATATCTGATTTTGAGCTAAAAGGGACCATGGAGATGACTGGATCCAAACCCTTTTCTTTACATATGAGGAAATTAAGGTCCAGTGAGGGAAGAGATACACCTTCAACTAGGAACACTAGATAAAGGGGTTAAAGTAAAGAACTTTTTTTCCTTTGCAGAAGGTTTTACAGGGTACCCACATCACCTCTCTGGAAAAAAAAAAAAAAAATCCCACCATCTGTAAGGGAAGAGCTGGCCCAGAATCCATTGATGGGGCCATAGTTTAGGTAAAAAGTTTTCTCTAACCATATCATTATTCTTCATGGTGTAATAGAGATAGATAGTCTGGAATACTCATATTTGAGTCCCACCTCAGATACATATTGGCTGCAAGGGTCACTCAATGACCTTTCAGTGTTTTGGGCAACTCTTTGGAAGACTGGAAGCAGCAGAGCAGTTGCTCATTTGCATTGAGATAAGGAATTCCTCACTGGGAGTTCTTTACAGTAATGAAATCACAGGTCTCATTAAACAAAAAAAAAATTAAATATTTTTTCCACCAACTAAGTAACAAAAGGCAAGGTGTGATGGCAGGGGAAGCTTTTTGCTCTTAGGGATTCTGTTAAGTGATTAAACAGAGTTGCTTACTCTGCCTAGATTTTCTTGTAGTTAGTCTTAACCTTCCCTAAATACCAGCCTGCTGAGTAATTGTGATTGATAGAGAGTCTTAGCATATTCAATCACCATGAGTTTCCTAGCTTGCATTAGCTGGGTAGGACTGCTTGCTCCAAGAGCCTTGTTTCTCCCACCTCCTCACTGCTATTTGGGATGATAATAATCTTGGTTGAAAGGTGTTGCTGACACTATTACTTTTTCAAAGAGACTGAAGGATCAGAATCTCACCATATTCAGGAAGTGTCCCATTTTGTTGCCTCCTTCCTTTCATGCTGCCAGGAATCTGTGAACTGCTGAGGATTGAGAGGAGAGTCATAACCTACTGAAAATATGTCTCCTTTCAATAAAAGGTGCCCTTGTTGTCAAGGTAGAATGAGTTGCTTGTAAACAGGTCGGCAGACAGTAAAATTATCTTAAAGTCTCTGCAGGTACTAATTCTTTCACTTCTCACAGCAGAAATGGAAGCTTAAAATAGTTGTTTCTTATCAGAGAAGTAATTGGATTTTCCCATCAAGGACCAGTTTGTCTGATCAATCTATGCCAAATAACACATTTATAATATTTCCCTCACAGACTTGATTAGGGAATACCAGATTTTCATTTGGATCAACACATGAAAGATGGGAAATGTCCCCTGATGGTGAATAATCATTTTAACACAAAAATGGAGCAGTTTCAGCAGCGGCGGCAAATACATATACAACCTTTAAAATTTGGTCTTTCTCCATTTCTCCCTTCACTTTTCCCATTCCTCTTACAAAAGCCTTTTTCCTCCTTGTGTCTTACTCTTAACTCTGCACAGAAAGATTGTTTTTGTCCTTCATTCTCAAAGAGGACCAGGATATCAGGGAAGTGCTGCCATGACATACAAGTGAATTCGATTTAAGGGAGGGAGGGCTGTGCAAAGTCACCACCCTTCCTTTCTCTTCCAGAACCATCTGGATCCAGAAGCCAGATATGGATCAGGATGACTAAAGCATGGGAAGGACACTGCATCAGGAGGATAAAATCTGCCACTTAGGATCTGGGTGATATTGCATAACACCAGGACACAGGCATTTAATATCTGTATGTTCAATTGAATCTATTGTATATGCTATGGCTTTAAAGTATTAAAATTGATTCTAAGAGTTACATATAAATCAGTCTTAAGACCTTATTATCACATTTTCACAGAATCCTCAAACACCCTCTACATACTCTCATCCTCAGATAGACTCTTAATTTAATCATTGTCTACAATAATGCTGCATTTAAAATCATCCAGAGAGGGCCATGTTAATCTATGATTTTTGTAACTGCTATATTATTTGTCCATAAAGTGATAGGGTAGAGTGTTGGGTTAAACAGAGAGGGAATCAGCATTTATTAAATGCCTACTAAATGCCAAGTAGTAGTCTTTTACAGTGTTATTTCATTTAATCCTCACAGCCACTCTGCAGGGTAGGTGCATAATTATTCCCATTTTACAATTGAAGAAACTGAGGAAACATATTAAGTGACTTGCTCAGAGTCACACAACTAGGAATTATCTGAGTCTAGACTTGATTAAACTCATATGTTTCTGACTCCAAGTCCAGCATTTAGCCACCTCTAATTAGGAAAGAAGTGATAGTTCACCTTTAGACAATTCTTTAAAATAAACCAAGTGATTTTGTGTGTGTGTGTGTGTGTGTGTGTGTTATTGCACTTGACCCTCACAACAACATAGGTGTTATTATGCCCATTTTATAGATGAGGAAACTGAGGCTCAGGGGCTTGCCCAGATTTGCATAGCTAATAAATATCTGAAGTAAGATTTAAGCCCAAGTCTTTATGATGCCTGTTTTGTTACACCAGTATTTGTGTTTAGAGGCAGAATTACCACTAGAGTACAGTGGACCGTCGTGATTTTTCATAAGAATCTCCTGTAATATGTTTTACGGGAGATGACCAAAAGAGCTTGAAATGTATCCCTGATAAATTATATATAGACTGGTGAAGTAGACAGTTGCCCAAAGTGAAACTAATTTGAGGTCTTGGGAGAATGGTGGCAGGGGGACCACCATTTAATATAACTTTTTATAAATGTATCTATAGTGATGCAGGGACATTGTGGCAAATCAAATATACTATGTATTCTCCCTTGGATATAAGAAGAGCCAGGAGAGCAATCAGAAGTCTGACTGAAGTCTAACTGCCTTGTCTTGACTCAACTCTTACCTATATGGAGAACATTCTAAATCTATTGCATCTGTATGTTTGCTCCTGTAAGGTGAACAAGTGCCTAAAATGCTATCTGAGGGTCTCTTTTTTGTCTTTCTCCTTATGAGTTAGCACTGTCCTACAAACAAAGTATGAAGAGAGGAAGTAAGCCCATGTACTATATGTATTTGCAGGTTAGTTAATGATTTTATGTTGAAATTTTCTATAGGATATGTTTCCCTCAGGGACGAAAGAACCTTAAATATATTGGTCCCATTTATAAGTAGCCAGTGGCTCCCTGTCACCTCAAGAATCAAACCCAAGTTGTTTTGATTGGTATTCAAAGCCCTTTATAACCTTGCTCCCTCCTATCTTTCCAGATTTTTTATATTTTACATTGTAAGAAACATTCTTTGATTTAGTGAAACTGGCCTCCCCACATTTCCACAAATAAGACATTCCATCAGTTCTCTCCATTCATTTTCTCTAGCTGTGTCCCATGTCTGGAATGCTCTTGCTCCTCCATTCCTCCTACTGCGTTCCCTGTCTTTAAGACCCAACTAAAATCCTGTGTTTTACAGGAAGGTTTTCCCAACACCTCTCAAATCCAGTGCCTTCCCTTCCCTTATTTCCTATTCATCTCGTATATAGCTTGCTTTGTATGTATTTGTTGCATGTTGACTCTCATTAGGTTATAAGCTCTTTGATGTTAGAAACTATCTTTTGCCTCTTTTGTATATCTCCAGCACTTAGCATGGTGCTTGCATATAGTAGGCATTTAATTAATGCTCAATGATTGGAAAGAATGAAGTAACAGATAAAGTCTTATCCTGTTACAGTAATGCTAAAAGGACTATGTAAATTTTTTTTTGTTGTACTGGAATTTTGTTATATAAAATTAGTAGTTTTCTGAGGCTTGAAAATATATTTTTTAATTTGTGAAGATTTTCACTGTACAAAAGCTTTATTATCTAGCTCAATAGGAAATAAGGAGAAGAGTGGCAATTCAACTACTATTCTGATTAATTGCAAGTTAAATCAACTCCCTTTCATTTACTCCTTTTTTTCTTTCCCAAGACTAATCAAAGGATAATGAGACTAGATACCCTGCAATTATTCATTCAACAAAGATTTATTGAAGATTTACTCTATTATTTAATTGCTATAGTAAGATTTAATAGCTTAAAACTATACTAAAACTTTTGTGACATCCTATGTCATCCTGCTGAGGGAGTTACAAAAGAAGTATAAAATATGATTCCTTTCCTCCAAATTTCTCATCCAGTTGGCCAGATAATATATCCTCCCACAAAACCATTAAATAGTAATATAGATTCACATAAAATTAAGTGCTCTCAAAGCACTATAGGGGATTGCTTTATACTGAAGCCAAACTGGACTACTTTCTGTCTCTTGAACATAATCAATGTTTTCTATCCTTCATGACTTTATTTATACGTTTCTCTGTACCTCCCTTCTTACTTGTTCAGTCCCACCCAGGATCTCTCATATCCCATACTAGATTTTATATTCTAGTATAATATAGTATAGTATATCCATAAAGGCAAGACATGTTATCTAAAATTTATTTCTTTTAGCACATAGCCAGGTTCTTGCAAGAAATAGATACTTAACAAGTCAATTCAATTGAACAAATCTGTTCAATTAATTCAGTGAGAAAAGATTTCTTAGAATAAGTAGGATGAGAGTTAAACCCTAGGTGAAAGATTTATTTTATGGAAGGAAAACAATAGGAATGAGACTACAAAGGCAGGAATGGATACAATATGATCCATGTAGAGTGAGAAAACTGGTCTAATAGAGTACGTTTATAAGCTACACAATGACTTGATAAAAATAGTGTTTTGGAGATGCCTAAGTGATCTCTGCATGGGGCACATTTGTGTGAGAAGACTCAACTGAAACTCTGTGGTTGAAATTTGAAGAAACTGAAATGAAGAGAGAATTACAAATATATTAGAAAATCACAGGTAAAGAGAAAAGTCCTTTCTCAATCTTAGAAGGATAACAATTAAGTAAAGAAAGCTTTCAAAGTTAGAATGTTGTACAGCACCACAAAATTAGAGCTCAAAACTCTTTTAGAGTTGATCCAATCTCCTCAATTTGCAAGTGAGGAAATTGTGGTCTAGAGAGATAATTGGAGCAACTAGGTAGTTCAGGGGTTGGAGGGCCAGGGCTGGAGTCAGAAAAACTCACATTTCTGAATTAAAATCAAATTTCAGACACTTAGCTAGCTGAGTAATCCTGGCAAATTACTGATACTGTTTGCCTCAGTTTTCTCATCTGGAAAATGAACTGGAGAAAGAAATGACAAATCACTCCAGTATCTTAGCAAAAAAAACCCCCCCAAAAACCCCAAAAAAACCAAATGGGATCATAAAGAGACATAACTATGAGATAAGTTATTTTTCTGTTATATTAATAATCAATTATTAAATTAAGATGCAGGCTTTTTCTCCTGTTTCTTCATTTGGGCCCAAGTGGAAAGTTAGCCTCTCAAGGACATGGATGTTTGAGATTAACCTTTATCCTTAAGGACCATGCTCTTGGCCTGGACCTCACCCAGCTAGGAGACCTTGCTGTTTAAAGTGTAAATAAAATCCAGTCTAGGCAAGTTCTTACCCTGATGGAATGAGTCCCTCATCCTTGTAACTCTCCATTCCAGTTTAGAGTTACTCAGCTCATGAAGGAGAGAATCAACCAAGTGATCTGGATGGAAATGAATTCCTCTGTCCAAATTGTTGGCAGCAATTGATTCTCATGATCAAAACATATTTTCAACAAGAGGAGCTGAAGACTTCTAGCCCCACCTGCTCATTATATGTCCATCAATCATTTGTCAGGGGCATTCTCTTTTACAGAGATATAAGACATGCAGTATCTCTCTTGAGGGTCTTTAATTGCCTAAAGAAACCAATAAACATCAATTTACTATTAGCTAGTCTAATTAATAAGTTGATGGTTAATTACCCAGAAACTCTGCTTATCAGTGTTTTTCATTCATTACAATTGAAACTACTCAACAACAAAAAGAAGTAAATGATTTGCCCAAGATTGTATCTTAGAAAAGCCCTAACATGCCACAGAAGTTATTTGATATTTGAACTTGAATTGTCAATTCCTAACAATTCTAAGATCTAGATGGTGAAGAGGGATGGGTGAAAACTTTGCAATAAAACAATAAACTTTGTGAACATGAAAAATGAGCCTTTGGGAGTGAAGATGTTTTTAAAAAATGTTATGCTTCTAACAGTAACAAGTTAGCCATTAAGTTCCTTGAGTAGAGCAAGATTTCCATCAACAAAAATAGCATTTAGAGGTGCTAAATAATAATGAATCCATCAATAAGTATTTATTCATTCCCTAAAGAACTAGGGGTTACAAAGACAAAATGAGATGCTTCTTGTCCTCAAGGAATTTCCATTCTATCCACAGGGAAATGTTAAGCGCACGTGTACGTGTGTGTGTGTGTTTGTGCATATAAAGATACTACATACAAGATACTACAAATACAAAATATATACAAAAATACAAGGCAAATACAGAATAATCTTAAGAGCACTGAGAAATAGGAAATTCAAAAAAAAAAAACATATAGGAGGTAGACTTTGAGTTGAGCCTTGATGGAAGGTAAAGAGTCTAAGGAAAGAAGGGAGAGAATTTTTGACCTGAGACACAACTTGTGCAAATAGACATAGATGGAAGATTGAATGTTGCGTGTATGAATAACTATGGGATAAGCCTAAAAAGGGAGGTTGGAAATTTGTTGTAAAGATCATGAAATGCCAAACAGAAGAGTTTGGGCTTAAATCTACCACTAACCTATCACTGATTAGTGAGGAAGGGAGCAATATCATCAGGCCTGGGTTTTGGCAATATCATTCTGCCAACTAGGTTTCCTCATTTCAGTTCTCTGTAATAAATAATACAACTAGGACTAGTTCCAATTTATTAAAAAAGGAAAGTGAATCTCAGAAAGGATGAGTGGCTTCCTTAGTTATACACTGAGTAAGAGGCAGAGCTTGAATGTGAATCCAAGAACTTTGCTGATCAGAACGAATTAATCCATAATTATTAGCTCTTGGAGATGATATTTTGGGAATAGGTAAGGAGAATTCCTGTGTCACTGAAGTATTAGTTGTTATTCATTAAAACAATAATTCTTAAATGATTATTAGTATAATTTTACATGCCACTTTAGGGTTCACAAGATGCACAAATTATTCCATCTGAGTTTACTAGAATTCTTTGAGATAAGTACTATTAACACCATTATGCCCATTTTATAGATGAGAAATTGAGATATTAAGTGATTTACCCATGATCACCCAGCTTAAACAGTTTAAGGGACTGGATTTGAATCCCAATTTTCTCCTGACTCTTAAGATCAACATTCTACTTACTTTACCACAATGCTTCCTGACCTAGGTATGGAGGCAATAATAATACTATCTTACATTTACATGTTTGAAATTTGAAAAAATATACAGATATACATTTTAGTTATTCATAAAAGAAATAATATGTTGATGGAAGTAATATTGCCTGTGGATTAGGAACAAATGAAAAGAAAAAGCAATGATGCTAATGGCTTCAGCTTTTTCTTTCTTTTCTTTTCTTTTTTTTTTTTTTCATTTAAAGACAAAGGTTTCTGCTTTCATACTGAAAAAGCAGGTTATAAAATGGACTATGCTGAGGGTAAGATTTTCACCTAAAGGAGTATACTTATCTGTTGAACAGTAGGGGGAGCAAGATGTAGGCAAATCTCAAGGCTCAGGACAGAAGAGAAAAGCATAAGAATTTATGTGTTACTTTATGTGAACATGCCCAAAACTAAACTCAATTTCTGTTTTCCCAAACCCTCCTCTTATCCTAATTTCCCATTTACTGCTGAGGCTACCATTATTCTTTCAGTCACTCAAGCTCATTTCATCCTCAGCTCCTCATTCAAACTCACCTCACACATCTGATTTGTTGTCAAGTCTTATCATTTCTACCTTCATTTCTTGTATATGTCCCCAGATCTCCTCTGAAATCACTTTCCCCCTGGTGTGCTGGGAATATTGCAGTAGCCCTCTGTGTTTTCCTGCCTAAAGTCTCCCCCTACTATAGCCCATCTTCCACTCAGCTGTCAAATATTTCTCCCTACAGTGCAGTTCTGACCATATAGCTTCTCCTCTCCATTTAATAAACTCCAGTATATTCCTATTACCTTCAGGGTCAAATATGAAATCCTTTATCTTTTCAAAGACTTATATAACCTGGTTCATTCCTACCTTTCCTTTCATCTTGCACTTTATTCCCCTCCATGTACTCTCTGATGTAATAACACTGGTTTCTGGTTTCTTTGCTGTTCCTGAAACACACACACACACACACACACACACACACACACACACACAGAATCTGTTAATAAGAAAAATCTTCATGAGGTTCAATGGAGTAGTGACATGAATAATGATAAATAATTTATACTCTGTCTCTCACTGTCTCTGTCTCTCCTCTCCTCTGTTCTCCTCACCTGACCTCTCTCTCTTCTTTCTTCCTCCCTCCATTTCTTTCTTTCTTCCTCCCTCCCTTCCTTCCTTCCTTCCTTCCTTCCTTCCTTCCTTCCTTCCTTCCT